>CM074739.1:112001676-112225691 GCA_037367245.1 Phrynocephalus guinanensis
ATTAGTACAAGGTGATGGACATTGAACATCTACTAATTACATTTGGGGTTGAATTGATAAATTAATCTGCTAATACTTCTCTTAGCTGATCAGTGGGGACAGATTTTAATTTTTGGTCTTTGAACCGAGAGCATTGTTTGTTTTTAAGGCTATTATGATTCTGGTATGTCATAGTTAAAGATCATACTAATCATGGGATTTTCCTTTACTTAGTATTTTGTGTCTCGTGACTTAATATTGTAGGGCAAATTAATATTATATATAACATGAATGTAAAATTGTTAGAGGATAATAAAAAGAGGCCCCCGTGGGAATGGAGAGCATAATTGATTACAAAGTTAATAATAAACTCCCCTCATAGGTTGATACTACCATATATAGCAGCTTTTTTTGCTTCTAATTTAAGTAAGCTAATTTCTAAACCTCTCTAAAGCATTCCATTATCCTTATTTTTAATGTTGCAAATATTACTTCTTGCTTTTGAATGTGAAAGTTGTCAGGCCGCTCACAGTTAACATATATGACCATTGCGGCCCCTGCACAGTTATAAAGACATTTTGTCAAGTATCAACTGTGGTTCAGAAATTAAGTTTAGTACCTTTATTACTATTTTAAAAATGAATGATAACTTTTATTTATTGTTAGCTGCCTTCAGTATTTTGGAAAGAGCCCCTATATTGTCAGTTTGGTTGTGCATATTAAATGTACTCAGTTAACAAAGCCAAAGGCTAGTACACTAACCTTCTTTCATGAGGTGTTAGTTTGTTTCATTTTATATGAATCATCCAGGACTGTTTTAAACAAAGGAGAGAACAAAGAAGTTAAAAAGGAACAGTAACTGGTTCAGTGATTTGCCACTATGCAATCTCCCCTGTGGAAACACGAGTCATTTTGAAAGATACGGATCACGTGTAGTATCTGCTTCTCTTATTTATTGCTTCTCTGTCCAGTGGATGAAGATCTTCCAGAAAAAATGAACCAGGTTTCCAGGGAGTCATATTTTATGGTATTCAAAGTTGGGGTAGACTTTCAGAAGAAGGTGTACTAATGCAGGCATGACAGTCTATTAAGAATTCTGGGTACTGTTATACTTGTATGAGGGTAGTCATGTGACTCTAATGAAGTGTTCACAGTTTGTAGTAGTAAGACACTACTATATATATATAATGCCTCTTCTGCACTTCTGCTGCTAAGTTTAGACAGCTTTTTCCAAGTGGTTTGGGAATTTTAAAAAGGACACAAATCCAAAATAAGGCATCATTGATTAAAACAAAAAGAAGGAATATGATTTACATAAAGAGCATAGACAAGAAAGGAAGCATACAGATAACAAAAGGGATTGTTACTGATAGTCATTCAAATTCAGAGCTTTGTTTTGCTGTGCTAAGTAAAATCACTTTGTTGTTTATAACATTGTAGCATTAGGGTCATTTCATGTGTTAAAACAGGAATCTCGATGGGACTGAGTCCCTCTGTTAAGGGAAGCCTGTGTCAAATGTGTGTTCCTAAGATCATGCTTGCTCTGAGTGCTTGCTCCTTTTACGAGTATTTGCAACATAGATATGAGCTTAGAAAAATGTAGGAGGAACCCCTGAATCAGAATTTGGCACTTTCTATGAAGAAAACAGGCTTTCTATTACATTTCACCCTTCTTCTTATAGCTATTTATATAATGGAAGAATTTTCTGAAAACTGGAATGTATGATTTCTCAGCAAAAGGCTCAGAAAACATACTTTAATTTTAAACGTTTGACTCTGTTAGGTATTCTCCACTTACTTATTTTTGTCCTACTTTTTGGCAGCAGAACAGGATATGATTTCCAAGGACTGTACAGTACATGAAAACATTCCTGTGAACAGGAATGATGTATCCACATCATATTCCTGAACTTTTTTGAGGGGGGGGTAGGGATCTTATCTCTAACCAATATCTGTGCAGCTTGGTTCCAGGGACAACAGCTTTAGTATACAAGATGACTACATTGATTATGCTTACTTGAATATGTCAATAAATAAATAAATAAATAGTGGAGTGGCATATCACTGTGCAGTTTTATCTGGGGATGTGGATGAGTTTGAATGTGGGAAGAATGAGATGCTCTTGTACCTGTTAGTCGTATTTCCATTTGGAAATGTTTGTGAATTTTATGGTGATCATAAAAGCAGATGTGCAGGAGGTTATCACATTCATTCTCCCACACCAGAAACTTCCAAAAGCACTACTCCTACTGTGTCTGAAAGTTTGGAATTTATTGTTATGTATTATTATTTTTATGTTCTATAGGTCTGCATGGGACGTTTGCCATTTACATAGTTGGTCTCTGAAAGCCATGCTGCACATGTATATACAGTAGATTTGTACTCAGACTCTCCAACTTTAAACCTTAAATATATTTTTAATGTTTTTGGGTTGGTGACTGAAGGGGTTGGGGAAGTATTTATATTTGGTCTTCATATGACTTCTACAATTTCATTGCTTGCTTGAAGCAACTACCTGTAATATGTCAGCTGGGTGGCGGTACAATCGTATAGGTATAAATCAAATTCGGAAACCTCTGCACTGTTTAAAAGGAGGGAGATAACAGTTTAGCGCTCTGTCTATATATCTTTTAAGTTAGTAAACGTGGAGTTTGGTCCCACCAAGAAAAAGAACTGTTGAACTAGGTGTTCAGTGTCATCTGTAACCATGTGACAAATCACCTGATTTATAGTTTCGATACTACATGGTGCCTCCCAGGAAAAAAGTGACCCTGTGTGGCCTTGAGCAACTTGCACAGACCCAGAGAAACAGCATGGACTTGCATTACTAAAACACAAAATTATATATAAAAACAAACAAACAAACTTTATTACGGTCAGTGACCAGCAATAGAATACAGTATATAAATAGTAGTAAAATAGATAAGATATAAAATATAGAATATAAAATATATTATATATATAAAATATATAATATAATATAAAAACTGCCCACAAATCCATCCTGACCATCACGAAGCTATACCTTATTAGTATCTGAGGAATTAGTGATGTCAACGAGCCATAGAGGAAGATCAAGATAGATATATACAAAAGACATCAGAGTACATACTGTATATACATACTGTTCCATACTGATAAGACATCCCACATTTGTTTATTAAACAAGAGTTGTTGATACTTAGGAGCTATGTATCATAAGTGGTACTTTTGGTTAATTGATGACGCTGGTCATTGTCCTGCGGATTTTGATCGCTGCGGCGCAGAACCTGGCCAAACTATATGTTATAGAAAAATTCATATCTGATAGAAGTAATTGAGTATAATAATGACCAGAGCGTCCTGGATATTTATAGATTATTGGAGATATGAGCTTAGCCCGGGTGTCTTTATAAAAGGAACAGTGAAGAAGTACATGTTCTGTTGACTCAATATCGCCAGATTCACAGGGACATAGCCTCTCCGAATAGGGAGATCTCCGATATCGTCCCTCAGGAACAGCAGAAGGGAGGGCATGACATCGGGCCAAGGTAAAGGCCCTCCGGTGGGTGGGTATCTCAAGCTTGTCTAAGTATCTCATTGGGAAAGATAGATACCTGCAGGAGTCATTAACAATAAAGGCAGGGGAGCTAGCTAGATCCAGTTGTCGTTCTGAGTCGGTAACCCGCTGCTTAATAACTGCTTTGGCCTGATCATACTTCATGGTAAAAAGGATGTCTTGGGACAGACCTAAGGATAGGATTTTAGATATTATAGCCCCTTCCCATTTGGATTTAAAGTCATCTTTTCTAATAAGGGGGGCTAAACCCTTAGGGAAGAAATGCAGTCTAATCCAATAGGTAAGAATAGCCACCCAAGCTCTAGCCTCCACTTTCATGAGGCCTAACTCTAATCGGAGAGTAACATTTGGGACACATTTGGGAACTTGTAAGGCTGATCTTACAAATTTAGATTGTACCCGTTCCAGTGGAGCGTAATTGGAAAGGGGACCTAATTGGGCACCATATAGAAGTTGGGAAATTGACTTGGCTTGGAATAATTTAAGTGCTGCAGGAATATATTGGCCGCCAGCTGTCTTGAGATATTTAAGAATGGCTAGAGAACTTCTTTGAGCAATGTTGGCAACATAATCTCCATGGGCTTTTCTGCTATCATTAGCCTGAAGAACTACTCCCAAATATTTAAAGGAGGAAACCTGCTCAATTTTGTGCCCATTGATGCTCCAAGAGTGAATCTTGGGTCTTTTAGCAAAGGCCACAATTTTAGTTTTCTGATAATTGAGCTTTAATTGCTCTTCCTCACAGAATTGTGATAGTGCATTCAGAGCTCTTCTAAGACCTACAGGTGTTCTAGAGAGGATTGCTGCATCATCGGCATAAAGCAAGACAGAGATATGCCTTCCAGCCAGTTTTGGAGGGTGGAAGGTCCCATGGTCAAGATAGGGCACTATGGAGTTAATATAGAAGTTGAAGAGGGGCCAGAATACATCCCTGTTTAACACCTTTATCAGTGGCAACAGGATTGGTGAGTTGACCCTGGGGATTACATCTGATCTTAAGTTTGGTTCCTTCGTGGAGCATGCGTATTAAATGAAATAAACGTCTGTCTATTGTTGAAGCCTCCAGTTTCTCCCATAACCTAGTTCGTGATATTGAATCAAATGCTGCCTTAAATCTATAAAGGCAGCATAAAGGGAGGAAATATTGTAGGGAGAGTATTTTTCAATAAGATGTTGGAGCACCAAACATTGATCTATAGTCGATCTGCCTTCTCTGAAGCCGGCTTGCTCTTCCGCAAGTATGTTTTCTTGTTCCAGCCAGTCTTGCAATTTCCATTGTAGGTGTCTAGCATAAAGTTTGCTGATTGTATTAAGAAGACTGATTGGTCTATAGTTGGCGGGGTCATCCTTTTTGCCTTTCTTATATATAGGTATAATAATAGCCAGCCCCCAGTCTTCAGGGATTCGTCCGTATCTATCGATACAGGTAAAGAGTGAAGCTAGTAAGGGAGACCAAAAGTCCAAGTTGTTTTTGATGACCTCTGCTGGAATTAGGTCTTCTCCTGGAGCTTTCCCTTCTTTCAGTAAGGTAATCAAGCTCTTAATTTCTGACTGAGGCACAGGAGGCCACTGTGGGAGTTTACTTAGGTCTCGGATGTAAGATCCCTTTCCAGCAGATGGATCTGAGTATAGCTCTTGGAAGTATGCTTCCCAGATCTCTGAAGAAATGTGACAATCAGGCACAGGCCTATCAAGGCTGCGGATGCAAGATGTGAGATGCCAAAAGGTAGCGGAGTCATTAGTTTTAGCTGCTTGTATTAGCCGTGCCCAATTATTTTGGGTAGCAATCTTTTTCTTATGTGTTAAAAGTTGTTTATGTTTTTTCTTTTGCAAAAGAAGATCCTGTGCAGCCGATGGAGCTCTACTAGATAGGTAGAGTTGATAAGTAGCAGTTAGAGCCTTTTTAGCATCTATACACTCCTTGTCAAACCAAGGTTTGGAGTGGAAATGATGTCGCTTCCAAGATGCGGTTCTATTAGCTTTAAATTCTTTATTTAGTTCTTGAATCAAGATGTTATAATTCTCCAAAGATTCCTCTGGTGTCTTTGCTGATAACAAGTTAAGGCTCAGTCCCAATAGATGATCAGATGCCAACATTTCAGAGATTCTTTGGTTCCAGACAGAGGACCATTTGATACGCTGATAAGTTCTTCCTGAAGGAGTTATGTTAGGTTGATAGTGAGTGACAGTGCGCACTTCCTGAGTAAAAGCATTTAGGAGAAGCAAAATGGGGAGATGATCACTGTCGAATTTAGGAAGTACTTGTAAGTTTTTAACGTTGGGAAGAAGATCCATGGAAACACATACATAATCAATAGTGCTCATTTTGGTTCCAGATATGTAGGTAAATTCAGCTGGATAGTCACCTGTAGAAGTACCATTTAGGATGAAGAGATTAGATCTATATGTTAGCTGGGCCAAAGAAAGGCCTGCAAAGTTGAATTTCTGATCCTTAAAAAGACGGGGGAGAAGGGAGCCAGTATATTCATGATCGGGGGGAATGCATTTGTAGGCTGTATATAGAGTGTGATCGTCAGGACCCAGCCTCGCATTGAAGTCTCCTCCCAGAACTACTGATGCATTAGGGTTTTGAGTTATAAGATCCCCAACATATGATTCTAGCTCAGCCCAGAGAGTTCTAAGTTGGGCAATCTTCCTAATGGGTGGCATATAAACATTAATTAGAATCAAGGAGTGCTGCTTGAATTGAACTAGTACTGCCATGGCACATGAATTCAATGAGGGGAGAGGCCTTGAAATGGCATGTAGCGTCGTGGAAACAAAGATCCCCAAACCACCTTTTGCTCTTCCATATTTGGCGCCAGGCACTGCCCCCAATGAGAAGGCAGTAAATCCATTCAGAATTAGTTCATCAGCAGTCCATGTTTCTTGGATCAGTACAATGTCATGGTGAAGCAAAAACCTAATGTAAATGAGAGAGATTGTCATTTAATATTTTTCCGGAGTATTACATTTCTCTAGGTAATGGGGATGCTCTCTCTGTGTGTTGTGTCGTTACAGTAGTGACTGACTCTTCAGTACAGTACTTTAAACCTGAGAAAATGACATTACAGTAGACCCTTGTAAAACAAACAGTTTGTATAACACAAAATCTGTACAACATAAAAAATTCTGGGGATAGGGGAAATTTGCTTAACATAATCTTCTATGGGGCAAATCCATACAACATAAAAATGGTCGCGATTAGGGATGTACCAAATTTTGTCTAAAAGCTCACTGAAGAATGTTTTCTTTTTGGAAAGAGTAATCTTTCCTTAATTATTTGTATGGGTGAATTCTAATGCTGCTGTTCTGCTGATGGAACTATTTCCATTGGCAGAACCAGCTAATTGTTACTCTCCCTGCAATTTGCAAATCCAGAATGGTACCAGCTCATTCTGCACTAGCATGTGGTATGACAATTTATGATGAACACAGCTGAAATCCTTCTCTAGTCTATTTTCAATCATGGTGATAATGCGGAAGTATCAGCATCAAGGTATTGCTTAAATAGTTATGTTTTCAGCAGAGACGACCGTAATGAAAACAAAATGTTGCCAAGCTGTTGTAATAGGAATGCAGCTTTCCAAAACAATTCCTATCAGTTCAGCAAAACAGTGGGCAAGTTGTTTTAATAGTATGAATGAAAACAGTGCTGATAGATATTATGCTAAAGTACACTGATTATTAGGAGGAAACAGGAAATTCTTAGCTCCTGATTAGCTGGGTGGCGGGCCTTGAATATTTTTTTTTAAAAAAATACAACATGCATATTCTTACTGAGTCAAATGTGGCTTTGTAAAGCAAGTTAAAGTATGGCACTAGAATAAATTATATCAGAAATCTCAGGGCATTGTGCCTATTTTCAATGCCCCTGTGTTCTGAGTAGCAATTAACTCCTTTTCTATGCTTTAAAATTTTAGTGTTTTGCCGTTCTGTTTAACTTTTTCCTCCCATTGAACTTTTTTCCTTTTAGAATGATCTTAAGGAAGGCTAGGTTTTCAAAAGCCAATTAAAATGTATTTGTGCTTTCCTTTCAGCTGCCTTTCTCCCAATAAAGGGATCCAAGACAGCTTGCTATATTAAAAGGAGCAGATCTAAAAACATAGCATAATAAGTTGTAAAGTAAATAAAAACAATTTCACTGCAAAACAATAGAACTGATTAAGAAACAATTAGTTAAAAATTCTTAAATGCTGTCAACATTTCTCCTCCCAAAATGCCTTAGTCAAATACTGTATTACAACATCCAGAACCCCCTTGAACCTGCTTTCTCACAACCCTGTGTTTGCCATTTTGACGGCTCAAAGGCTGCACAATGAGGGTCCAGTGTAATGTAAGGATGAGTGACAGATTTGGCTCAAGAAATAAGACCAGTCTGGCAATTCATCATAAGATTTAGGACAGTCCCATCACCACTACACCTGAAGACAGCAGATTCCCCTTAGGCCCTTAGGGAGAAGACTTTTATAATTGCTCTGTGAAGCTGCCTAGCTAATGTTGGATGTAAGTAAAAGGTATCTGTAGCTGAATTTCTAACCGGAGCTTATAACAGAAGTAAAAAGTCTATTTCTTCATTTAAACCCATGGGGGATAAGGTGTTTAACCTGATGATCCAGTCTATTTGTTATTTTGAAAGGATTTTTTCATTATCTTTCACAGTCTCTATTGCCCAAAATTTAAGATCCTTTTCTGAATGTTTGTATTCTGTAAAGTGGTTTACTAAAGGAGTTTCTCTTCCTCCTCCACCCACCATCTTTTGGTTCCATCTTTTTGTTCTATGAGCATATGCTGAAACCATCAACCATCTATACAGAGAAAGATGATGTTGGACTTGCTCTGAAGCAACCTGGAACCCTCATAGATCAGTTCCGAAATATGCATGGGAGGATAATGCATTAAATACTGGACAATAATGATTTGATAATGCTAAAGTTTGCATGCCATTTTGAAAGTGAATACAGGAGGGAAAGCACCTCTGCCTTCCACTTTATTTTATTAAAGGAAAATCCTCTCCTTGATGCCAGGTGAGAATAAAAGTGCTTTGCCAATAGTGTTGAATAGAGATGGGCACGGATCAAAAAATGGCGTTTCGGTTTTTCGTTTGTCGTTGAGAGGTCCGTTTCGATTTGCTTCCATTTTTCATGAATTTTTGGAAAAATTTCATTTTCGTTTTTCATTTTTTCATTTTTTCATTTTTCATTTCTACCCGCTTTTTGCATGATTTTTAAGCCATTTCCGTGCATGGGTGTCCCCCAATGCCCCAGACCAGAGGGAAAACACTAAAAAGAAATGATGCAGGCAGAGACACAGTATAGACTAGGTACGCAGGGAGGCTGCAAAGGCAGCAGCGGGCGCTGCCCATGGTGCAAGGCAGCCGCAGAGTGACTGCACTGCGGGGCAGGGGAGGGTACTCACCAAGAGTACGCAGCACGCACACAGGGAGGCTGCAGGACTGAAGCTAGAGAAATCTCTGCTTTCTCTCCCCTAAGAGCCAGGATGCAGCCGGCAGGAACACAGAGACACACACATGCCTGGCTGGCCTAAAGTGAAAATAACGAGTCGCAGAGACAGCAATCCCACCCTAACTCCCACCGGAGACTGCAATGAGGACGGGGGCTGCCAGAGCTTTCTATGCCCTCTATGGCTGCCAGACCTGCCCGCCCAGTCTGCAACCTGGGCATGCTATTGGTTGAAGTTGTCCAAGAATTTACATGATCCCATCACATGGCTTGCCTCCATTTTATTTATTTATTTATTTATTTATTTATTTATTTATTTATTTATTTATTGGTCTTATATCCCAATATATGTGGCTGGTGACAACCATTTTGTCATTCTTAAAGGGAAAAGAAATATACATCGCGATGGGAGAAGACAAAAACAAACGTTTTAAGGACCCCAACCCCCTGGTAGGTAATAATTTCAAATAATTATCGCTGCATTTTTATGGATGCCCAGGGCATTTTAATACCCAAGAAATCAATATTAGGCATCTGGGAGCCATTTTGGGTCGATGTCCCCTAACTCCCCTTAAAGGGGAAAAATACAGCAATCTGAGAAAAGACATAAATGCACGTTTTAAGGACCCCAACCCCCCTGGTAGGTATTATCAGACAGTATAAATAATTATTGCTGCGTTTTTATGGATGTCCAGGGCATTTTTTAACATTTAAAACAGCTCATTTCATTGCGCATCGCCATTAACGAAAACGAAACGAAGCTCATTTTCGTGGTTCTGTTCATTTCGTTGCATTTTCATCACAATTTTCATTAGTTGTTTCGTTACGTAACGCAACGAATAACGAATAATGGAAACGAAAAAAATGTTCGTTTCGTGCCCTTCTCTAGTGTTGAAACGACAGGTAAATCCAGATTCTGTCTCTGTTTCCACGTATTCTTGGAAATATGACTCCAATGGACTGTAAATCATTGTCCTTTGGGTGGACGGAGTTATTATGACTACAGCCGGAAGTGAAACAGAAGAAAGGGAAGAACTGAATCATGGGATAAGGAGTTACTTGATTAGCAAATGTCACTCTGATAATTGAAATGTAAGCACAGGGTTCTGTTGTAGGTCTGACTGCACACTTATGTATCACAAAGATAATACTACTGAAGTTAAAATATTTGTAGTTGCTCTCTTTTACTTACATTTTAACTTGTTGGTAACCTGAAATTTTGGTACCCAGAACTGGACACACTTTTCCAATGAGCTTTGACCAAAACAGAATGGAGCTTACCTTTACTTCTCATCATCAGGATATTATATTGGAATATTGCTGTAACTTTCTCATGCCTATATCATCCAGGAGCTTAAGGATTTATATTTAAAATAGGGGAGCCTTATGTCTGTCCTCAAAGTTCTTGCATACTGTGTGGATTTGGCTGGAATATACTGTACTGACTAAGGCTGAGAGTATGCAGTTGGTATTCTGCTCTGTTTTCTTTACTAAAATGGACAGCTGAACTTTTAGGTAATGGGGTTGTTTGGACAGCTGGGACAGGGAAATATTATTGTATTGGAAGACATTTTTTTAAAAAAAATCTCCATGTTGATAGATTTTGAGGTATAGCTTTGTTTTAACCTATGTAATGAGATTTGTCTACTGCACACAGGGCACAATCCTGTGGCAGTTTTTTGGTGCCAGCTCTATGGATGTTTTTATGTATCTCCCATTTCCCTCCAAAAGGTGACAAGAGAGGAAGTGTCAGGCAATTTTGCAAACTATGTATCAAAAAGGTAATAGCATTGAACTGTACAGGTTAAAAGACAGGTTCAGATTAAGCCATGGTGTCCCTTTCTGCTCACATGTACTTAAACAACTCGCAAGCAGTAATTAAGTGACAGTGTGTACGCATGCACATGTGTGTGAAAAAGCTGCAGAGAAAGTGTTACTTAAACATGCACAGACATAATGCATTGTGGATTTCATGAGGCTCTTTCCCCCTTGTCTCACCAAGTACACTGCAGAGTGAGAAGCAGCCCGTGCGAGAAATTTCTGCCAGTTTGTGGGCAAAGGGTTAAGCATTTTCTACCCAGGAAGAATAATACAGAACAATAACAACAAAGATCATGGCATATGCAGCTTCAAATGCAGAGGTGTTGCCAGGGGTGTGGAAGGTGCACCCTGCCAGTGCTCAGTAGTGAGAAAGCTATTGGGGAGGTGGAATCGATTTAGTGGCAAGACACGCGAGGCAGCTTCAGTGCAGGATAGCACATGCTAAATGCAGAATTTTCTGTGTGATGACTCGGGATCGAGCTGTACTGATAGCTTATCATTAGAGGGGGAATTCCATAAATGCTGCCTTGCCAGGCATTCCCATCACTTCCCAAACCCTGTAAGTTTGTGAATTAGGCTGTGGTCACATGAGCCAAATTTTGTCAACTTATCCCCCATTGAGTTTGTATCATAAATTTGCAGTCATATGACTGGTGGCCATTAGCGAATCATTTACCCTGCAAGTGTGCTAACTGCAGATCATTTCTTGTTTGGCCAAAGGTTTCTAATTTTTTTGTTGTGGATTGCTTTGAAAAAATGTTCCATTGCTGTGTGTATAAACACACAGTCTAATCACAACTTTTTTGAACAAATGTCACTGGACATGTCCTTTTTAAATGTTTAAAAATGTTTTAAATTTTACTGCTGCAGTTGTATTGATGCATTGGTTAACTTCAACAAGAAGCTCAATCGGATCTTTTGTGTGTTTGTGGGTGGATGAGTGGGGTGGGGGTCCATTGACTGAAATACATTGTTTCCGGACACAGAGAGGACAGGGAAACCACCATGGAACTGTTCCTGGCATATCGACGGACCACAAAGCACAACAGGAACACAATTGAAAGTCATGGAACCACAGGAGAACATTTTGCTGGTGTCACCACATCCTTAGCTTCTTTGTTTTGTGATTGGTCATCAGACGGTACACCTAGGCTTCATTTGCAAGCCTGATTGTTCAGTCAGGGTCCAGAAATTATATTCTATCCCTGAATCTGGTCCTTCACTTTGAGGTACGTGGTGTTCCCTGGAAATCTTGAAAAGGTGGCAGAAGCCTCTAACAGTTCAACAGATGGTTCAGGCAGGTAGCTTCCATTATTGTTTTACTAGACTTTCCCCTCCTTGTGGATTCATTCGCCCACAGGAGGGTCCTTGCTGAGTCACCGTGGCTTCCCTGTGTGCCCTTTGTACGAGTCCATCTGCCAATGTCAGGTTGCACTTGTTTTGCTCACAATTTCATAGCCATGCCAATTTTTCCTTCCTTTCTGCTGGCAGCTTGCTCCATTGTTGGACTCTCCTCTCTGCAACATGCTGTGTGGCCTTGTTCACATTAGGTGTTCTCCCTCTTTTAAAAAGTGAACGCTTTTGTGAGAGCAGATAAATCCCACTGTTATAAAATGTGTATAGGAGAGCCTTTTTGGACTACATCTCCCAGAATTTCCCAGCTAATAGGCCACTGAGAGAACTCTTAAGATTATACTGTATTTGAAAAGTAAATTTACTAAACTGTATGGGGGCACTCGAGTAATGACCAGCATGAACAAATGTATACTGTATCTAGCCACCTTTTCAGTGATTTGAGTCCAGTTCCAACTTCTAAACAATAAAGTAATAACACATTTGCATGTGAGAAGTGTGTGTGTTTGTGTGTATGTGTTTGAGAGAGAGTGAGTTTTATAATGGAGATGAACGTAATATGATGTAGTTATTTTTAGAGGAAAACTGAAGCAGAAATAGCAGCATAATGTGTGAACAAAAATAGTTAGATTTTTGTCTGCTTTGAAAAAAATGTATTAGGCTCTTTAATAATAATTGCTTGCCATCACATCAATTCCAACTTATGGCAGACCCTTCCTGGGTTTTCCAGGTAGCACGTAGTCAGAAGTGGTTTACCATTCCGCTCTTCTTCTTGGGATACCCTGGAACTGTGCAGGAGGGACATTAGGAAATTGAACTTCTAACCTCTGGCTCCATAGCCAGATAATTAACTCAGCTAATTTTACTCTAAACACAACAATATGACCGTGTGTTCTTCAGCATTCATTCAAGAAAGAACATGATTCTGGTTGAGTTTAAAAACACCTGAAACAAAATAAGACAATTGGGGAACCATTGCTGTGTGGTATTGTAAAAAAAGGAATAAAGTGTGGGTTTTTTCTTCCCATTATCATTTCCTATAGTAATATATCTGTGAGTCACAAATACAAAAAGCACAGAGGAGCTTTTTTCTTTTTAAACAGCCAGGAATGAAATCAGTGATTTTATCAGGGAAGACTGCAAAAAAGTATTCCTGTAGTAAAAAGAAAAGAAAAGCCTAGATGGATGATGGAAGAAGCACTTAAAATTTCAAAGGACAGATGAGAAGCAAAAATAAAAGGTGACAGAAGTAGGGTCAAAACCTTGAATGCAGTTTTTTAGTGACTGCCATGTAGAGAGACAAAGAGAACTACTACAACCAAGCACAAAGAAATAAGGAAGCAGGGCTATGTCGCGGTGAGGTTGGCAGCCATTTTTGGATGATCTAGAAAGGTTGACTGAATCTCTCAGCCTGTAGGTCCCAGAAAACTGTGGGCTAGGGTTGACAAGATGAGATGGCCTATAGAAGCTCTTTATACCTTCACTGTATAGCTTTCCTCCTCACAATATTCAGTCAAAGCTCCTTATCTTCACTGTAGGCCTTGAGGCTACAGAATCCTCTGACTCTGAATCCTCAATGGGCTCCTGGAGCATTCTTGGAACCCTCTGACCTCAGAGCCCCTGGAACCTTGGCATTGTGACTCCTTGAATACTGGCAATGCCCCATGGGCTGGTTTCTGTTTCCAGGAGATGGAATTAAGGAGGAAGAGAATCTAAGGGGTAGGCATTGCCTTGGCACAGTGAAGATTGTACATATGGTTTAGATACACAGGACAAATGTTTTAGTAACCCATTAACTGCTGGGGGGAAATGTCTGCAGATTTCCAATTATCAGCCACCATTTGAGTATAATTTTTTGATAGGCACCTACGTCCTTGAAACGAGCCCATCAAGAAAGGAAGAATTATTCTAGCTTTACATAATTCAGCGGGTTGCATGGGGGTGGGGTGGGGACTGATTAATTCCCCACTGTGCCTCCTGGGAGAGCAGCCAGACTGTACAGCCTTGGCGTGCCTCATGGCCTCCCCGAGTGTCACCAGAAGGAAGGACAAGTCAATTGAGTACACTGTACCTAGAAAACCATCAGAAGGCTTACCGTACTTTTAATTTATCTCTTCTCTCCACATAGTGGTCTCATAAAGCTCTGTCCTTTCACTGAAGCTGTTGAGCCTACAGAATCCTCTCTGGCTTTGAGTCTCCAAATGACCAACTGACTCTTGGAGCATCCTTGGAACCCTCTGACCTCAGAGCCCCTGGAACTTTTGACATTGTGACTCCTGAACTCTCTTGAATCTCCTGCAATACCCCATTGGCTGGTTTCTGTTTCCAGGAGACGGAGTTAAGGGAGAACAGAACCTGATTGGTAGGCATTGGCTCTTCATGCTGAAGATGGCATATATAATACACTTACCGAGTAACTGCTTGGGGGTGGGGGAATGGATGCAGCGTTGAACCCAAGTTTCCAGTTATCCTAAAAGTGGTACAAGTCATATTTTAGATTAACACTGAGTCTTGTTAAAACTGCAGTCACATCGTGCAATAGGTAATCATTTATGGAAATAATTGTTGACAGTTCTGACACTACAATGTAACATTGGAGCTGTGAATTTCTATGACAGAGCTGTCCAACTCTGAACGGGCCAAGGTCTACTTTTTCCAGCCCAAAGTGCCTGAGGGCTACTACATGAGAACTAAGGTTAAAAATAGTTTCAAATTAAATTTTAACCCAATAAAGTTGGAGGATTCCCTCCTCCCATTTTAATGAACAGAGGCCTCTATCACATGACCGCTAAATGCAGATGATAATAAAATGCACACTTTCCCTGAGAGTGGTCGCGTGACATTAGATGTGCAGTTACTGCCCCCACTGTAGCATTTTTTTCAACCTCTTTTTTTTGTGTCCCCATTTCCCAAATGCACATCAAAGCGCTAATTTAAAGGCTAGCTGCTGCAAAATGGGTGAAACCGGAAGAAGATGCGGCTTTTTGGAGTTCATGCGACCTTTGCTTCGCATCAAAATGCGCATCAGCAAGTGGAGTAATTTGATCAAACCCCTAGTGGTGGTGCAGGAAGATGCACTTAAGATGCGCTTCAGGGGGCGTGGTCGAGAGGGGTGCTCTGAAGATGTGGCTGGCCGTGGGGGCACGATCTTTAGATGGGAATTCAGTAAAAGAGAAAGGCAGATTTAAGTGGCTGTGTGATAAGAGGCCCCACTGTCATTTACTTGGATGTGAACAGCTGTTAAGAAAATCAAGTGAAAATAAAACAGAGAGATGAGTATTCAGCAAGAATTGTTTTAAGTAACTGTCTTACTTACATTAATTAACATTTTTGCAGTTGTGTTAAGTTGCTCTTTAGTGAGACATCTGTGCCTGCATTTCATCCCCCAGAACAATCCCCCTGCAGTGCAATGCAAACATGGACAAAAGAAACCAGAAAAACTACCCCAGCCTTTTCCCTATCAAAAATGCAATGGGGAAAAATGCAAACAGACTAACATAAGCAGTAAGAAAAAAACACCCCATTTTTGCCTGCAGGGAAATGGGAAAAGATTGCAAACATGGAGAAATGAAACCATCAAGACCACCCCAGCCTTTTTGAACCCCAGTGAAAAACCATTTCAAATCTAAAATTAACACACTTTTAAAACCCACAACATGCATTCAAAAAATATCCGGGTGTTAATAACACTTCAAAACCATTGCAAATTTAAAATTTTAAAAAACTTAAAATAAAACCAAAAAAAGTTCCTGCCTACCCTCCCCCTATTGGTAAACTGAGCCCCCCCCCATCCATGGAACATAGTAAATAGCATGCAACAACCTACCTTTCCTCCAGAAGCCTTGAAGAAGAGAGCAATGGTGGCACTGCTATCCACCTCCTCCGTGCCTTTTCCTTGCCCATGCATGGCAGGGAGAGGCCAGGTGGAGCCACCCACAGCGCAGTCCCCTGATCTCACTCCTAAGGGCCGCCCCAGCCTGGTGATGGCCCGGCAGCTTCCTTCCCACCCTTCTCAGAGCCTTCCGAAGATGGGAGAGGCAGAAGAACCGTGCCAATCATCTGGCTGGCGGGGAAGACGCTGGGCTACTTTTTATACCTTCGTAGGCTACCGGTAGCCCACGGTCGACCTGTTGTGCAGACCTGTTCTATGATATTGCTGTTTTCTTAAATGACAAATAAGAATAACACAGGTCAGAAATATTTCTGAGGAAGCATGAGCAATGGGCATTCTAGTAGCAATAATAATGGTATATGTTCTGTCCACCCACTACTGTACCTCTTTTTCAGATAAAATTGCTGAATACAAATATTTAGTATTTTCCATCAGAGTTACACAGATGAAGTAATTGTGAACCTGCTCATTGCTGCAAATAAGAGTTTAGCAAGTGCTCACCAAAAATTCTGGAGGAGATCAAGTGTATTGTGGGGGGTTCTTCAAATATAGCTTAGGCAAATATTCTTAGTTGAATATTTTAGGACAAGTTCCATCTTCTCTTCCATATATGCCAGAATATGAAGAGATTTATTTTAATAAATAAATAAATAAATAAAAATTCTTCCATATTCAATATGAAAGTGCTGAGGATCATGTCTTAATAGGCTTCATACTTCAACTCATCCTATTCACTCATATTTGTTCCTTCATTTTGGTTAGGAATGACAGCATAGAAAACAGTCCTCACCTCTCCATCAGACTGCAGAAGATGAACCTCATCCAACCAGCCAGGGGAAACAGGGGACATACATTCACAGGGCTGGTATCATCAACAGCACCCAGATCAGGTTCTTAAGGTGCTTCCAGTGTATGTGTTTCAGAACTTTGTGAATGAGACCAGCTGTGGTCACACCAACAAAATATTTACCTTTTTGGGGGGGTTGCCAATCTTTTCATAAAACATGTGTTGTTGCATGTGTGAATGGTCTTGCTGAACTTGTTTGAGCTGTCACGACACATGTCCTTTAAAACGTCTTTATTTGTTAAACAAATTCCGCTGTATTTGTGCCAATGTGTTGGTTAACTTCTGTCAAACGGTCTCAAAAAGAATCTCTAGGTGCTTGCTGAATTGGAAGGAAATGGCTTGGTAACCCCCAAACACACTGAGATGCATGTCCTGGGATAAATGCTACGTGACTTCAATACATGACAGGAACACAATTAAAATGGTGTAACCGCAGGGGCACATTTCACTGGTGTGACCACGGCCATAGCTGAGTAAGAAAGAAAAGTGAGGAAGGGTAGGAAAGAGATAACAGGAGTCCTAAGCAGGGGATGTCTGGTACAGGCAGAGGGGGAGAGAGAAAATGACCAGTGTGGGAAAATAAGGAGGTGGAGAGGAGGTAAATGAGAGAGCGAGAGCACAGAGGTGGGTGTTCGTTTAATTTAATGGGTTCCTAACCCAGTCTCACCCTGGTACCTTTGTAGTGTAATATGAAACAACCCTTAAGGATGAAAGAATGAGTTGAGAACTAATCTATGAAATCTTATGTTTCCCAGTCTTCTACAGAATAGAAAGGAGGAGCCCTTTTCCTGCTATGTATGTATATATTTCTTTTGTTATGTGCCTGGAAGGCTATGGAGGGGTGTGGTATTTCCTGAGTTTAACCTAATGTGACATTTAAGAAAAAAGAACCACCACCGTTAGTTGTGCCAGATGCCAAAGTCCAGACAATGCTGATGAGTTTTAAGATGGAAAAGATATCAGCCTGCATTTTTTTTTAAAAATGTCTCTTGCCATGCTGTTGCTCACAAGACTGTGAAGTACAAGTTTCAGGAAGACGTACGGCAAAAATCACAACCCTGGGAGGTACCCTGGGTCATCTTGGGAGCACAGTACATTAACCTACTCCTGGAATATTCAACTCATCCATTGTTGTTCTATTATTGGAATTTTGCCTCCCTTTCCTAAACAGATATAATAATCTCAGGATACAGTAACTGTAGCAAGAAGATAATGAATATCTATGGGACTTCACACTTCACAAAGACTGCTGTTTATTAGTGGTTTTTAAATTAGAAGTGAAGTTACTGTATGCACAATCATTAACAATAATAACAGTATACAATATATACAATATACAGAAGCAGCAGCAGAAGCAGCAGCAGCAACACCAACACCAACAAGGGAGGGGGATGAGATGCAGGCTGATGAAGGTCACCTGGAAGGGGGAGAAGTTGAGATGGGTGCCAGGATAAAGGAGAAAGGTTTGGAGGACCCAGTGGCTGTTGTGTATTGATCTGTAATTGCTGGTTGAAGTAACTGCCTCCCTGTTCAAAAGGGAACAGGCCTATTGGTTGATTATAGTTGCTGCATTTGGATCTTCAATCCTATTGGTTCCCACCAAAAGGCAGCCTTGTGATTGGTTGTAATTGTTCCCTCTAAAATGTATCTTTTCCTAGCCAGTCCTGGCCCCTATAAATGTAACTCCCTCTCCCCAGTCCTCAGTCTTGTCTCTCCCTGATTAAAGAGCTGTTCACTAGAAGCTGTCTCCAGCCTGCTTTGTCTCTGAGCTGAAATCACTGCTGAATCACTAAAACCACGTTACAATAGTGGCTTCCATCAGGGAAATGGTGGGAGAGACAATAGAGACTCATAGGGAGAGGCTGCTGTATCTTCCAATCCCTGATTCTGTGCCTCAGTTGAGGTATAGAATGACTGGTAAAGAGGAGCCCTCAGCTGAAGTCCCCGAGCCCCATCATTGGGTAGAAGAAGGCGCTGCAGATGAGAGCAGGGCCAGCGCGTCCATTAAGGCGAACTAGGCAGTTGCCTAGGGTGCCAAAATGGAGAGGAGGCATTGGCCAGCCTGCTGTCCCCCGTCACCCCCACCACTGACCACCGCCGTCCATCCCCCACCACCCGTCAGCCGCCCGTTGCCGCCCAACCATTGCTGCTCGCCGCCGCCTGCCCGCCACCCCCGCCGCCCCCGTGCCCATCGCAGCCCACCCCCGTGCCCGTCGCTGTCCACCCCCCACGCCCGTTGCCATCCCCCATCATCCACCACCCCCGCCGCCGCCCTCCCGCCACCCGCCACCCTCCCCTCCTCCGCCGCCGCCGCCGCCGCCGCCCACCCCACCACCACCCCGCCCCTTGCCTAGGGCGCAAAAAAACCTAGTGCCAGCCCTGGATGAGAGACCTCGCAACCAGAACTCCAGGAACCAGCCATGCCTCCAACATGACCTTGGCATCTGTGCTGCCCAACAGGAACAATGCTCCCCAATCCGACCCAGCCATAGCACTGGGGATGGAAGCACCAGCGAGAGAGGGAGAGGAGGCTCCAGGGGAAGCAGGGGAGCAGCCACCAGTAAGTCCCACTTGATTCTGCCGGCCACCCTGGGATGGGCGTTCTAAAAAGGCCAAGACTTATCCTCTCCTGCTACTTTCATAGACCAGGACTCTCAGAGCCCCCTCTGACTTTAACAAGGAGTTCTCTTGAAAGAGGGCTCAGGGGAGGGATTGTTAGTGGAGATCTGGAAGCAAGTAAACAGCAGCATTCCTTTTGGTTCCTTGGTTGCAATGAACCCTGTTCTTGTAAATTGTAAACAGAATCATTGCTAAGAGATGAAAGAGACTGTATGACGTGATGAGAAAAGTTAAATTATGATCATTAGTCAGTGGAGTTCTTTTCTAGATAGAGAAAAAGAAATAAGTTGGGCTTCATTACTATACCCCAGAACTACAGACAACCTCTCCCAGAATGTTCATGGTTAATAGTATGGGGCACATGATTTAACATGATTTAGCATAGCAATAAATTAGCAAAGCAAAAGTTTACTCTCTCCCAGATTCTGGAGTCACGTCTCTGGATTGTTTTCCCAATCCACAAACACAGTCAACAAACATGGTCAGTTTTTCTCTCTCCACTCTCAGATCTTCTCTATCTTACCTACAAGATAATCACAATAGTCCTCCCCATGACACCAGAGATGCATGATGTGCCTGGGCTCAGGTTTAGGCACTGAGACTGTTTGGGAATGAGACAGTACTAATCCCACAACCTTACCTGTTAGAGCCTCCTAGTAATGTCTGCAGGGAACATCCCTCCCACCTTTACCATCAGAAACTCAAGCAGTCAACCATGATTTGGAACATCAAGGCAACAAACCTGATTTTTTAGCATCTTGTACACATGTTTGTGCCCATTTGGTTGGCCTAATATAGATATTTTTACTAACGGGGATTTTAGAAATGACTCACATTGTCGTGTGCATGTACATAGTGTGCATATTTTCTGCCAATATAGCCAGAGCCAATGTTTTTTTAAAGCCACGTGATGGTCTCAGATAACAAAGAATCATGCTTATCACGCAGATAGAAAAAGATTAAATTCCCGTTTTGTTTCAAGCATTTCCTCTCGGAGTCAAAAGCCCCATGCTGGGACTATGATCCAGTGGATAAATATTTCACAGATCCTTTGACTGCTTTGATGACTGCAAGTTAAGTATTTCAGCGGAATTCCAGCCCTTAAACTTGCTTTTAAAAAAGCATTCAGACAAAAGGTTAGTCAGAATGTGAATATATATCAGCATGATATATTATAGTTGGCTTATTAAAAGTTTATATATATATATATATATATATATATATATATATATATATATATATATATATATATATATATATATATATATATATATATATATATATGCATGTTAGGGTGGATTCGGGTTTCTTCCCGTGTAGAAATCTGGTTGTTTTGGCGACGTTTCGACGAGGTCTCACTCGTCATCTTCAGGCTGGTGTTCTGGCTTCTTTCTTCTTGAAGCAGAGTGTGATCTCAGTTGAAGTCCTTCTATAAATACTGCTGGGGGTGTGTGGTTTGCTTGCTCTGTTGCTGATTGTAGGTTTGTTTGTTCTTTTGTGATTTGCTGTGTGGCTGAGGCGATCGTTAAGGGCTTAACTGCTGGTGGGTTAGATGGCTGTTTAGAGACATCATGTGTGGGTGAGGTGCTGGATGTGTGTCTATTAGCCTTTTGTTTCTTAACGACCTTGGTGATGGGTGTTCTGGCAGCATCCTGGGCTTTGGTAGAGTGGGGTCCTGTGTCTTGTGAATTCATTTTGGTCTGGCTGCGTGTCTGTGGTCTCCCAATGTTTTTTTGGCGTGTGTAAGTGTGCTCCATGTGGTGGCTGGAGTGGGGAGTAGCGGTAGATGGTGCAGTCGTGGTTTTGTTATTGGATGGTGGTTTCGTTTCATCTGTGGGAAGGGTCTGGGTTTGTGTTCGGTGTGGATGGAAGGTGGTGGCATCTTGTGTCCTTTTGGACCTGGTGTCAGTCTTTGTGACAGAGGCTCGTCTGTTGACCAGGGCTAGTTTCCAGATGTCAGGCAAGCGGGAGGTGTCATCACGTTTATTCATGTTGTTTGGGTGTTTCTCTATTTCAATGGCTTCCATGATTATTTGACTGTTGAAGTGTTCAGTTTTGGAGATGAGTTTGGTTCTTTTAAAATCAATTTCATGACCTGTTGTTTTTTATGTGCTGGAAGAGAGAGGAAGATTTTTCTTCTTTTTTGACTGCGTTCTTGTGTTCTGCGATGCGTGCGCTTATTCTCCTGTTTGTCTGTCCGATGTATGTGGCTGGGCAGACTTTGCATGGTATTTCGTAGACTCCTTGGTTTTCTAGCTCAATCTTGTCTTTGGGGTTTCTTAAAATGTTGGCTATTTTTTGTTCGGTGCAAAAGGCTGTCTTGATATTGTGTTTGTGGAGAATTTTGCTTATTTTGTCTGTGGTGCCTTTGATGTAAGGGAGGAGGGCAGTGCCGTTGTTCTCTTCTGTTTCTTGGTTCTTGGGGGGTGTTTCTTTTTGGATTAGTTTGGTGATGGTGTTTTTTTGGAATCCGTTCGCAATTAAAGCATTCGAGAGAGTGTGTAATTCAGTTTTTAGGTGGTCTTTGTCAGCGAGGCGTTTGGTTCTGGAGATGAGGGTTTTTGCTACGGAGTTGATCTGTGCAGGGTGGTGGTGTGATTGTGCATTTAAGTAGCGGTTTGTATGTGTTTTTTTTCCGGTAGATGGTATGTCCTAAGGAGCCGTCGGGTTTTTTGTAGATTAGGACGTCCAGGAAGGGAAGTTGGTTGTTGGCTTCTATTTCCATAGTGAATTGTATTTTGGGGTGTAGGCTGTTGAGATGTGTGAGGAAGTTGTTCAGTTTGTCTTTCCCGTGTGGCCAGATAACAAAGGTGTCGTCAACATATCTGAGCCAGAGTTTGGGTTTATGTTCGGATTTCTGTAACGCGTTGGTTTCAAAGTGTTCCATATATAGGTTTGCGATGACCGGTGAGAGGGGTGATCCCATGGGTGCTCCTTCTATCTGTTTGTATCTTTGTCCATTGTGGATGAAGTATGTGTTGGTTAGGCAGTGGTTGGTCAGATCTAGGATGTGCTTGGGGGGGTTGTATTTGTTGTGGATAGCTGTCAAGGCTTCTTGAATGGGCACTTGTGTGAAGAGCGAAACAACATCGAAGCTCACGAGTAGGTCATTGGGTTGTAGGTCTTGTTTCTTTATAATTTCTATGAAGTGGAACGAGTTTTGTACGTATGAAGTGATGGATTCTGCATAGGGCTGGATTTGTTTGGCAAGAAATTTGGCGAGGTTTTGTAGGGGTGAGCCTATGGAGCTGACTATGGGTCTGAGAGGTGTTCCTTCTTTGTGAATCTTGGGGAGGCCGTAGAGCTTGGGGCATCTGGAAGATTTCTCTCTGGGGATGATGCTTGGCTTGATTTCTTCACTTAAGGGTGAGGCTTTTATTTTGGCTTTGGTGGTTTTTTCCAGGTAGGTGGTGGGGTCTGTGTTCAAAGGTATGTAAGCAGGGTCTTGTAGTAGGTTGGATAGTTTGGCTTGGTAGTCAGATGTGTTCATCACCACTGTGGCATTGCCTTTGTCTGCTGGGAGAATGATTATGTTTTTGTCTTTCCTCAGGTTGGTGAGGGCTTTTTGTTCTTCTTTGTGTAAATTGCTTCTGGGTGGTTTGCTGGAGCAGAGGATGTTGGTGACTTCGAGTCTGATTTTGTTGGCTTCATCTGGGTTGATTTTGGTTAGGCTGGCTTCCACTCCGCATATGATGTTTTCAGTGGGGATGTGTCTGGGGGCGACTGCAAAGTTGAATCATTTGGACAGGACTTTGGTCTCTGCGATGGTGAGTGTCTTGTCTGATATGTTGTGAACTGTTTGTTTCATGGGCTGCTGTGGGGGGTTGGGCTTCTGGCATTTTTCCAATTTGTGGAGTTTGTTGGTGTGTGTGTCTGTCTTGTGGGAGGTCTCTGTTTCAGCTCTCCAGGCGGCGAGTTGCTTGGATTTGTTCCAAAGTGTTGGGTGGATTTTGTTGCTGAGTTTGAGGTGGAGAGTGAGTAGGTCTCTGTTGGTTTGATCTAGTAGGTATCTTTTCTTGTGTAGTTCGTTTCTGATTAGGGCTAGTTCTGTTCTTTTCAGGATCCTTTCGCTGGATGGGGTTTTTGAGTGGAATTTCAGTTGGAAGCTTGTGGGGATCACATTTTTATCTCGGCAGTTGCGTAGGAGTCTACGAAATACCATGCAAAGTCTGCCCAGCCACATACATCGGACAGACAAACAGGAGAATAAGCGCACGCATCGCAGAACACAAGAACGCAGTCAAAAAAGAAGAAAAATCTTCCTCTCTCTTCCAGCACATAAAAACAACAGGTCATGAAATTGATTTTAAAAGAACCAAACTCATCTCCAAAACTGAACACTTCAACAGTCAAATAATCATGGAAGCCATTGAAATAGAGAAACACCCAAACAACATGAATAAACGTGATGACACCTCCCGCTTGCCTGACATCTGGAAACTAGCCCTGGTCAACAGACGAGCCTCTGTCACAAAGACTGACACCAGGTCCAAAAGGACACAAGATGCCACCACCTTCCATCCACACCGAACACAAACCCAGACCCTTCCCACAGATGAAACGAAACCACCATCCAATAACAAAACCACGACTGCACCATCTACCGCTACTCCCCACTCCAGCCACCACATGGAGCACACTTACACACGCCAAAAAAAACATTGGGAGACCACAGACACGCAGCCAGACCAAAATGAATTCACAAGACACAGGACCCCACTCTACCAAAGCCCAGGATGCTGCCAGAACACCCATCACCAAGGTCGTTAAGAAACAAAAGGCTAATAGACACACATCCAGCACCTCACCCACACATGATGTCTCTAAACAGCCATCTAACCCACCAGCAGTTAAGCCCTTAACGATCGCCTCAGCCACACAGCAAATCACAAAAGAACAAACAAACCTACAATCAGCAACAGAGCAAGCAAACCACACCCCCCCAGCAGTATTTATAGAAGGACTTCAACTGAGATCACGCTTTGCTTCAAGAAGAAAGAAGCCAGAACACCAGCCTGAAGATGACGAGTGAGACCTCGTCGAAACGTCGCCAAAACAACCAGATTTCTACACGGGAAGAAACCCGAATCCACCCTAACATGCATATATATATATATATATATATATATATATATATATATATATATATATATATATATATATATATATATATATATATATATATAAACTTTTAATAAGCCAACTATAATATATCATGCTGATCATCAAGGGCGAGGACCTGCAGTGCTGCCATGATTAATATGGGATGTGCAGCAACTGGTCTATATCAACAGAGGAGGTGACCGGTGGAAGATAGTACGTCAAGAGTGGGTGTGTTTTCTTTTGCAGTTGTCACAAGTGAATAGAGTCAGTAAAAAGCTGACTACAATTAGAATGAAATAATAAGAAGATAATGGAAAGGCAAATGTTTATAAGCAAAGGAGAATACTATAATATGTGGCCTTAATGCCCAGTAGTCTTATAGGGCATTTAACAAAAGTCTTCAGACACTAACCCCAATGAAGTGTCAGACTGGCTTGAACATGTGACGTGTGCTCGGCCTTCCTCACCTTCAGACCCCATTCCCACATCCCCTTCTCTCTTCTTAAGGAGGATGACTTTTAGGAGCCTCATTTGTTATTATTTTATTTATTTGTATACCGCACCAATCTCTCAAGTTTTTCCTACTTTATTACCTTCTCCAATGCTCCTTGGGTGGGGAGGGGAGGGGAGGAAAAACAGGTGGCAACCCTAGTTCATTCACTAACATGGTTGAATACACAGGGATTTGAATTCAGACCCTAGCCCAGGGCCTGGATGGATGAGTCTGCCCAGGTTGGTTTCTTATCCCACAACCCGCATGACCAAAAGTAACTTTTACCATCTCGAAACAGAGTTCTTAATCTTTTTGGTTTGTTAAGAGACATAAGCTGGATAATCTATCACAGTGTGCTTATGTGCAGCATCTGACCCAGGTTCCTCCTGCTGTGTAAACAAGTCATTATAGACCCCATTCCCCAGGGGCTCTTCTCTGGTCAAACTTTTATAAATGCGCTGCATGCAACTGTGTTACAGAACATTCTTTCTTGGCCGTTGCTGCCTTTGGGATTTAAGAACTACTTTTTATTATTATTGCATTGCGTCAAATGCAAAATGGGCTGAAAGATTAGATTATAGGACAGGTCAACATAGCAAGCATGAAGTCATGGAAAACAATGGTATGACTAACAATGAAACCGAATGCTTAGGGAGTTCAGCACAGATCTTCAACTGGCCTTGCCTCTCTCAGTGCCCCTTTTACTTGCAACACACCCAATCCCAAGCTCTCCATAGCACACACGTATGTGTGCATTAAAAGACCGATTCCCTAGAGTGACAGAACAGCAGGACGTTTGGCAAATCACGCTCCTAAATGGTGAATGGCTGTGCACAACTTTGTAAGGAAACAGGAAGTATCCTTCTGTTTTGAGAAGTGTGAAGGTGACATACCATCAGCTCATCACTGGCTCAAAAGAGGGACCATAACATTTAACCAGCCATATAGTACAATTATATTAATATACACCCCCTGCCCCCTGTGAAGTAAGAGCTTGGCCAAACTGCCTGAGAGATCTTGGCAGATGCAGTCCCCCAAAAGTAACTTTTTCTGAGTTCAGGATGTGGCTCAAACCATCCTGATTGATAGAAAAGTATGAATATCATCATCATCATCATCATCATCATCATCATCATCATCATCATCATGTGCTGGAAAGTCAATTCTGTCTTAGGGCAACAACCTTCTCGGGGTTTTTAAAGTGGTTTGCCATTCCTTTCTTCTGAGGGCACCCTGGGACTGTGCAGCTTCCCCAAGGCTACATAGGCTGGCTTTTCTCCCTGGAGGCACAGTGGGGAATTGACCATTGCAGCCAGATACCTAAAGGGAAATCTTAAAGTAAACAATATCTTTTTTTAAAAAAACCTTTTAAAAACTTTTTTAAAAAAAATTCTGACAACCCAAACTTTAGAGATGGTGGAATGCAGAATGGAGAACAACTGATGGGAAAATGCCTTTGAGATCTAGAAAGGACCTTTTCTCATTCTTGTCCACAGCATCATTAAGTACCAAGAGCACTGAGGTTGTTTTCGGCTGTTAGAACATGGAGTCGGTGTCCTCCATTTGTTTCCGCAAGGCAGAAGGCAGAAGGCATTAAAAACAGCAACGGCTTTAATTCAATGCAACTGATTTCAATTTGGGATATTAAGTCTGTCTGGTTCAGAAAAAGTAGCAGTATTTTTTCTCAACTAAGAGCCAATCCATTTCATTGCCTTGCCCAGCATCACGAGGGTAGACGTCTCTTTCCGCAATCTGCCCATACAGGTCATGGTTCTATAAATATCTAAAATCTGACCTCTCAGCATTATATTTGCTCTTTTCCTGAATTATAAAAAAGTGACAACTGTACATAAAAGCTACTCATAAATTTCTTATTGGAGGGAAGAATGTTTTCTTTTCAGGAAGCAATCCTAGGCATCGGAAAAAATAACTACAGAATTGGCTATGTGTCACCCCAAATGGTTAGCAAAACAAGTTCACGTAAAAGGGGTAGTTGGGAACCCTGCCTTAGTTCACAGGGTGGGAACCTTCAGCCCTCCAGACAGCATGGACCGCAACTCATTGGCAATAGACACGGGCACAGAGCAGCGAAATTCTCATTTCCGTTTTCGGTTATCGTGATCGTTACATAACGGGTAACGGTAATGAGAATTACTCCGCTCCAGCTCGAACCCGAACCGAAAAAGAAAAATTGGGTCTGATTTTTCGTTGTCGTTCATGGCATCGCGGCGATCGCGCGATGCCAAGCAGCACAGAAAAAAAAGTAAAAAAAAAACAACACCCCCTAATCCTGGCCAAAAAAACAGGCGAAAATATGCCTGCCTCAGTGAGGGCACCTACCAGAGAGGGGTGGTTTCTGGGGAGGTCCCCGGCCTCCCCCCCTCTCCTGTCCTGGGCTGCTGGTACCAGGCTGGGGGGGGCATCCTCGTCGTCTCCATTTGCCATGCGGTGGGGGGGGATCCAAAATGGCGACCGCAATATTTATTTTTAAATCGTGGTCCAAAAGCCCACCAAAGCACCACAGAAACATTTGAAAATTGGTATTTTAAATGCCTGATTTTTTATAGTAGCAGCAGTGAGTTTTTCTTGCAATAAAATGTCTCCATTGATACGCCAGTACACTGTCAGAGGCACCCAGAGGTGCACCCCACTAACCCACCCTAACCTTAACCATAACCCTAAGCCTAGCCCTTACCCTAACCCCAACCCTAACCCAGATCCGTACGCAAGTACACTTTCCTTCTTAGTGGGTCACAGGCACCCAGAGAGGTGCCTCCCACAGGCCACTATCCCCTACCCCTATCCCATTCCCTAACCTGTATGTCAGTACGCTAGTACGCTCCCCTTCTTAGTGAGTCAGAGGCACCCAGACAGAGAGAGGTGTCTCTGCCACTTACCCCCCACCCTAACGTAATGTATGGTATGCGGCGGCTTCGCGTTACGCTTCCCTTCCCTTCCCTTCCCTTCTTAGTGGGTCAGACGTCAGAGGCAGCCAGAGAGGCGCCTCCCAGAGCCCACTTACCCCAACCCTAACCCTAACCCCAACCCAAACGACAAACGACAAGCGGAAACGGCAAATTTTTGAAAATTATTGCGACAAACGGAAACGAGCCGAAACGGACCCGTCCCGACAATCGAAAACTCGACACGTCATTTTTTCTGGTCATGCCCATCTCTAATTGGCAATGTAGGCTCAGAATTCTGGGAGTTGTGACCCAAAACATCTGAAGAGCCAAAGGATTCCCCACCCTTGCCTTAGTTAGAACTTTAAAAGTACTTGTCCAAACTTCTACAGATTTACACAGAGCAAGCTCATACCAGAATTCTTCCTTATCTCCAGTCCCAATTCAAGGACCAGTGAAAATGTTGCTCTTTGGACTGCCTCCTCCTACTTGCAATGGCTTACAGAATGCTGGGTCGACTGGTCACACAATACGAGAGGTGCACCTTTAACACCATTTTAAAAGGGAACACTGTGTCCATTTGTCAATATGGAGCGAGCGGTGATGCGCGTTGTCATTAGAGCTCTCCGACAACATTTTGCAACTTGGGTGAAGAGCATGATTTGCTGCTGGAAAGGCATGACTGGAAAGCTGCTTCTCCTGGGCCAAAGAGAACTCAAGGCTCAATACAGGCGTAGTATGGCTGTTGCACACTGGAATCCAAGTGTCTCTATTTCTCTGCCTTCTCCTGGTGTATATATCCCATCTCAACCACCCGAACCCTAATCAATAAGGAAGCAAAATCTCAGCTGCCAAAATCTCTATTCTAACCCCATGTTCCTCTTGAGTCAGAATAAAACACATTGTTTAGAAAGGCTCGAGGAAGAATAAAGAAAAGGCATTCTCAGGGTTCAGATGCTTCCTCAGTCCGCAAGTGTCTCAGCAGCAAATTGTGTGTCCTTTGGATCCGGGAAGGAAAAGCCACAGTGAGATTTACTGGAGGAAGGAGGGATGCTTCCTAGTTCAGTCAACAAAAGCAAACCAAACCCTGATGTGCTGCTGCCATCCCGTGGATGCCGAAGGAAGAAGTGAACAACTGGTTCCTGGAAAGGTATTCAACAATGCAAAGGGCTTTGGCATGCCTTGGGCTCAACAGGATCTCCTTTCAACTGGCAATGTAATGAAGGGGGGGGGTCAATTTCTGGCCTTTCAACACTTCCTGTTGACGTGTAGCTCATAGCTATTGGCTATGTCAGCTGGAGCTGTTGGGAATCCCAGTCCAAAGGGCAGACTTGGAGGGGGAGGGGGATGGTGGTGGAATTCTTTAGACTACAGCTCCCAGAATCCTCTGATCAGCATGGCAAATGGCCGCGATGGCACCTGTTGTCCAATAAATAATTTCTCATCTCCGAGCTCTGCTTGAAGGTCACACGTCTCCCACTTCCATGATGGGGATCTCAAGGCAACATCAACCAAGAATGTCTATTTGTGTTACAAATGCCCTTCCTCCTTCTACGGGGCCAGCAGTGCAAGGGTCAGGAGTCCTGCCATCAGCAATACCCTTGGCAGGGCTGGCCTAAGCCCTTTTCTTCACAGAATTGCTAAGATTATGTCTACGCCCTATTGTCTACCCCACTGGAGAATGCATGGGAAAGGGGGTAGACATCCCAAAGCCACTCTCATTGGCTATGCAGGCTGGGGCTTATGGATCCAGCAACATCAGGAAGGCACGTACAGTACTGTATTCCCCTGGGATGGGAGGGTGTACAACACACACAATAGAAGCTTTCTCTTTTGCGTTAGGAAGGATGAAGGCTGCACTGTAATCCCTCTGCTGTGAAGAAAGCAAAATAATCATTGGCATTTAACCAGTGGGGTAATCCCTGTAGCACCCCCCATTGTAATGAGAATCCCTGTCATAATGAGCAGGCAAATGCATTGATCCATCATACAACCTTCCCCTGCTTCTCCCAAGGCAGAGGGAACAGAAGACTCAATACAAGAGTAATATGCATTGTTCCATACAAGCAATTGAGGAGCAGATCTTCTGTAAAGCTAAGAGGTCTTAATTGTCCACTGAACACCAAATGACCCTAATACAGTATAGTCTGGGGCACAATAGGTAGTTACTGCTTAGAATAATATTTCCCATTGATCTTCATGGCTGAGATGAAGATCTCAGATTAGCTCAAGGTAACAAAGCAACACAAGGAAGTAGCAGATTATAACATGGTTTGTGCAGTTCGGAGAATCCAAGATATTAAGCACAGACTGTCCTGGCTGTACTACATGGCTGTATGTGATGAAAATACCCTGGCTGAAAACCAAACATTAGTAGACAAATTTCTATTTCAGTTCTTGCCGCTAGGTGACTCCCAAGCAATGCTTTATATATAATCAGCACAAGACACATTCTTGTATTGTTTCTATATGCTTTATACTTTTTTTTAGCATACAAAATACCCAAGGCTTCCAGGGTCTACTTTTCTTTTAATAAAACTGTGAGAGTTCAAGAATTTTGTCCCCTGGAATTTATTTTGCTTATAGAACTGAAAAGGGATCATAGTATTTCCCATGGCTTAGAACAGGCATGTCCAAAATTCCGCCCTCCAGATGTTTTGGACCACAACTCCCACAGTCCTTTGTCATTGGCAATACAGGCTTCGAATTCTGGGAATTGTGGTCCAAAACATCAGGAGGGCCAAAGTTTGGACATGCCTGGATTAGAAGGAAGACATAACAAGTAACAATGGTGCCTAGAGTAATACATTGTTCTTGCGATAATGACAGCATAATAGCATATGTCCTTTGTTAACATTTAAACATTGATGTATTGTTGAATTTGATTTAATGAGTAATATTTATTATTTCTAAAATGTTATTTATTTTAAAGATTAATTTTAGGAGATACTTTGTAATATTTCTCATTTTAAGGATTTTCTAAAAAGAAAGAAAGAAAACAAAGTATTTAAATACTGCATTATCCCCAACTAAAACTAACATTCATATTAACAAATGTCAAAGCAATAATTCAGATGAGAATGTTATTCATTTTCACTAACATTCCTAAGCTGTGATCCTTCCTCACCAAACCTGCTCTTGGTTACACCAAATACAGTGGTACTTCAATTTACGAATTTAATCCGTTCCGAATGCATGCTCTTAAGTCGAACTACTCTTAAGTCAGGGTACCCATCTAAAAAACTGGAAAAAAAGTTTAAAAAATCAAAAGAATGAAAAAAAAATGTAAGTTGAGCAGACCATATCTAAAATTTGTAAGGCGGCAGCTAAAATGCCAACACTTTTCCACTCTTAAGTCAAATTGCACTTAGGTCGAGTTGCTCTTAAGTTGGGGTACCACTGTACTCTGCATTTCAGCTGTATAAATTGGGAATTGTTTCTACTTTTGTAAAACAACTGAGAGTCATTGTCATTAGGTAGCTAGGCTAATCTGGCACTGCATGTTTGCAAAATTAAAGGGAAGACAAGAAAATGAGAGAGTGTGAGAGAAATCAAAAGACTATGGCACATCTGGCTAGATGGTATGGAGAGTTCTGTAGAGGCTGGCAGCTTAATTACCCCTGGACCCCCATTATGGAATGTGCCATTTGATGAGCCACACTGAGGTGTCTGTAGGTATGAGTCTGACAGGTAAATCCTAAAACAATCTAAATGGCACATCCCTGGCCTTTGTGGAGAATAGATAGCAGAAAGCTGTACAGCCCCAAGCTATGTGCCCCTAGAAAAGATAATGGGAAACCATTTCAGAGTGCTCTAGGCCTAGAAAACCCTGGAAATTTAAAGGCATACAATGCATTATTATTATTATTATTATTATTATTATTATTATTATTATTATTATTATTATTATTATTATTATTATTATTATTATTATTAATAATAATAATAATAATAATAATAAATAAATAAATAAATAAATAAATAAATAAATAAATAAATAAATAAATAAATAAATGAAGACCAACGGATTTATTTCAGTGTGTGCTTTCATAGACAGAAACCTGGGAGTACAAATACTGTATGTATATATACAGACAGACAGACAGATAGAAGTATTTATTATATATATTATAATTTTATTTTATTTTTAGAGTATTTTTATCCCACCTTTCTTCTTGGAAAAGGACCCAAGGCGGCTTACAGTAATGAGGGATAATATACAATCCAATACAATTAAGACATGTTCAAGTATTGAAAACAAGGAATTGATGGACATCTTACAGCATTAATAGGCAACATTACATTAAAGCTACAAGGTAATAAGTAGCTATAAAGACATAGTCTATGTGAACCTATAGATTTCTATAAAAGACACATGATGATAGTCCATCATTCAGGGAGAGCTTGCCTGAAGAGAAAGGTATTTGCCTGTTTCTGGAAGGACAACAGAGATGAGGCAGTCCTGGCCTCTAGTGGGAGGGAGTTCAAGAGTCTGGGCGCAGCAGTCGAGAAGGCTATTTCATGTGGTCCCACGAGACGTACCTGTGAGGGTGGCAGGAAGGAGAGAAAGGCCTCTCCAGATGACCTTAACACCTGAGTCGGTTCATACTGTGAGATTCAATCTTTGAGGTAGCTAGGACCCAGGTTGTACACTGCTTTGTAGGTCAAGGTCAGTACCTTGAATTGTGCTCGATAGCTGATTGGCAGCCAGTGGAGCTGTTTTAATAGGGGTGTAATGTGATCTCTGTACCCGGCCCCAGTCAGCAGCCTAGCCGCTGCATTTTGGACCCGTTGAAATTTCCTGAAACTTTTCATCGGTAGCCCCACATAGAGTGCATTACAGTAGTCTAGCCAGAACATCACTAAGCATGTGTTACCGTGGCCAATGCTGGTTTCTCAAGAAAGGAGCGTAACATGCATACTAGCCTTAATTGCGCAAATGTGCTCCTGGCCACAGCTGTGACCTGGGCGTCCAAGCTCAAGGATGAGTCCATGAGCACCCCAAACTCTGTACCTGATTTTTCAATTGGAGGGTGACCCCATACAGAACAAGTTGCATCCCTATCCCTTGTTCTCCCTTTTGACTGACCAGAAGCATCTTTGTCTTTAGTTTCATTTTGTTCATCCTCATCCAGTTCATTACTGCAGCTAAACACTCATGTAAAGTTGAGATAGTAGCTCCCTTAGAGTCTGGAGGTGACGAGAGGTAGAGTTGGGTATCATCAGCATACTGGTGGCACCTGACCCCCAAAGACCTGATATTTTCCACCAGTGGTTTCATATAGATGTTAACATAGGAGACAGAACAAAACCCTGGGAAACTCCACAGGTCAGTGGTCGTGGTGTCAAACATGAATCACCTAACACTATTTTCTGCATTCTTTCCTGCAGGAAGGACTGGAGCCAACTTTAATGCAGTGCCCCAATTCCCATTTCAGAGAGATGAGTCAGGAGGATGCCATGATCAATAGTGTCAAAAGCAGCTGAGAGGTCTAGCAAAACCAAAAGGGACACAGATAGATTATTGCAACGGTCTCTATGTGGGGTTGCCCTTGACTCTTATTCAGAGACTTTGGTGGGTACAAAATGCTGTGTCCCGGCTAGTGGTTGGTGTGGGTTGATATGACGACCAAACCCCAGTTTTGGATTGCTTGCATTGGTTGCCTCTTGCTTCCTGAATAAGATTCAAGGTCCTGGTTTTGATTTACCCCCCCCCCCCATGGCTTGGGACCTGAATACCTGGCAGAGCAGATCTTCCAGAGATCAACTGAGGCCGAATCTACTAGAATGTCGTAGGTGCTCTCACTCTGGGTGGCCATGCCCAGGGAGGCTAGGAAAGCGGCAACCCACAACCGAGCCTTCTCTGTGGCTGGCCCCTCCCTTTTCTCCTCACTTAGTGATTGGTGTCATGGCACCAAAGAAGCCATCAGAATCGGGAAAGAGGGAGATGATTCTGCTTGAGGTCAAGCAGGAAATCATCTGCAAACATGAAGGAGGAACGAGGGTGATTGACCTTGCCAAGGAGTATGGCAAGAGTCCTTCCACAATTGCCACCATCCTTAAAAATAATGAAAAGATAACAGGGAGAGAGGTGACAAAAGGAGTGATGATGGTCACCAAGCAATGCCCACCTATTCTGGAGCAGGTCGAGAAGTTACATCAGGATGTGCTGAGGAGTTGTAGATGAGATCTGGCATCCACAGTGTTGTGAGGCATGGCGAGGCCACCGGTTCTGATCTTTCTGCACCAAGAACTTTGCTACTGAGTTCCTGGAGACCACAATTGCCGAGGGCTACCTTTCACAGCAGCTCTTCAACTGTGATGAGACTGGCCTCTTCTGGAAGAGGATGCCAAAGAGAACCTACATCACAGTGGAGGAGACCAGATTGCCCGGCCACAAGCCTATGAAGGACCATCTAACCCTCCTGTTCTGTGCTAATGCCAGTGGGGACCTGAAGGTAAAGCCTCTGCTTGTCTACCAGTTGGAGAACCCATGGGGGTTCAAGAGGCACAAGGTGGACAAGGAGCGGTTGGGCATTTTCTGGAGGTCAGACAGTAAGGTTTGGATGACATGAATCCTGTTTGTGCAGTGGGACATTCTTGTGTTTGGTCCTCCCATAAAACGGTGCCTTGGACAAGAACCTCCCACTTGAGGCCTTGCTGGTCATAGACAACACACCTACTCATCCTCTAGGGCTTGAGAAAGACTTGCTGGAGGACTTCACCTTCATCAAGATGATGTTTCTGCCCCTAACACTACTCCCCTATTGCAGCCAATGGAACAGCAAGTGATCTCCAATTTAAAAAAACCTTACACCAGGGAGATGTCCCACTGGTGTTTTGAGATGACAGATGGAACAAGCCTCACCCTTTGTGAATATTGGAGAGACCACTTTGACATTGTCAGCTGCGTGCAGCTGATAAACATCACCTGGGATGGGATCAGCCAGCACAATCTGAATGCTGCTTGGTGCAACCTATGGCCAGGCTGTGTTGTGCCACCTGAATCTTCTGCACCTGCGCTGGAGTCTGCAGTGGTGGAGGAAATTGTGACTTTGGGGAGGACCATGGGGCCTGAGGTGAACGAGGACATATCCGAGTTTGTGTACGGGCACGAGCACGAACTGAGCACCCAGGACCTCTTGCAACTGCAGCATCAGTTGGTGGAGCAACTGCAGGTCTCACTGGAGGAGGTGTCAACAAGTGAGGAAGAGCTCTCTTCCAAGGAACTCAGGGAGGCCTGCAAAATGTGGGACAAGCTCCAGACTTTTGTTCATTGGAACCAACCAGAAAAGGCGCACACCGTGTGAATGGTTTCTACATGGATGCCATGTTCCTGTTCAAAGGGATGCTAAAAAAAGCACCAGGGGCAGCAGATTATGGAAAGTTTCCTTGTTAAGTTCTGAACCTTCTTGTTCTACTGCTACCCAGTTGACCTCCTCTTCCAAAGATTGATGAAATGAAAGCTGTCTATGGGGATGAAAGCCCATCATATGACACGGTTGTGAGGTGGAAGAGGAACTTTCAAAGTGGTCACATGTCCCTGACAGATGAGCCACAAGCGGGTAGACCCTCAATCAAGGATGATCTTGCATGGTGAAGAAAGTGGAGACTGTTATCCTTGACGGCAGAAGATCGACCATAGAAAGAGTGATGGCAGAGACTGGACTAAGTTATGGAACTGCGTGGAGGATTATTCATGAGGAACTGCACATGAATAAGGCGTCTGCACTCTGGGTACCCTCGCTTGTTGACACTTCTTCAAAAGCAAACTCGCCATGACTTTTCCCAGCAGAATTTGACTCTGTTGGAGCAGAATGAAGACTTTTTTTTGCTCGTCTCGTCACTATGGACGAGTGAAGGGTATACCTCTATGATCCGGAGACCAAAGAAATGAGCAAGGAGTGGAAACATCCATCCCCCCCCCCCAGGAAGGCGACAGTCCAGAAATCTACTGGGAAGGTGATGCTGTCCGTTTTTTTGGGATAGCTGTGGGGTAATTTTAACCGATTACATTCCGAGGGGCGAGACCTTCAACAGCGATTAATACTGCAACCTTCTGGAGAAACTGTGTGATGCATTGAAACAAAAACATCATGGCATGATCAGCAAAGGCGTCCGTCTCCTGGCCGACAATGCACCTGTCCATATGGCCCAAGCATCCGTTGTCACCACCCACCGTTTAGGCTATGAACTTTTGCAGCATCCACCTTATTCACCTGATCTTGCACCAAGTGACTTGTTCCTCTTTCCCGAGATGAAGAAACCACTTTGTGGTCAGCGATTTGACGACAGAGAGGATGTCATTTTTGAAGTGGAACAGTGGTTTTCGAGCAACACAGAGGACTTCTACAAAAAGGGCTTGAAACAGGTGAAGAAACGTTGGCAAAATGTGTGACTCTGCAGTGAGACTACGTGGAGAAGAACTAACTTTGACTGCTGCAAGTGACTATTGTATGATTTTTATTTCATGGTGATAATTAAAACTTTTGGATACCCCCTCGTATGTGGATGCTAGGTCAGGTCGGGACTGTGGGGCCTCTCTGGGGCCTCCTACACTTACCTGAGGCCTGGCACTGTCCCAAACGGGTCTCCGACGGGCTTCCCAGGCCTGTTGGAGGCCCCAGTAGTGGTTTCCAGAAGTCACTTCCAGTTCACCCAAAACCACTTCTGGGGCCTCCTACAAACCTGGGAAGTCTCTTGGATGCCCCAGATGTGGTTTCTGGTGATCCAGAAGTCACTTCCAGTTTTTTGGAAGTGACTTCTGGTTCACCGGAAACCACTTCTGGGGGTCTCTGACAGGCCCTGGAAGCCCATCAGAGGCCTGTTCAAGGCAACATCAGGCCTGGGGTAAGTGCAGGAGACCTCAAATAGGCTGAAGCAGCTTATCCCAGTGGGCCTTGCCTTTCATATACTGTGGTCCCGTGATATACCAGGACCACAGTATATGAACCGTGAAATGGCGGGGTACCACTGTATTCTGAAACTTGGAGATGTCACTATACCACTGTAACATGAAGTTCGCCATGTGTGAAAAATGTGTAAATATGTCACTGAAGTGTACTGTACTATATTGTACCACACATGAAAAATTATTTTGTGATGTTTGAAATACTTATTCTTGATGAATAATATCTTTGTACAGTATTTATACATTTAAAGTTCACTTTATAAAGAGTTTTGAGCAAATAAAAAGGGTGTCTATCTTTTTTCTAGGTTCCGGAACAGATTAATTGATTTCCCATTCATTCCTATGGTAAACCACATTTCAGATAACATTTTTTTTAGATAACAAATTGCTTTGGTGAACAAATTAAATTTGTTATCTGAGGTACCACTGTATTACATATATGCATGGAGAACAGAGCTTCAACAGCATTTGCAAAGAGACAGCACATCAATATGACATAATGCGTACACAGAGCATAACAAAATGGTTACCTTCCTCACCAAATGTCCAGAGACTACGGGTTTCTGAAGTCCTTTTATACTTTATCATAACCAATCAGGAAACTGGTTACCTCATGCTGTTGCACCTATCTTGTATCAGCATTGCTCATTACATTCATATTCTATACCTGGGTTTTACCAATAATTCAGCATTACATGCTTGACTCCATTTTACAAATCAATTAAATACATATTCAAAACACCTGCAGAGAAAACCCAACTGTCTAATTCAAAATGTTTCTCTCTATCTAATATCTGACAAACTCCAATCCTGACTTTTAAAAAATAGCTGTAACGTCACCGACTATACAACTCAGTAGGCACGTTCACTTTCACTTAACTTACTTTGATGGATTTCTGGACATTAAAAACTGATTTGGGGAGCTACACTGGAATTGACATAATTTCCATTTTTTTTTTGCAGAGCATACTCTTGGTTAAATTTTTGGTTTAATGTTTTCAAAGAAAGTAATACATTGTTAAATCAACTAGGAAGGGCCACCCCGGTGTTATAATTGGCTCTAGAAACTGTGGAGGAAACATCAGAGAGGTCAATCCAGACAATTAATTATGGAAAAATATAGTTTTGTCAGCCAAACAGAGAGAATAGAGTAGTAGGTTGTATTGCTGAACATATTGAAGTGAGGGAGTGATAAATTCAAGAGAACACAAAAATTCATACAGGGGTCACACCACACTAAGGGATGCACAACTAAACATTCAAGAAAGGGGGAAAATTTTTTAAAAGGAGTTCCTGCCACCCAAAATCCACAAAGGCACAAATTAAAATGACAGCAGCATTCACATGCACAAAACCACATTGAATTGAATCAACTTAAGATCTAATGCATTTTTAAAAGTCCCTGCCAGCCTCCTTAAGACACCCTTAGTTTGCAACCCAAATAAATTAAATTCACCCATGTATTGGGCTGCCCAGGAATGTATAAATCAGTTTAAATAATGCTAAAATCAATTCAACTGTGTTCTTTATTGCAAGTGTGACCAATCCCTCACATGCAACTGGAGGGGAAAACCTCATGAGCTCCCAAGCACCTGTCCTGGACCTAAAACCAGGGGATGGTTTGGAATGGTAACTTTTGAGTAGGACAAGACAGTCATATCAGGGTCAATGGGAGTGATTCAACAAACCACAACATATTTGAATGAACCACATCCCAGTGTCTCTTCTTGGCCAAAGTTCCATGCACTGATCTGGTCACCCAGTGACACATGTATTCATTACATCTTAGCCACACTGCTAAGAGCTGCTGGTTACAGGGAGGCCACTTGCTTTATTGAATTTGGTCCGAATAACACAGCTGTTCTTCAGGCTTGAGTCACAACAGAATTATTAAATTCCCTTTCATGGCATTAAGCTTCTCCCTTTCAATGGAATGAAATCCAAGGAAGGAACTACTTGATTATAATTGGGGGAGGGGGGAATTTCTATGACCTGTCATATTCCCCCCCTCCGGCACCCTGTGTTTGAATGTATGCGGGTATGGACATGTTTATGAATCATCTGGTGAGAAAGGCCAGATAAGGAATGATTCAACAACAATGGAGCAGAAAACAAAATTCATAAAGCCACCCCATGACTTTAAACATCCACTGTTCAGATGTTGATAGTGCGATTTCCACTCTCAGTTTGATGCTCTTGTTTTGGAGGGGAAAGTTGAGCATAAAATCAACATGGTGGCCATTTTGGGTCAGCTTCGCCTCTCCAAGGGGATGTAAGAATGGGGGGGGGTACAAAACATCCCACACTCAGTTGCAAATCAGGTTTGAGACGCCAACAGATATTGACTGCTACATGTCCCGTAGCTGTCGGATGGTGGCATCTTTTTGCCCATCAGTTGTCAGATGCAGTCATGGTGAATGCTATCTTTCTGAAACCGTCAGGCATGGATGCAGAAAGATACAGCCCTGGGTTGTGAAAGCTGCCACACAATTGAACAGCTGGATAAACCTTGAGCTACATGTCAAATATTTGTCTTTCAAAGAAATAAGTCAGGTAATACTTTTCAGAAGATTATTTTCATATTTGATGGCAACCTTTGAAGAGAATTTGGGAGCATGTTCCGTTGGACTTTTGGGTGAGCCAAACAGTCAGCTCTTATGAATGGAGGTGCCATGTACAGTTTCCTGGCTGAATCTCTAGATGGCGCTATTTGACTAGGTCCACCATCTGCCATCAGGCAGTCACTGCAGCTGTCCAAACCAAGGCCTGCCCAAGTTACAGAAAGACAGCTGTACCATAAGCTTACAGGTGATGGAAGGCTAGGCACAGATTTAACTTTTCAATCCCTCTATAGGTTAGCTTTGGCATTACAGACTGATCATAAACTTCAGGCCAACAAGCAGCCTATCTTCTCTGAAGATGATCTCAATAATTAACCTATGAAATCCCTTTGCCGATCTTGGTTGGTATTTACAAGCCAGAACAAGCAGGGTAAAATTCATAGGTGGTCATCTTCTGGTATATCTTTTGCTTTGGTAGACTGGAATTTAGAGGGGTGTAGCCAGGGCCGGCGCGTCCATTAAGGCGAACTAGGCAGTTGCCTAGGGTGCCAAAATGGACAGGGGCGCTGGCCACCACCATCACCGCCCGCCCGCCGCCCGGCACCCCCCACCGCCGCCGCCCCACCCCCCGCCCCCGCCCCTCGCCTAGGGCATAAAAAACCCTAGCGCCGGCCCTGGGTGTAGCTCAGTACTTTTACTATTATTATACTATTATTACTATTATTATATCTATAGACTATGTCAAAAGAATTCTGGGAACTGTAGTCCAATAATGGAAAGCTGCATATTTGTAAAATATGCACACACACACACACACACACACACAGAGAGAGAGAGAGAGAGAGAGAGAGAGAGAGAGAGAGAGAGAGAGAGTCTTACCTCTTCAGTCCTGCATGGGTTCTAGCTGTGCACCCGGGATATGGTGTTGATGGACAAGCTATGTTTTATTTATAGTTGGGAGGGGGGGTAGAAATAGGAGTCATTGTGAATGGCCAAAGTTGTTCACCCTACTGCATCTCCTCAAAGTGACAGAAAATCTCACATCCACCCGACCTTTGGGGTAATTTGTCTGGGTAATTGTGTACTTTTCTGTTAAACGTATTGATTCTGAAATGTTAATCAGACAATTTGGAGGCTTCCTATATCTGGAAATGCAATATCGCATTAAAATGATTAAATTAAAACAGAATCAACCTGAAATAACTGCATGCAACTTAAAACTGTTGAAATAGTATATTGTAGTCAAATAGAATTATTTCATTCAAACAAGGCTGGCGGTGGCGCTGGGCAAGAGAAGGTCTGCTTCTCCATCCAGAGGGGGCCTGCGTAACGCTTGGAATGGTGGGCAGAGCCGATCCAAGGTCAGTATTCTGATGTTCAAAGGGAGCGCAGTTTCCCAGTTCACTTGGGCACCGAGGAAAAGAATTCCAAGTTTGTCTAGCCAGTGAGTTTGGAAATAAATTTGGCCTGGGCCTTGCTGCTGTGAGAAAGACTAGTGATGGTGACTACAGAGCTCATCATGTTTTTGATGCAGCAAAAAGAGAAAAAGAGCCTTGTGGCGCCTGGAGAGATGGCACCTTTGCTGTGACAGTAATGTAAGCAGGCAATCGTACTTCTTACAAAGTGGGTTCTGTTCCATATATCTCATCCCACAATGTGTTTTTTTAGCCTGTGGAATCCAGGCTAAAAAACTACTCTGATAGCAGAAAGTGAGGAGAAATTAAATCACCTAATGAGGGTGAAAGATGAGAATGAAAAACATGGACCGGAGCTCAACATTAAAAAAAACTAAGATCATGGCCATCGGTCCCATCACCTCCTGGCAAATCGGAGGGGAAGAAGTGGAGGCAATGACAGAGTTTATTTTCTTGGGCTCCTTGATCACTGCAGATGGTGACTGCAGCAATTAAAAGACGTTGGGAAAGACTGAAGGCAAAAGGAAAAGGGGACGGTAGAGAATGAGATGGTTGGATGGTGTTATTGATGCAACCAGCATGGATTTGACCAAACTCCAGGAGGCAGTGGAAGACAGGAAGGCCTGACGTGCTCTGGTCCATGGGGTAACGAAGAGTCGGAGACAACTGAACGACTGAACAACAACAAATCCAGTGTAGTACCTGTGCTAATCCAAGGCTGTTGTTGTTATTGCTGCTACTACTATTGTCGCCTTCACTCATATTACAACAGGAATAGAAATGAGTCTTGCCCAAATATATACCAAAACAATTGGACGCAGTATTTAGTAATTTGGTGCAGTTTTATTTGTCATGGGCATACTAATTACATTGGTGAGTTTTTGGCAAAGGAAGACCCATGGTTAGTTTTTATCTTTTTACTAGGCAGTTTTCTCATTCACACCCTGGTCTGGCTAGAACCAAGGGGCATGGTGGATCAGTGGGCTAGAGTGCTTAAAGAGGCGGCTGCAAAGTCGGCTGCTCGGTGGTTCGAATCTTGGGTGCCACACAGTGGAGTAAGCTCCCGCTGTTAACCCCAGCTCCTGCCAACCTAGCAGTTCGAAAGTATGTCAATGCAAGTAGATAAATAGGTACTTCCATAAAAAGTGGGAAGGTAAACAGTGTTCCCTGCACAGAAATGTGTTCAGCCATGACAGCCACATGGCCACAGACTTGCATAACACGGGCTTTTGGCTTGGAAACAGAGATGACCACTGCCCCTAGAGTCGGACATGACTAGCACACACGTGCAGGGGGAACCTTCCCTTCCCTTATCTGGCTGGAACCTATTTATCTTTAACAGTACTGTACAGTATAACATTCACCTGTGCCCTCAAACCATTCTCAGACCATGGACTTTAGGTCCAGACTGTGGATCTCGGGTGCTTGTAAACAAATATTTCTGATTTCATCGTTGATTTCCTCTTCCTTTTGGATGCTCCGTTCATTGTTTCACACAGGGTGCTGTCTTCCACAATGTCCAGCAAATTAACACTGGCCAAATATTTGTTCATCATTTGTCTATGTTTTAAAAAACCACATACACACAAAAAGACAACAGCTTTGTTATGTGAAGAATTTTCACAAAGGAACAGGGCAAGAATCTTCATGATGCCACAAGAACTAACCAGCCAGTACTATGCTCAGGCAGTTTTGGTTTGGAATAGGCGTGTGTACTGTTTGGGGACAAATGTGGAAATAGGAAACAAACCAGGGCTTGTTTTTTTTTATGAGGCAAGTGCAGGACAGAGCAGAGAGCATGGGGCACCCTTGTGGTGTAGTGGCAGTCCCCATGGGTCCCTTGTGTTCAGTCTGACATTTGGGAGGTATTAATAGTATCACAGTATAAATGGCTCCATGTGATTGCAAGTGGAAAAAAGACAACCTGATATATTGCTACCCTTACAAGGAAGATGCTGAGCTGGCATCAAAGGAGGGTAATGATGCCTTCATACATACATCCCCCAATGAAGTCCAAGACCTCTCCTGCATGGTCTGCTTGCCAGGAGACTCCAAGAAAGATCACCAAGCTGTAGGAGCCACTCTCTGCAGTTCTCGTAAAGCTACTGTCAAAAGTGAGGGTCTTCTGTCAGTGTGGCACATTGCTTGGGAATTGTGTTCTCAAATTTTATAGAATCATAGAACCATAGAAAAATGGGGTTGAGGCCTCTATGGCCCTCACATCTAGCCTTCTGTTCTATACAGGAATCCAATTTTCTCTTGCCTTTCTTTTCTTTCCCACAATGTAGTCATTTAGGGTACTATAGTAGAATTCTGTGTGCATGAATGAACATATTCGTTCCTGCATGCATTCTGAGGCATGCTTGCAAAAACTATAGCAGGCTGGATAGCTCAGTGGTTTGCTTGTCCAGCTGTGGAGCCAGAGGTTGGGAGTTTAATTCCCCTTTGTGCCTCCTGGGAGCATAGCCAGCAAGCTGCATGATCTCAGGGTGGTCCCAGAAGAATGGAACGGCAAACCAGTCCTAGGTATTCTCTAGAGCTGCCATAAGTCTGAATTGACTCAAAGGCATGCAATTATTATTATTATTAAATTATCACACAGCAGACTGCACTGGATTTTGTATTAACAATCACTAGTCGAATGCTTCCCAATCATTTAGGACTATGTGATATATCGGCGAATTATGCGAGCAGATCCCAGTAAGGTGGCTTTCTGCAGCTGACTGATGGTGACTTTGTCAACTCCAATTTCTTCTAAATACTTGCTTAACTCTTTTAGGCACTGCATCCAGCGTGCTGATTACCAGTGGGACCACCTGTACCAGTTTATGCCAGAGTCTCTGAAGTTCAATTTTCAGGTCCTGATATCGGGTAATTTTTTCAAGTTGTTTCTCAGTGATTGTACTATCACCTGGTATAGCAGCATCAATGATCCACACTTTTTTCTATTTATTATTATTATTATTATTATTATTATTATTATTATTATTATTATTATTATTATTATTATTATTATTATTATTATTATTATTAGTAGTAGTAGTAGTAGTAGTAGTAGTAGTAGTAGTAGTAGTAGTAGTAGTAGTAGTGTTATTAGGCCACTATGGCCTGGTTTCCTCCCTTGCACGGTGGTTTCTCTCACTGATGCAGAAGTGCCGCTGGCAAAGTTTAAAGAGTTGTCCCCTGCTTCTCTTCTATAGACAAATAATTCTCCCAGAAATAACTTTGATGATAGAATGTCAACATCTGCCCATAAATCACAGCCGTTTGCTCTTCCCCATTCCCAGAAACTGATTCTTCACAGCCTCCAAAATCTGGAAATGTACAGACATCACCCTGCATCCAGAGGATGGTTGCCTCTCCAAAAGGGCACAGAGTATACGCGTCTGTTTGCCAACTTTGTTGGTGCCTTTATTTCGACACCAACGAAGTTGTATGGCTAGATGGCTTCCCTAGTTGTGCTATCCCCCATGTTGAACCCCATAGTACAGAGTGATAGCCTGAAAATGGGTTCCTCCATGTTAAATGTTAGAAACGACACCTTTGACAGTGATGTCAAATGTTTAAATCTAAAAACATTAAACTTTTCGATTCAGCAGTAAGGAATCATTACTTAAATTGTAAGCTTTAAAATTAACCGTGGATCACCGTTGACCCCCCCTACTATCACATTTATTGCTGCTGCCCTCAGGAAAGCTCTTTTTTGTCACTTTGGAATTGCCTTTCCTGTTCTGGCACTAAAAATCCCAGACAAGTGTCCTAATCTCGTCTCTCCATTTACAGAGAGATACCAAGGAATGTCCAGAAACACTGCAACTGGAGCAGGTAATTTCTTTAACTTCTTGGAAACGCCCTTCTTAAGGAGAACACTGTAGGAAGCTTGGCCAGAAAGTATAGTCTTGGAGGCAGGGGTGAGGCTGGGCTGGATCCCTTACTCCTCTCTGGGCCAGGCAGGTCTCAGCATTCCGTTGTGGTTCTCAAATGTCTGGCCTTGCTTGACTTGAACATCCACAATCGCTGTCTACTGAGTGTGCTGTTGGGGGGGGGGGTCCGGGAGTTATCCATCAACATCTGAAGTCACAAGGTTAGGGAATCTCTCATATGAGTTAGTTTTCTTGGGAACTTTTGTGGGTGCCTTCTTTCTGGGGAGGAGTGTCTTCTGTCTAGTCTGAGATCATGCAGCTTGCTGTCTAGTCTTCTAGTCTAGCTGACCACCTTGTGAGGTCCTAGTGTGACTTAAAGCGCTCCAGGGGTCTTCAGGACCGAAGAAAGGGGAATGATCAAGCCTGCTTTAATTCTCTTTGTTCCTGAGAAAAGATAAAGGACCTCATATAATTTGTATTCTGTCCCATCCCTGGCTCTGCCTCTTCTCTCAAACTGCAGAATTTTTCCACTAGCACATTTTAAGTGAATTGCATGCCTGGGGGGAAATAATTCCTGGCACCTTAGCACATTAATTAGTTTTTAAAGTACCACAGAATTCTTTCTTTGTTGTTCTACAACTGACTGATGTCTTCAGTCCTCTGGGAACCGAAACTAACAGTGGGAAACAAACATTCCTGAAACATAAGGATGCTCAGCCACCCCTGATGGCCTCATGATGTGCAGCTCTCATAAACTGCGGCACGTATTCCACTGTGCATCGTCCATTGCATGAGGCAACAATGGAGTCCCACACACCCAGCTTGGGAGAGTAGAGGCTGTGTCCCAGAATCCTTTGCAACATGTCTGGCTCCTGTCAGAGATGCTTGGAGAATCCCAGGTGGGCGAGTTTCCTGGAAGTGGGAAGTTTAAAATCCACAGACCCAGCCCAAGTTTCACATGCTTTTTTTCTAGAGAGGAGACACATCATTGTCAAGTATAATTTTCACCCACCACATGTCCTGTTTGCTCACCTGGATCACACTCTTGTCTCCATCAGCTTTAAACCTCTGGAAGGCAGCTGGGCTCAAAGCCCGGAAGCTCCCCCCCCCACACACACACACACCTCCTCCTCACTACAGATTCCTCTCTGCATTACAAGGAAAGCCTTATTTCCTCAGCAAGGAAGGCTCTGTTTGCCAAGAACCCCAGGAGGCTGATGAGAGGCTAATGTGTGGAGATGCCTTTTCTGTGTTAGCCAGAAAATAAAAAAGTGAGAACAGTGGGTGAACGGTAAAAGAGGACTTGGCTGGGTAAACATAAGCTGGGTAAAGTAACAGTGTCAAAAATATTAGGGGTGGTGGTGGTCTCACACTCTAATGATTAGGCCTTCTCTTGTTTAATCTCATTCCAAAGTGGCTACATCTAGTTAGGAATGTAAAGAGAGAAAGGTCTGGAAGAGAAAGCAACCATTGTCCTGTCCTTAAACGTTAACAATGCAGATGGTGTCTTTCTGGTGTGGCCACAACGATCATGTTTTTGACATGGCATCTCTGAGCTCATAAGTTAAATGTTCCTCCCTGGGTTTCCAACCTTAGTTTAGGATTTATACTACATTATAAAGTGGGTACTGTGTGAACTTATGTGTCTTGTGGGCGATCAGCTGTGGGGAAGAGAAAGAGATGTAGAAGGTACCAAATATTTCCCTCAACTACTGTTTTCCCCCTTACAACTGAGGATAACAAAAATCTGTATCCAAGGACAGAAAAGAAAATCCAAAACACAATGTGTTATTATTTTTAAGATCTCCCCAAGCACTGCCAAAACAGCAACAACAACGAAATGATTATTTCCTTTATTTGCAGGAAAAAATGCCATCTTCATGAAGGTGGGTCTTTGCTCCTCTGCTTTTAATGAGAGAACTGTTATACCAAGGTGAATGTCTTCTTCGAACTATTTTCCCTTCTAATTTTTGCAGAGATTAAAAACAGCCCCTTCGGTTGGCAGTTCTGCAGAACCAATGAAGGCACGGTGGGGTGCAGGATGAAGCACCGGGATTGGGCATGCTGTCTTTGTGCAGGCAAGAAGCTCACTGCACCGCAACCTGTGGCCGGTCTCTCTCTCTCTCTCTCCCCCCCCCCCACCTCTGCTACCAGCCTGCCTGCCTGATAGGATCAATGTGAAGACAAAATGGAGAGGCATATATGCAGGCTCCCTGTGCTCCTTGTACGAAGAGTGGGATCAAAGGGTATTTAATAAGAATAGCAGTAACCGTCACCTGCTGATGGTAGGTACATTGCCCCTTTCTGGACATGGATACTGATTTCTCTGTAGCCATTTCTCCGTGATGGTTTGCCCAGGGAGGGGATCTGGCCCTTCCTGACCTTTCTGCCATGGGAGTCACTAGTATCTCTCTGCCTGGGAAGGCAGTGGAAGAATGTAAATGTGCCTGCCACCTTTTGACTGTTTGCTTTGTTTAATTGTACACACATCCCCCATCCAAGAAGCTTTCTTGCTCTCTCTTTAAATGCAAAGAATTTTTATTTTTTGGGGGGGGGAGAACCCCTTATAGCTAAGATGGAGGCTGTTTGCTCAAGTGAATGGGAAGTCAATGGTCAAGATGTCCCATCCTTGGGCTTTTAAAATAGCTGCTTGCCTTCCTTGGATCTTCTTGGCGACGGCTCCCTCTCTGTGGCCTTTGAGATTCATTTGCAGGTAAACACATGTGACAGGCTCCAAAGCAAGAGCCAACCGGGGTCCTCACAGCTGTGCCGCATCCTGATGCCTCTGAACCCCTATTCTGTGGAGGAATGTTTGCCAACACTGCAGGCTGTGGGCTGGAGACACTTCTCGGCCATTTACCCAAGTTTTCAAATTCCCTTAAAAAAGAAAAGAAGAGAAAGATTGGACCATCTATTTCACCAACATCAGCCATGCAAAAACGGTCCATAGCTTTTCATGTTTTTCAACTCGTGTGTGCATTTATTGTTTTTAGTATATTTATATTCTGCTTTCCTGTTCAACACCAACTCCTAAAGCAGCTCATTACACTTAAAATCCACTACCAGAAGTAGTTGGTGAGTCTCAACTGATGAATGAAATAAAGGACCACCAGTGCAGAGAAAACACAACAGAAAGAATGAAGGTAGCAGGAGATAAGTCACTGCATCATGAAGGCTACAGTGTTTTCACCTTTGTTTGTTTTTTTAGAATGGAAGGAGGAGAGACTGGCAAATTTGAAAGTTGTGACTTGGCATTCTCTGGCTCTACCTTGGATTCAGCTCACACCTACTTGTCTCTTGAGCATTAAACCCTCATTCTCTTGTCTCACCAGGAAAATGAAATTGCCTCCCATTGAAAAGTGTACCACACCCCCCACACACATTCCCATTAAAAGTTTTGAAATAATTCTCTGATTTTTGGACTATAACTCTCGGGGAGGTAAAAAAAAAAAGCCTCTTGATGGGTTCTGATGGTCAGAAATGGTAAAGGAAGAACCAATAAATGCACATGTGAGTTTACACGACCCCTAAAATCCGAGGCAAAGGGCTCCCAGATGCGGAGCTTAAAATTGTTTTCCCACCAGCTCCGGACTATTAAAAAAATTAAGTATGACCGCGCCCACCTAAGCGTGTCCCAGCGCATTTTCCAAGTACCTGGTCTCCGAAGGTGAAAAATTTCTGATGCGGATTGCAAGGCAGTGAGTGCCGGGCTGTCCTCGCCTTCTGTTTGGTCCCCCCCCTTAACAGACTAGAATGCTTCCTGCAGCAGCAGCTCCCAAGGGCAGAGTGGAGGTGAGCCTGCATTCTTTTCTCTCTTTTTTCTCCCTCCCCTCACGCAGACAGAAGCAAGGGAGTGTGGAGGGGTGGGAACTCAGCAAGAGCAGCAAACCCCCAAGATCTCTGGTCTGCATTTAAGTTGCCAGCGGATCTTAGGGGTCATGTAAAAGTGCCCCAAGACTTTAATACAGAACGCCTCAAATGTTTGACTTAAATGTCCATGACATGATAGAGTGTTATTTCATGACATGATATAGCCAGCAATCCTTTTAATTGCTGAATATTAAAGGAACACATGCAGGTACAGATGGGCACGAAACGAGCAATTTTTCGTTTTTGTTTTCGTTTTTTCCATTTCATTACGTAACGAAATGAAAAACGAATTTTGTCCCCAAAATGAAACGAAACGAACTGAAACAACAGAAATTTTGTCGTGCGTTTTGTTTTCGTTGCGGCAAATACATTGAACTGTAATGAATGCTAACGAAACAGCAATTTTTCGTTTTCGTTTTCGTTTTTTCATTTCATTACGTAGCGAAATGAAAATGAAATTTTTTGCAAAAAAGTCACGAAAAACAAAAACGAACCGAAACAGACCTCCTAAACAACAAACAACAAACGAAACACCATTTTTGAGTCGTGCCCATCTCTACATGCAGGCATCATAACAGACCTGCTTAGTAAGAAGGTTGGTACCTTCCGTTGCTACTCACACAGATTTTGAAACTCCCTCCCACGGAAGGCCTGGGAAGCCCTACCTTTGCTGCTCTTCCACAAGAAGACAGAGACCTTTCTCTTCAGGGAAGCTTTCCCCAATGTGGCTGCCCGAGGAGGGTTTTTAATTGGATTGCTGTGCCTTACTACTTTGAATATATCTTGGTGTTGCTTAGGTTTTTTAATAATAATTTATTTAATCCTTTTCAGTATTTGCATTTAGCATTTGTTGTTAGCTTTAAATACTGTCCTATGATGGATGCTATCCTGAGTCCCTTTTAAGGAGGAAGGGGGGGACAACAATATTTTAAATAAGTTAAAATAAAATATTAATATTTGCTGTTTAGTATCAGCCTGTGAGGTCCGGAGATTCTGCAGCTGTCACTATCTAACAGTATCTAACAGCTGGCATGCAACAACAGGAAATGTTCCTATTGATTTGTAGCCATATTAGAGAAAATGGGCAGTAGAGCCCAACATCTGATACTATCAGATCCTGTGTGTCCATTAGCCTTTAATATTTGTTGCCAGTTACCAGGAATGCAGAATTCAAGGCATTTAATGGTTAATTCAATAGTTCGTATTTGATGATATTTGATGTATGGTTTGTACCCTAATCTAGTCAATTTTAGCTTCATCCCTCAATTTAACTGAAAATAATAATTAATATTTAAAGATTAAGGTCAACTTTTTATTCTGAAATCTCGATCTGAGTTTTGAGGCCTTCGTCGTAACTTCAGACTCAGTGGTTTCAAATTCTAAAAACCATCCCATTCTGAAGCAGTATAGTAAAATTTTCTTTTCAGTGTCAGAAAACCAAACTCCCAGTTATTCAGATGTTTCATCAACTGAATATTAAGGCCACGCTAAAGCAACAAGGATGTTTTAAATGTTCCCAGACTGAAACGCTCTTGACGGTACAGTGATGCGTTGAATTACGGATGAGTTGAATTTCAAAAAAATTAAATTATGAAGGGAAATCCTGAGCTGTCAAAAACACCTACATGATTTTCACAGTTCCTCAGCCACTGTGATTTTCCCTTTCTAAATCAAGGTGTTGTGTTTTTTTTTTTTTGGTAATTCACTGTGCTTCCCCACCCCCCGGGACACCCAGAAAGCAGGTATATGACAGGGATCCGAAGGCACGGACCTCCGTCCCTGCCTGCTCTCCAGGCGTGCTGAAGAAAAAAAGTACTGCTCCCCCCCCCATAGATAGCAAAAGCCCTTTACTGTCTTCGGGAAAGGGCTTTTGCTGACTGCCCTAACCCAGCAGGGGGGTTAGTGGGCAAGCAGTGGGGTCACCCGTTGCCAGCTAACCCCCCTGTTGGGTTGGGGCATACAGGAGCCAGCAACCTTGACCCAGCAAGTTTTTTCAAAAAACCCATGCCTGTGTACCATGCAAGGAGGGTGCTGCAGGCACGGGTCTTTCAAAAAACCTTGATGGTCAAGGCTGCTGGTTCCTGGATGCCCTGACCCTGCCGGGGGCTGAGCGGGCATGGTGTCATCCCTCACCTGCTCAGCCCCCAAACACTGGCACACACCCTGCAAAAGGCAGGCTGTGTGCAGTTTTTTTTAAAAAAAATGATGACCCATGCACAGAGCCTGCTTTTTGCAGGGTGTGCATGTTTTAAAATCAGAACCTTGCTGCTCTGACCCCAGGGGTGGAGGGGTAAGGATCTCATTTTAAAATACTGGTGGGTGCCCTGCAAAAGGCAGGTTGTGCATGTAATTAAAAAAAAAACCAAGCACCTGCACAGCCTGCCTTTTGCAGGGTGTCTGCCAGTGTTTTAAAACCAGATCCTTGCCACTCCCACCCCACTGGGGTTGGAGTGGCAAGGTTCTGATTTTAAAAACCCATGAGAAGAGCCTGCCTTTTGCAGGGTGCACATGCCTTCACCACCCAGCTGTTTTTGACAACTCGGGCTATGGTGAGTGAGGGCTGCTGGAGTAAAGCCACCAGATCTCGCTTCAGGCAATGGGCTGCAGTGAGGTCCAGTCACTGGACTACAGCCACCCCCCCCATGTTGGATTCTCTAATTTCTCTTCCACCCCACCTCCTGCTGTTTTCTTTTCTTTTCTTTCCCCGGAGTGCTTGATTGCCCTCCTCTCTGCTTTGTCCTTGTAGGGTCGGACCCTTCTTTCCCCCCCATGAAAATGAACTTATTAATGGGTTGCTGTACTCCCAAACATTTTCCTGCAGAAGTGAAAGCTCTGGTCCTTGGAAAAACAAAGCAGAGAGGAGTTTTCAGAACACAGAAAGTAAAGGAAACACAATTGGGTGGGGTGGGGCAGAGGAGGGTGCAAAGAGGATATATTAGTTTTCTTAATTTGGGGGTCTTAAAAGTGGGAGTGCCTAATACACTGCAGCATCTTATAGACGGAAAAATATGTTATTTATTTAATGTACATGGCAGGCAACCCCAAATAGTTATTGTGTGTGTGTGTGTGTGTGTGTGTGTGTGTGTGTGTGTGTGTGTGTGTGCTCATGGGCTGGTACAGGTGGACTCCTCACCCCCAAATTTAAGGAGGCAACAGCACCCCCCTTTCCCCAGTTGTGAGTTGCTGCAGCTTGGGGAACCATGATTTCTCAAAGGCAGCAATACTAGCTGTACATATCTAGCAGGGATCTTTGTTTGTTTGACTTCATCCCCAAGCACAGCCTTAAAACTGTTTTGATAGTTACTCTATTTGGGAGATAAGACAAGTACTATTCCAAGGCAGCCCTTTCAACATCACAGTCATCCAAACTTATGCACCAACTACCGATGCTGAAAACTCTGAGATTGACCAGTTCTATGTAGACTTACAACTCCTTCTAGAACTGACACCAAAGAAAGATGTTCTTCTCATCATAGGGGATTGGAATGCTAAAGTAGGGAGTCACATGATAAAAGGAATAACTGGCAAGTTTGGCCTTGGAGTTCCAAATGAAGCAGGGCAAAGGCTAATTGAGTTTTGTCAAGAGAACAAGCTGGTCATTGCAAACACTCTTTCCAAAAACACAAAAGGCGACTCTACACATGCACATTACTAGATGGACAATACCAGAATCAGATTGATTATGTTCTCTGTTAGACATGGGCACGACTCGGCGAAATCCTCGTTTCCGTTTCCGTTCCTCATTTCCGTTACGTAACGGAAACGGTAACGACAATTACTCCGCCAGAACTCGAACTCGAACCGACTAAAGAAAAATTGGGTCTGATTTGTCATGGTCGTTCCTGGCGGCATCGCAGCGATCGCGTGATGCCAAGCGGCACACGAAAAAAGTTTTAAAAATAATAAAAAAAACCGATTCCCGGCCAAAAAAGCAGGTGAAAATATGCCTGCCTGAGGGCACCTATGAGAGGGGTGGTTTCTGGGGGGGGGGGGGGTCCCTGGCCTCCTCCCCTCCTCTCCTGGGCTGCGCAAAGTGCACATCCTCGTCGTCTCGCCAACTCACCAAGCAGCGCGGCACAGGAAAAAAGTTTAAAAAAAAACCCGATTCCCGGTCAAAAAAGCAGGCGAAAATATGACTGCCTGAGTGAGGGCACCTACCAGAGGGGTGGTTTCTGGGGGGGGGGGTCCCCGGCCTCCCCCCCTCTCCTGTCCTGGGCTGCTCTGGTGGGGGGCATCCTCGTCGTCTCGCCGAGTCGCCATGCCATGCGGTGCGGGCGGGGGATCCAAAATGGGGCGACCGCAATATTTATTTTGAAATCGTGGTCCAAAAACACACCCCAGCACCACAGAAACATGCGAAAATATAGCTATTTTAAAACTGCCTGAATTTTTTCAGTAGCAGCAGTGGGTTTTTCTTGCAACAAAATGTCTCCATTGATTTAATTTTTTTATTTTTATTTTATTTTTTACACCTGTGCATTAATGATGGATGGGCTGTCCATGGGAGTGGACCATGCAAATTTTTGGAGCCATTCCACCAATTGCATTGCCACTTGGCCAGGTTTTGACCGAGACTTCTGGGATGTGCCAGTTGAGCATAAAAAGCCACTAACCCTAGCCCGAACCCGAACCCTAACCCTAACCCTAACCCATACGCCAGTACACTCTCCTTCTTAGTGGGTCAGAGAGGCACCCAGAGGTGCACCCCAGTAACTCACCCTAACCTTACCTGTAACCCTAACCCTAGCCCTTGCGCTAACCCCTAACCAGTAAGCCAGATGTGTACTCGCATTGCACTACAGCAAGTACACTTCCCTTCTTAGTGAGTCACAGGGCGCCCGTAGGGGTCCTCTCTCACTTTGTTCCCCAGCCCAAGTGCACTGTATGCCAGCAGGCAGTGAGTCACAGAGGCACCCGAAAGAGAGGTGCCTCTGCCTGCTACTGCAACTTGGTATGCATATCCAATTGGCTATGCATGCCATTTTGTAGCGGGCCAGAGGAGGCACCCACCCCAGAGAGGTGCCTCCAGGAGCCCACTTTCCCTTCATGGCGGGCCAGAGGAGGCACCCACCCCAGAGAGGTGCCTCCAGGAGCCCCCCCCCAAAACCAGTAGTAACGACAGACGAAAAACCGACAAACGAAACGACAAATTTTTGAAAAATTTCACGACAAACGGAAACGAGCTGAAACGGGCCGGCTCCGACACACGACAACTTGAAACGTAATTTTTCCTGGTCGTGCATCTCTATTCTCTGTAGCCAAAGATGGAGGAGCTCTATACAGTCAGCAAAAATGAGACCTGTTGCTGACTGAGGCTCAGATCATCAGCTTCTTATAGCAAAATTCAAATTTAAACTGAAGAAAGTAGGGAAGACCACTGGGCCAGTCAGTTACAATCAAAGTCAAAGCCCTTATGGATATTTATTTATTTAACTCCAAAAATGCTCTTCAAAGGGCACAGCTTTTTGGCAATCAGTCACATGATGGCAGGAAGTCCTCCAGAGCAGGCTAAACTAAAAAAGACCTGGGGGCTGGGGGTGTCTCTGGAAGTCTTTCCAAGCAAGCAGGAGTTGGATCTTCCTCCTCAGGCTCCCAAAGACTTCTCCTCTTCCATCTATTCTAGAGCATCATCTGACAAGTGTGGTCACTGGAAATTGCCTTCAAAAAGTGAGACAGAAGAAGGGTAGACCTTAGTCCCCTTAGTGTGGCAATCAGGGGACCCATCCAGCTCACAACTGGAATCTGTGGGAAGAGAAGAAGAAACGTTGTGGTGCAAATGGGCTGGAGGCTTTTAGAAAGTGGAGCCAAGACTGAGAAAAAGAGCAAGTAACTCACCGATGGATCAATGCACAGTAGGGTTTAGGGGAGGAAGGACTTGAGCCTCTCCTTCAAGGGTGGGGAAAATCTGTATTTCTTCAGATGGGGTTGAAATATCATTCCCGTCATCATTCCTCATAGGGCTGGGCGGTGATGGAGAATGTGAGCTTCAATCTGACATTCAGGAGGCAAAGAGGACATGCTGGCTGGCCCAGTTCCGGCCACTGGTTTTCATAACGGCCTTCCTGCTCTTTCTCTATGCAAGTTAATGGGGGGAAATATTTGCAAGGGCACACAGACAGGAGAATACATTGATTTGGGTGCCCTTCCTACCGCCACCGTGAACATCTCTGTTTTTTTTTTTTTTTGCTACAATTAATTACCATTTTCCCCATCCCCAATTTAAACTGTGGGAGGGCAGATGGCTTCCAGTTTGCTTTGGCTACTTTTACAAGCTGTTAGCACAATGTGTTAGAGCCACTGTCTTGACAAAGTGCAATACCAACACAGAAAGCAACACATAATTCTGCCTCACCTCCCACCGCTGGCCGTTAAACCTGAATATAACCACATGTACGGATTTACAGTAAGGAGGATTTTTTTAAATGGGGAAACAAGTTGAGAAAGCCAAAATGGCACAGGAATGCCCAGCCTTTGATCACAGGAGGAAGGGGTACTTTAAAGATTGGGATGGGCAGAGTGTGTCCCACAGACTCATTTCACAGCCCTGGAGTCATCCCTAGCTCTTTCTTCTCTTTGTCAAAATGAACTGCAGCTCCTGGAAAACTCCAGGCATGGTGATTCTCCTTTTAAATAGGTCTAAGAGGCCAATGTACCATTGGTTGGTGTAGATATGTGCTGTGAAACCACTTCCAACTTAGAGCACTAAGAATTAGTGGTATCTAAAATGTCCTGTCTTTCATACTCCTTCTCAGCTCTTGCAAACTCAGGACTGTGATGTCCTTTAGGCAGTCAATACATCTCATATCTAGTCTTCCTCCCCCACCTCCGGCATCATCAGTTTTTCCTGCCCTTATTTTCCAGCGAGTCTTTTTCTTCTTGGGATCTGCTCAAAGAACAATATCCTCCTTGTCATCATTTTTGCTTCTGGAGAGAGTTCAGGCTTGATGTGATCTTGGATTTACTTAATTTGTCCTTCTGGCAGTGAGTAGTATCTGCAAAGCTCTCCCATAGCACTACATTTTGAACGATTCTACACCCACCCACCTGCTATCCTTATTTATTTATTTATTTATTTATTTATTTATTTATTTATTTATTTATTTATTTATTTATTTTATTTTATTTTTGTATCTGTTAACCACCTGCTTTTCCCGAAGGAACTGGCGGGCAGTGTACGACATGTTACAAAGACAACTTGCCCAAGCATACAAACACTGTACATAACAGATCGAATACAATAATAAAAACATAATGGTTGTGATAATAATATAAAGAAGAACAAATAAATAATAGGGGAAAAATAACAGTGAGCATAACATATCAACAACCAAAGGACACAAACAAAAACTCTGGCAAGGCAGATCAGGAGCCAGCAGACATACAAACTAATAACAGGACACTGGATGCTCAAAGACTACTCAAAACATTCCCTAAAGAGCAAGGTCTCTAATGCCCTTCTAAAGGCTGGCAGTGAATCCAACAGCCTGATCTCCACCGGCAATTTATTCCAGTGTGTCAGGGCGACCACCGAGAATGCCCAATTCCGGGTACAGACCCTTTGGGCTTCTCTGGGTGTGGTCACCCGAGCGAGAGGGGGAAAGCGAAGCTCTGCTCGGTCTTTTCCTTCTTCACTGTCCAGGTTTCACATCCATACATAGTAACTGCAGTTACCATAGTATTGATTATTTGGGGCTTGGTCTGCAGTGACACGCCCAAACACTTGAGGACCTTCTCCAGTTCCTTCCTTGCTGCCTTCACAAGTTTCCATCTTCTGACTGGAGTCTCCATTTGGTTTGATGATTGATCCAAGGTATACAAAATGGTTAATAACTTCATTTCCTTGATTGTCAACGGTAATGTTATCTATGATGGGGCTCTATCATTTAACACCCCAAGTACACCGTTTTCAAAAGTGAATGTGAATTTCCAACCAATTTTAAAGGGGATGTGCTTTTGAAGTCCCTTGCTTTGTCAATATGCAAGGCCCCTGGAAGTTCCTGGGTGCAAACAGATTCAACACCCAGGCCAGTGAAGTTTGCCAACCCCTGATCTGGATTTTGTTGCCTTGCATGCCTGTCAGTTCTAGCTAGCATAACTGATGGGCAGGATGATGGGAGTTGGAAGCCATTTCCCTGAATTAGGTAGAGCATTTCAGCAGGATCAGTGTTCTGGCTTCAGCAGAGGCCTCCAAAAAGTCTGTCAGATGATCATATTACTGTAGGACATGAAGGTAATGGCCACAATGATCAGCTGTTTCCCAGATAGACTGGCTGATGATCCAATCTCTCCCTAGTTGAGAGGTGGCATACTGCTGCCACGGGGGTTGTGAACTGGATCACCCCCAAGCACCTCATCTGGTGCCGAGCCCACTCTCCACCATGGTTTACGGCAGAGCTGTGGTCAATGAAGCAGGATTGGAGGAGGCTTGAGAGCAGATGGAGGAACGATTGGATGGAATTTAATCAGGTTGCGGTTTGTGCAATGACCAGACGCTATGTTCGAGCGATCAGGGACGCTAAATGATCGTTTTCCCCCCTGAGAATTGGTGGGGCCTCGAACCACCAGGTGGAGCTCCCCGGATGGTTCAAGACCTCACCAATTCTGGTCTGCCGGGTCCTCCTCCTAGTGATTTCGCTAGTGAGTCTTTGGCCACCCATGCTAATCTGGACTCCAGTAGCACTGCTCTGTTTCCGATTATGGCTGCTGCTATGCCCCCTCAGTCTCCTCATTTTGTTGAGTTTGGGCCTGTCACACTAGCTGAGGCTTCCAGGGTGCTGGTCTGCTGCACGCTGGCATTTTCCCTGTTCGGACCTTGCCCATCATGGCTTATTAAGACCACCGGAGGGAACATGTCTGAATGGGCTGCTTCGATTGTCATTGCCTCCTTCAGGGACAGGATTTTCCCCCCTCAGCTGAAGGAGATGGTGGTCAAGCCCATTCTCAAAAACCTGGCCTGGCAACGGATGATATGTCCAATTATTGCCCAATTACCAATGTTCCCTTCATGGGTAAGGTGGTGGAGTGGGTTGCTGCCAAAAGGCTCTAGTTCAGTGATGGTGAACCTTTTAGAGACCGAGTGCCCAAACTGCAGTTCAAAACCCACTTTTTTTTTTGCAAAGTGCCAATACAGTAATTTAACCTGTATACAGGTGGCTATGAAGGGGCGATGTCAGGTGCCCACAGAAAGGGCTCCGAGTACCACCTTTGGTACCCGTGCCATAGGTTCGCCATCACTGCTCTAGATGTACTTGAAGGAAGATCATGTCCTGGATCCCTTCTAATCTGGGTTTAGGCTGCATCATGGGACTGAGACTGCCCTGGTCACATTGCATGATGATGTCCTGAGGGGGGCTGACAAGGGCTGTGATACCTTATTGGTCCTGCTCGACTTGTCAGCGGCCTTTAATACCATCAACCACGGTATCCTCCTGGCAGGCTCTCGGAGGTGGAGATTGGAGGTTCTGTTCCTTCCTCGGGGGCCGAGCCCAGCGAGTGAGCCTGGGTGGGGAATTTGATGGCTCCCTGGCCACTGTCTTGTGGGGTGCCCCAGGGGCCAGCAATCTCCCCCATACTCTTTAACATCTGTGTGAGGCCACTGGCTGAGGTCATCTGGAGATAGGGAGTTTGCTGTCATCAGTATGCTGATGATGACACACAGCTCTGTATCTCCTTTTCCACCATAGCAATGGAGGCGGACCAGACCCTTGATTGCTGCCTGGTTGCAATATTGGAGTGGACCAAGACTAACAGGCTCAAACTCAACCCCGAGAAGACTGAGATTCTGTTCTTCAGAGACTGGATGGGTATAGTGGCCCTCTTCCTAGTCTGGGAGGGTCTGCCCTCCAGCTGGTTGAAAGAGTGAAGACTCTGGTTGTCCTAGATCTGGATCTGTCCCTGGAGTCCCAGATGGCAGCCGTGTCCAAGTCTGCCTTTTTAGCAGCTTAGGCTAATCTCCCAGATTCACCCTTACCTTTATGGCAACTCCCCGAGGACAGTTGTGCAAGCGCTGGTCATCTCAAGGATTGAGTACTGCAACACTCTCTACATGGGACTTCCCTTGAACCTTTTCCTGCGATTGCTGCAGGTTCAGAATGCGGCAGCCAGATTGGTGGTTGGTGCAGGTTGTTTTGACCACATCATACCAATTCTGACCTGCTTGCACTGGTTACCTGTTGCCTCCTGGATAAGGTTCAAGGTACTGGTTTTGGTTTACAAAACCCTCCATGGTTTGGGGCCGATCAGTTCATACATCTGGCAGAGCGGATCTCCCAAAGGTCAGCATAGACCCGGCCCATCTGAGCATCTTTGACGTTTTCACTCTGTGTGACCACCCCCCAGGAGGCCCGTCGTGTTTCTACCCGTAATTGGGCCTTTTCAGTGGCTGGCCCTACTGCCTGGAATAAACTTCCGTGCGAAATCCACCAAAATGAGTCCCTCCCAGCCTTTAAAAAAGCATCCAAGATCTTGCTGTTTAAGGAGGAATTTGTGTTTTCCCCCGGTTGCTATTTTTCTTTCCCCCACCCTTTAGTATTTTTTTTCTTTTTCTTTGTGCCTCTTGCCGGATTTTTGTATGTTATTGTGTGATTGTCTAATTTGTCTTGTTGTTTTCATTTGTTGAATTTAGTTGTAGACTATTCATTTACATTTATGTAAACTGTCCAGTGTCCCTACTGGGAAATTGGCGTGGTATAAAAAATGCTAGAGCCTCGTGGCGCAGTGGTTAAATGCCTGTACTGCAGGTAAAACTGTGCTCACGACCTGGGTTCAATCCCTGGTAGCAGGCTCAAGGTTCACTCAGCCTTCCATCCTTCCACGGTCGGTAAAATGAGTACCCAGCTTGCTGGGGGGGGGGCAATGTGTAGCCTGCACACTGTAATTAAAATTGTAAACCGCCCAGAGATGACTTGTAGTGGTATGGGGCGGTATATAACCAGAACACTTTGCTTTGCTTTGCTTTATAAATAAACAAATAAATAGATAGATAGATAGATAGATAGATAGATAGATAGATAGATAGATAGATAGATAGATAGATAGATAGATAGAAAGAAAGAAAGAAAGAAAGAAAGAAAGAAAGAAAGAAAGAAAGAAAGAAAGAAAGAAAGAAAGAAAGAAAGAAAGAAAGAAAGAAAGAAAGAAAAAGCTGTTATGTTTTTGGCAAGGACTTGAAGGTCCTTGCCAAGAACACCTTCCGTACCAGACAAGGATGTGGCTTGTTAACATTCAAAATGCTCAGCGAAATCACACAGTCCCAGGAAGAGCGTGTTAACTTTACATTTTTAATACCAAATCTTTTGTTCCGGACCTAGCATCAGCCGTCTGCCTTTCTTGTTTACCTAACTAAATGTGTGAGATGAGAGCATCAGACATGTGGAAGTCATGTGGGATACAGTAAACAACCAACAGATGGATGCTATTTATTTTGTTTTGGAGGCTTTTCATAATTTTTCATACGTTCCAATAGTCATTTTGCTTATAGGCTCACCCAGGGACAATATACACATACACACCCTCTCTGCTTATTTCCAAAATTCTAGCCTGCATGAGGCATCTGCTACTGGAAGCAAATGGAATTTATTGAACTGGCACAGTGGTTTCCAGATTGTGTTCTGCAGGACCCTGGGGTGCTGTAGATGCTTGGCCCCGAGATAAGGTCCATAATGATGGGCAAGCTTCCCTGAAAAGACAGCTTGTTGAACACCAGTGAGCACTCCTTGCAATGCACGAACAAGAGGAGAGGGTAAAGGTTCTTCTCACCTTCTGGCCCTTCAGATTCCTTCCACCTCCATGCTTTGAAACCCCATCCAGCGTGGCTCCATTTATATATTCGGGGTCTGAGTTGGTGGGACTTACAGGAGCTCAGTGAATCCTTTGTTTTCTGCAAGAGGAGGAGACTTTGGGCTGCCAGATGTTTTAATCTGCAGCTCTCATTGGTGACGCTCAACCCAACTAATGGGCAGGGAATCTGACAGCAATAAGTCTGAAACATCTGGATGGCCAAATGTAGAGAAACAATGACACACGATCAGTTCATACATCTGAATAGACACTCAGGGCCCTCACTGATGTGATGAGAAGAATTTGTGCTGAGTGATTTCTGTTGCTATAAAACAAGGTGAAGAACGACTAAAGGAACAAGGCATATTTAGCCTGATGAAGAGAAGACTGAGGGGAGACATGATAGCAGTCCTCCAGTACCTGAAGGGTTGCCACAGGGAAGAAGGTATTGATTTATTCTCAATTGCACCTGAGGGTATGGCAAGAACCAATGGGTGGAAACTCATCAGAGGGAGAGCCAATCTGGAAACAAGGAGAAATTTTCTGATGGTGAGAGCCATTAAACAATGGAATAGCTTGCCTCCTGATGCTGTGGGTTGCCCATTGCTGGAGGTTTTCAACAAAAGAATGGACAGCCCTCTGTCCGAGATGGAATGAGGTATTGGGCAGGGGGTTGGACTCGAAGACCTCCAAGGTCCTTTCCAACCCTGCAATGATTCTATGATTATATGAGGATGGCTAATGAGAGGATGTACAGTTCACTAACTCATAGAGTCACCATAATTCAGAAGCAACAACACTGCAGGACCGGCCTTCCAGATGTTCTCTTCTATGACTGATACTCTGTGTAGCCAAAAAAAAAAAAAGAGTTCTGCTTATATACTACCCCATAGCACTTCAAGCACTCTCTGGGTGGCTTACAATCAGGGCCAGCGCGTCCATTAAGGCGAACTAGGCAGTTGCCTAGGGTGCCAAAATGGAGAGGGGGCACTGGCCAGCCTGCTGCCCCCCACCCCCGCTGCTGCCGCCGCCCACCACCCCCCACCACCCTAGCCGCCACCGCTGCCCCGCCCCTCGCCTAGGGTGCAAAAAAAAACTAGCGCTGGCCCTGCTTACAATTTAATTATGCAGGCTACATATTGACTCCTCCCCTCCACCAGCAAGCTGGGTACTCTTTGTGCCAACCTCGGAAGGATAGAAGGCTCTGTCAACCATGAGCCGGCTACCTGGGATTGAGCCCCAGGTTGTGAGCACAGTTTTAGCTGCAGTACAGCAGTTTAACCACCATGCCATGAAGTGGTGATGTAATCCAAAACATCAGGACGTACAACACCTCACCATTTCTGGCAGAAAAGGAGCTGTGGACTCTAACTGTGATGATGAGGGGAAGGGAAGCATTTCTCCTTCACTCTCCCCCTGCCCGATTCCTATAGGTCATTCACCTTCTACCAGCTGTTCTCCAGGATGTGTGGAAGTACATGCATGCAATCACTTTAAACTGGCAAAACAATGTGGAGAAAAGAAACCCAGTTATGTGGCCCTGACCCCATAGATGCTTTTAAGCAGGTGTAGCAATATCATGAGACATCACTATCCCATTTCACCTTCTGTTTGAACCCTCTTTTCTCACATAAACTCCTTAGGGCCTCAAATGCAATTCCCCTTGCACCCAAATTCTCAGGCTGCCTACGAGTTTCTGGCACATCACCATCTCCCTTCTTCTGCCAGTACTGAAAGCATAAGGCGCTAAATGTCAGGATCTGGCAGGGCAGTGAGTTCAACCAGGCAGAAAACGTTCCGCCCTATTCCAGCAAGGAAAGAGTATTGCTGGGATGCCCTGCAGAGATTGTCTCTAGCCTCTAGCATCACATGTGGCCATTTTGGCTAACATGGCAGAGCACCCACCCCAATGATGTCCCCTTACAGCATACAGTGGCTAAAATGTTCTTCCTTGCATACAAAGTCCAATCCAAACTCCAAAACAATGGCCTTTTATGGTTCCAGCCTTTAAGAATACTTCCCTCCAGGAGCTCAGGAGCCTTACTAAGTTGTGAAACAATTTTTAAAGAGTTGGCCGTAGAGTTTTTGAAATAGCTAAGCAAATATTAAACATTGTAATTGCTGTAATTCTTGATATGGGCACCACTATCAGGAATCTTTACTGGAGGAAGTCCCCGCCCACGAAGCATGTCGGCCGCTTGATTTCGGAGCTCCACACCGAGAGGAGAAAAGCTTTAAAATTTACTGTCTAAAGCCCTCGGAGCCGTGAGTAATGTATCATTAAACCCTTTGGGGTCGACAGGAAAAGCAATATATACTTCGAGAGTAGATAACCCTGATTTATTAAGATCTAGCTACTTTCGGTTTTGACTGTCTGAATAGCTTGCACGGAGAGAGAGACTGAATTTTGCAGGCTCTAGTGTGAGCTTCTCATGTGCGATTCTTGCTTATTTATATGCCTGCCAAAAAGAAAAAGGCTTGTTTACTAAAGACCTGGGTCAGAAAACCTTCTGATGCTGCATATAGCCATGCAGCTTTGCAACGTACTGAACCTCCAGTTGAGGGGGAGGCAGCAATGGCGACTGGTGAGAAGGAGGCAGAAACTACCCCCCCCATAGATCCAGATTTCATGAAGGAAATGCGACAAATGAAATCAGAACTGGCGGGTCTAATGAGCCTGGGTTTGAAAGATGTGATGCGAAAGATGGATGAACTCTCACGAAAAGTTGATAACACCAAGCAAGATTTATCTCGTGAAATCAAGCAGACACAGGCAGTGGTGGATAGTAATGGCCAGAAACTGGAAAATATGGCAGGGGAGATTAAGAGCCTGGATATAGGTGTAACAAAAAATGAAAGTGAAATTAACTCTCAAAAGCAGGAATTACTGACAGCCAAAAAGAAACTAACTTATATGGAAGACTACTCTCGATGACAGAATGTAAAACTGATTAATTTTGTTGTTCAAAAGAAGGGAGAATTAAAACAGGAAGTGATAACATGGCTTAATTCATTTTTATCTAGACAACTTGTAGAAGAAGATATAGAGAGGATTCACTATCTGGGCAACTCAAGAGAAGGAAGTCCAAGACCAATAATAGATAGATTTGCCTCTTATGTAAACAAAGAACGTCTTATGTCTTCTATAAGAGCAAATCCTGAGTTCCTCAAGAGGGGAGATAAAATTGTGAAAGTTTATCAAGACCTTTCCAAAGAAACCTCTGAATGGCGAAAATCGATGAGACCAGTGACAACAATACTACGGAAACATAATTTTTGCTACTCTTGGGGCCACCCCCTGTTTTTGAAAGTTTGGAAAGGTTCCATTCAGCACACAATTCACTCCCCGGAGGAAGGCCAGCACCTTCTGGAAACATGGAATATTCGAGACGACTCGACTTCTCTTAGTCCGGCTCCTGGGACCTCTACAGCAACATCAGGATGATGAACAACAGTTGAAGCTCACCAGCTCATCTCTCTCTCTCTCTCTCTCTCTCTCTCTCTCTCTCTCTCTCTCTCTCTCTCTCTCCCTCTCCCCCTCTCCCTCTCCCTCCCCCCCCCTTTGTTTCCTCTCTTCTTTCCCTTTTTGTTTTCCCCCTTCTTCCTCTTCCCTTATCCCCTTTTAATCCCCTTTTTTCTTTCTTTTTTCTTTCTTCTTTATTTCTTTTTATTTTTATTTCCCCCCTATCCCCCCTCCCCCCCTTAATTTCTCCTAGGGGGAGTGGGAGAGAGGGTGGTTTGGAGGGGGATAGAAGAGTTTCCTGGGAAAAATTGATATACAGTATCATGACAACTAAAGAGCTTGTGGGATCTTGGCCGGTCATTGTCCGTGGATGGATTTCCTCCCTCCCATCCCTTGAGGGCACATGCAAAAGTGTATGATAGCTAGTGGGGTGGGAGAAAAGAACATATTTTTAGGGTGGAGGGTTTGGATTATTTTAGTTGTTTTTTTATTAATTTTTGGTGTTAAATTATTATTATTTTGCACAATGGGACCATTCCAGAATATTAAAAGAAAAAAGTCAAGTTATGGGAAAGTTTATAAAATTAGCAACATTGAATGTAAAGGGTCTGGGGTCAATCTTGAAGAGGAAGAGAGTTGAAGCGATGATTAAAAGACATAAAATTGATATCGCCTTCTTGCAAGAGACTCATCAAATAAAAGATGGTGTTAATGAATTAAAAATTCCAAATATCGCTATATACAAAAAAAGTTTTGGTACATCTAAAGCAAGAGGGGTAGCCATCTTAATTTCAAGGAATTGTGAATGTATTGTTGAAAATGTGGTGAAAGATTCAGAAGGTAGATATATAATATTGCAAGTTGTAATGGGTAAAGAGCAATATACTTTGGTAAATCTACACGCACCAAATGCTAATCAAAGCTGTTTTTATAATGTTCTTTGGGACCAGATTGAAATTGTTAAAAGGGGTATTTAATAATGGCTGGAGGTTTTAATATGGTGTTAGACAAAATTAAAGACAAATCAGCCTGCAAGAGGGAAGACTGGAGGGTTAGACACACAACATTAGCAAACTTTATAAATAATACAGGATTGAAGGATGTTTGGAGAGAATTGAAAGGAGATGAAAGAAAATATACTTTCTACTCACCAGTTGACAAGAGTTATTCTAGGATAGATTTTGTGTTTGTTTCACAAAGTCTAATACCTAAAGTAAACAATACTGAGATCGAGATTATAAAAACATCTGATCACGCTATAATGTCAATCGACATAACAATAAACAAAAACTATAGAGAAGCTAGAAGATGGAGAATGAATCCAAAAAAATTTCAATACCCAGAAGTGGTGGAAAGAGTTAAAAAAGATTGGTTGGAAACTTGGGACATTAATGAAAAGGCAGGAAGCAAGATGGCAATTATATGGGATACTTTAAAAGCTGTAGCCAGAGGTTTCATCATAAGAGAAAACTTTAGAATAAAAAAATGGAAGAGCTTAATAAAAGAAATCTAGAAAATCTAATAGCAGATTTAGAATCCCAATTTTTTCTAGCAACGATAAGAAGATATTGAGGCAGATTGAAGCAAAAACAAAAAAAGAACTAGACGATTTAGAACTACAACAAGCACAAAGAAATTTACTCTATTTAAAAAGAGATTATTTTGAATATAGCAATAAAAACTCAAAACTTTTAGCCAGATTAGCTCAGAAAAGAAGGGACAAAAACACGATAGGGAATATAAAAGATTCCTCAGGTAAGATGTGTATACAAATGAAAGACAAATTAAAAGCTATACAAGAGTTTTATCAGTCTCTATACACAGCAAAAAACAAGGCCAAGGAAGATATAGAAAAATATATTACTAAAAATTTAAAGAGGGCTTTGGAAGAAGAAGATATGTTGGAAATGGAGAAACCTATTACAGATCAAGAGATAGGTGAGGTAATAGATAAATTAAAGAATAATAAAACTCCTGGAGTGGATGGTCTGGGACCTGAATTTTATAAACTTTTTAAAGCAGTATTAATACCTAAACTAAAAAAAGCTATATAATAAAATATTGGAAGGAGAACAAGTCCCGAGATCCTGGACCCAGTCCTTAACCATTTTAATACCTAAACCCAATAAAAACTTAATGGACATTGGGTCATATAGACCAATATCCCTATTAAATCAAGATGCTAAGATTTTTACTGCAATCTTGGCTAAAAGAATGAATAAATTTGTAGCTAAATATATTAAAGATTATCAATGTGGTTTTACCAAGGGAAGACAAATGGCAAACATTATAAGAAGAAATTTGAATGTCCTTTATGAAATGGGAAAAAGTACTATTAAAGCAGGCATGTTATCTCTAGATCTTTTTAAAGCCTTTGACTGTTCAATGGTCTACATTAAAAATTCTGCTAGAAAAATGGGGGATTTGGGAAACTTTTTTTAGGAGTAATAAACCAATTATACTCAGAGGGTACTTCCTCAATAATAGTTAATGACGGAATGACTGAACAAATCACCCTAGGCCGGGGAACTAGACAAGGATGTCCTCTTTCTCCAGTTCTCTTTTGTATTGTTATAGAACTCATGGCAAATGCTATAAGGGATGACGAATCCATTAAAGGTATTGGGAAAGATGGGGTAACTAAAATTAGCCTATTTGCGGATGATGCCCTATTGACAATTTTAGACCCAATAGAGAGTATTCAAAGAGTAAAAACCCATCTAGAAGAATTTGGGGAAATAACCGGATTATGAGTAAATTGGCAAAAATCAGAAAGTTAATTATGGAAGAGAAGACCTTAAGATAAGTGAAAACTTTGGACTGAAATCCGGAAAAAGCATTAAATATCTAGGATTGGAATTCTATAAGGAGTTTACTAAGACTAAGGAAAAAAATATCTCAAAATTAAAAGAAGAGATGAAAAATAGATTACTAAGTTATACTAAATTGAATTTATCGTGGTTTGGTAGAATAGCATTGGTAAAAATGAAAATACTTCCCAAAATTAATTTTATCTTTAGAATGTTACCCATCCAGTTTCTAGAAAAGGAACTTAAAACTCCACAAGACATGATAAATAGGTACTGCAATGGTGGGAAAAAATCAAGAATAAATAAAAGTTTGTGGTATAGATCCCAAAAAGAAGGAGGATTGGGTATACCCAATCTAAGAAATTACTATATAGCTAATCAAATCAGTTGTTTGGGGGAAATTTTATTCAAACCGGAGAAGCTAATATGGTGGGAGCAAGAATCATTGGATATAAAGGGGGAAATAAATAAATTCTTGTTTACTGATTTTAAAAACAAAGTAAAGATTGAGAATCCCCTCCTGAATGGTTTAATGACTACATGGAGAACATATAGAAAAATTTTGTCACCGAAGGGCTCTCCACTATGTTTAGTAACAGACTTCGAAAATTTTCCTACAAATCTGAAGCACTATTTAGAGTTATTTAAAGCCAAGAAAATAGCTAGATTAAAAGATTGGATGGTCAAAATTAGAACAACTCACGACATAAAAATATATTCTGCAATCTAGTGATCTAATATGGATAAATTATATCCAGTTAGGAAAATGGACAAAGGACTGGGTCAGAAGAAACAGTCAAATTAGAGAATGTACAAAGTTTGAACAGTTTTTACTATCGCTGGAATCTGACCAGGATAATATAGAGAAAGGAATAGTACGTAAAATATACAAAAGAATAGGGGATTCATCGGAAGTGAAAGAGTTAGATTCTCTGAGAGAGGTCTGGAAGCAAGATCTTAATGTAGAGATAAAGAAAGAAGATTGGGCGAAATTCTGGAATATGAGAATCCTGAGATCATTATCGGTTAGGATAAAAGAAAATTATTTTAAACTGGTTTCTAGATGGTACTTAACACAAGTTAGGTTGAATAGAATGAATGCTGAATAAGATGTGCTGGAAATGCGAAAAAAGATAGGTACATATATGCATCTCTGGTGGGAATGTGAAATAGTTCAAAAGTTCTGGAAAGGGTTTTTTTTAGAGCTAAGTGACATGATTAAACTAGATATTGATTGCAATCCAGAGACAGCACTATTATCATTGTTAACTAGTAAAGATTATGATGCTACAACAAAGGAACTAATAGCAAACTTTACGACAGCAGCTAGATTAATTATAGCAAGAAATTGGAAATCTAAACTAGATTTCAATATGGAAGATTGGTATAATGAACTGTGGGATATAGCCATAAACGATAAATTGTCTTGTAGCTTAAAAGTTAAACGAGGAGAAATGAAAAAAGACGTTTTTTATGACATTTAGGGAAAATTTATAGACTTTGTATTAGTTGAAGGGAAGGGGAAAGAGCCGACGAATACTTCAAGACAGTTCTGGAGAAGAGGACTTGAAGAATACTAGAACAATAGAAGACGGAGTAATAAAGAAGAACTCATGGAAGAACAGGATGGTCCCGGGGGTGGGGGGGTGCACTTGTATTGTTAATTGTTAGTTGTTACTTTGTTTGAATGTATTATAAAATTAATAAATATATTTTTAAAAAGGAATCTTTACTATTGGCTGAATAATGCTGGATAGAACATAAATTTGGCCCAACCTGCAGCAGCCTCCTTAATTAGGCGCTCACCAAATTTCAGTTCCTCAGTGCAAAAATCATTATTTTCTTAATACTCTTCTTATAACCGGGAATATATTTTAAGAGGTAGATAACGATGATCAACAAAAAAGTCAGCATCCTAAGCAGGACACCAAGACTTTATGTTACCCATCAGATGTGCCATCTTTATGCCTCATCATTTTGGTAGGATGAGGAACAAGAGACTGTTTTGCATTGAAAAGAACTTAATATTATTTACATAGATTTGCTGCAACTCAGCTGCTCTCAAAGGCTCTTGGTTAACTACACCAGAGTGGACAACGTGTGGTCTGCAGGCTGCATGCCAACACATAGGGAAGCCTTTGTGTCATCCTCTGAGTCCCCATCATTCCCTTTCCTCCAGATTTTTGCTCCTTACAAGCATCTCCACACCTTGGTGGTGGTGGTGGTGGCGGCGGCAGGCATAGGTATCCACTTAAAGGCATGTTCCATCTGGTTGTATCTCAATTTGAGAAAAGTTATGAGTGGTGAGTGTGAGGACCAGAGGATAAAAGAATATGGAGAAAGTATACCCTCCAATTATCTACAGTTGTGTCCATCCTGACCTTCATGGCAGAAGGCCATTTGCTTTTGCTTCCCAATGCCAATATCTAGAGGATTCAGATAGGGTTATTCTATGGCACTCATTTTTTTTTTTGCTTGCTGGCTACCCAGAAGCACTTGTTTGTGCTGTTTAAATGGCTGAAATCCTGTTGCTTAGTATAACCACAATGACAGTATATCTAATGAATCAGTGGGGATTTGGTGAGTCAGCTCCGCAGCAAGTTCCACTGATTCAGAGAGATTATTCTACTTGCAACTCACAACTACTAAGCCACAGGATTTCAGTTGCTATGGGTTTTTTTTAAAATGTAGAATATCTGAAAGTTGAATCATGGCACCTGGACTGCTCCTATTGAGAGATTGGAATGTTTCGCTGCTCACCCAAGCTGCTTCTTCAGTCTGGGGAAAGTTAGTGGTGACTCTTCCAATTTACTGATTCAGAATGCACAAATTGCATATTCAAACAGTTTTCACACTACTTTGACTCCACATTGGAGAATTCACCACTAAACTTCCTCAGATTGGTGAAGCTGCTTGGATGAGCAGCAAAAGGAAGCTTCAATCTCTCAAGAGAAGTCCAGTTGCCACGACTCAACTTCCAGATAAACTCACCTGGATGACTGAGAAATCTTCGCAGCTTAATATAGAATAGTTTCACACCTGATTCTGTCAATCATATAGATACCTTTGGCTATTGGGTGGTATGGAAATACCATCAATCAATCCAGTTGACCATCTTAGCAACAGAACGTTGGACTAAGGGCGCTAAAAAATCCGCTGGCAACTTAAATTCGGACCAGAGATCTTAGGGGTTTGTTGCTCTTCGTGTGTTCCCACCCCTCCGCACTCCCTTGCTCCTGTCTGCATGAGGGGAGGGAGAAAAAAGGAAGAAAAGAATGCAGACTCACCTCCGCTCTGCCGTTGAGCTGCTCCGGGAAGCATTCCAGTCTCTTAAAGTCTCTTAAAGGGGTGGGGTGGGGGGGCAAACAAACAAACAAAATTTGTCCCCCCACAAACATAACAATTTGTGACTCCTAATTCTGTGGCTATTGACTGAGCCATTTCCAAAAATAAATTTTTGGCATGCTGAGAAATTTCAAAAGGATTCTCCTTCAATTTTTCCACTGCATTTTCCACTGACCAGGAATGGCTTTTCTTTTCTCCATCCCTTACCTCTGTGCGAGTAATTGTCAAATAGGTGACTGGATCTCTGCCAGGCCCATCAATTCCAAAACCATACACTTGCACAGAGGGATGTGTGTCACTGATTACCAGACTAACATTGTTTCCTCCTATTCTCCTGAACTGTGAGAGATGAGGACAACCTGGATAGCCTCCTGCTGTATAGGCACACACACATCCCCATCCTGAACATAATTTGTTTGACCCACATGGTGCCCAAACTTCAGGATTACCTGCTTTGGCACCTTCATGAGGGTAGCACAAATACTTATGTTCAGATCTGTATGTAGCTGCCCATGTTTTGGATCCACAACAAATTCCCATGCCTTTTCCTAGGGCATCACAGGCATTGAACCATATTACTGCCCGTCTGCCACTATGTTTTAACACAACAGTGGAATTCACATAATATAAGAGTCCACCACCTTCTGGATTGTCCCTTCTGGGCTCCTTAGTTTTGGCCATTCCAGCCCACACTGTATAATTAAGTTTGACTGGAACCTCAGGCTTGTAACAAAGATAATCTCCAGATTCACTTTCACATATGTGATACATCTTGTCCTGATTCAGACATGTGGTTCCAGCTTGTTTGCACTCCACTGGCTTCTGAGTGTAATATACCAGAGTATTCACTACTCTATTACCTTGACTAGCAGCTATAATGCATGGGGTACATTCTTCTATACCCTCACACTTGACAGCTGAACAAATTGGCATTAGAATGTTGGCAGAGCTTGGGAAATTCGTTTGAATCTCCTCTTCATATGCAACAGAAGTGTGGTTTAGCTTACAAGTTGATCAACCAGAAGATCCCACCTCTCTACCCTCCAGCAAGTACTAGCCCTTTAAACAATAAACCACACTTCTGTTGCATATGAAGAGGAGATTCAAACGAATTTCCCAAGCTCTGCCAACAGGTTATGGGCCCAGGGCAGTTTTTTTTTAGGCTTACCAAAGAAAGATCAACAAAGAAGCATTGTTCGTGGTTTGTTATTTTAACAAGTGATTGCGTTTCTCTTGTTTCCCCCCCCTCCATATATGCAACCTAGCTGAAGATATTCCTTTGTTTGTTGCTACTGTTGTTTGTTTAAAAGTAGAGAAGCAGTATTGCTATTTTTTCTCTAAGCATGGAAGGCACTGCTCAGAATAATGATTTTACAGGAAAGTTACCTGAAGTAAATGCTAATAATTTTGAAAAATGGAGGCTGAGATTACTGATTGCATTGCGAGCCCTGGATATTGAGGCCTGTGTAACTAATGAAAAGCCAACTGAGGCAGGTCCTAAATCTGCATGGGAGAAACAAGACGCTAAAGCACAGTTTGTTATTGTTCGCAGCTTAAGGGATGCCCAGTTGCATTACATTAAAAATTGCAAAACAGCAAAAGAGATGATACGTGAACTAGAAAAGGCTTATGGGGCTTCCAGCCAACTGTCTCAGATTGCTCTTTTAAGAAAATTAATCGGGCTTCGCTTGAATCATAAAAGAGATTCCGAGAGACATATCTCCGAGTTTCTAGACCTAGTGAACAATCTGAATATTACAGGGATTGAATTCACTGATGACCTCCTGCACCTTTTCCTTATGGCATCTCTCAGTGAAAAATTTAGTGCCTTTTGTTCTGTGATGACTGCTCAGAAGCATCCTTTTCATGCATGCATTACAGCTCTCAGAAAGGAATGCAAGGACAATGCAGCTTCTTCCTCCTTCTCTGATCCAGAGCCAAGTGGGTCAGGTTACCTAACACAAAGAAGCCATAGCAAGGCCACGCCTCCTGGCCAATCACGTGATGCTTGCTTCTTCTGTGGGAAGGCAGGACATAGAGCCAAGAATTGTTACGCCCGCAAAGAGTCTCTGGCCAATGGGAGCTCCCCCAACTCTGAACAAAGAGAGCACAAACGGCAGCCTATACCTTCAGGTCAGAAGAGCAAATTTAAAGGGCAAAGAAGCAAGACTCAAAGCAGTGTTTTTATAGCATGTAAAGCCACTCTCAATCTGAATGACCACAGTGATGTGTGGGTTTCTAGATAGTGGATCAAGCCATCACATGGCAAATCGCAGGGAATTTTTCAAAAGCTTTGATCCAAATGCTGATGGACAAATTCGGGTGGCAAATGGGACTAATGTGAAAATACAGGGGACAGGATCTGGATCTTTGATCTGTCCTGTAGGAGATACCATACATATAAACGATGTGAAGAATGTCCTATATGTGCCAGAATTGCAGTGTAGTCTCCTCAGTGCATCTGCTCTTGCAAAGAAAGGATTTAAGGTGTGCTTTTATGAAAATAAGGGAACAATTGAGAAAAATGGTGTTGTCGTTTTGGAGGCATATGAATCTAATGGCATTTTCAAAGTTAATCTCTCAGATGAACAGGTCCAAGCCAATACTGCACGGATGACTCAAGATGAAATCTCCCTGGATCTGTGGCATCGTAGGTTTGGACATAGAGACTCCAATGCTATCCTGGAACTGCACAAGAAAAACATGGCAAGAGGAATTGAGGTAAAGCAGCCTGATACAAGCACAACAAGGTGTGTAAACTGCATCATACAAAAAGGAGTAAGGCCCTCATTTCACTCAAATCCAGAGAAGAGGAGCACAAAGGTGCTGGAGTTAATTCATACTGACTTGTGTGGGCCATTCCGTGTTGATTCAATGGGTGGAAATCGGTATGCACTAATCTTTCTGGATGATTTTTCCAGGTACTGCACCACCTATCTACTGAAGCACAAAAGTGAAACTTCCAGTTTTCTCAAGAAATACGTAGCCCTGGTGAGCAACAAATTTGGGCGCAAGCCACAAGCTTTACTCTCAGATTGTGGTGGTGAGTACCTTGGGCATGACATACAGACATTCTTAGAGGAGCAGGGTATCTCACGTATCAGAAGTGTGCCATTTTCTCCTGAGCAGAATGGCTCTTCAGAGAGAAAGCTGAGATCCCTTGTAGAAATGACCAGATGCATGCTGTCAGATGCTGGATTGCCAATCCGTCTGTGGGGTGAAGCAATCATGACAGCAACATATCTCCAGAATAGATTGCCAACTAAAGGTGCTGCAAAAACGCCATTTGAGTTATGGCATGAAAAAACACCCAATGTATCCCACCTTAAAGTCTTTGGAAGCATTGCATATGCATACATTCCAAAGGAAAAGAGGCACAAATTGAACCCTAGGTCTGAACCAACAATCATGGTTGGATATGCCTCACAGATGCAGGGATACCGAGTAATGAACTTAAACACTGGTCAAGTCAACATCAGACATGTAGTCCACTTTGATGAGGAAAGGAAGGCTGACAAGAGAGGAACTGTGCTAGACATTTCTCCTGAAACACAACAAGACAGCCAGTCTCTCCTGGACACAGTCGTGTCTGATCTCTTATTCACAGAGGAGAATAAGACAGTGAAGGGAGATGAACAAGAGAGAATAGGTACACCTTCAGAAGGGGACAAAGATGAAGCAGCTGAGACAGCTGAGGAACCTGAACAAGGGACTGAATCACCAGAGGTTCCGGAACCAGCAGTCAGACGCTCATCACGACCCAACAGAGGCGTACCACCCCCTCGTCTGTCATACCTTGCTACATCATCACACATGGATGAACCAGCGACCTGGGAACAAGTTGAAGGTATGTCAACACATGAGGGTGACAAGTGGAGGGAGGCAGCACTGGAGGAAATTGAAGCTCTACACATGAATGGGACATGGACTTTGACACAACTTCCACCAGGGAAGAAAGCTATTAAAAGCAAATGGGTGTTCAAGAAGAAAATAGGAGCTGATGGCCAAGTAGAGCGCTATAAGGCACGGCTTGTAGCAAAGGGATGTATGCAAAAATATGGGGAGGACTATGATGAAATTTTTGCCCCAGTTGTGAGGCACAGCACAATTAGAATGCTTTTGAGCATTGCAGCTTCCAAACAAATGCTTGTCAAGCACATAGATGTCAAAACAGCATTTTTGCACGGAGAAATCCAGGAGGAAATATTTATGGAACAGCCAGATGGTTTTATAGACAAGAAACACCCAGAACATGTCTGCAAACTCCAGAAAGGTCTTTATGGCTTGAAGCAGGCGGCGAAATCTTGGTTTGAGAAATTACATTCCATGCTTCAACAGCAAGGCTTTATGCAAGGAGAAGCAGATCAATGCCTGTACACCAGGACTAGAAATGGGTCCTCTTCATTTATTCTGGCATACGTGGATGATTTAATTATCTCGACAAGCCGAGAAGAGGAATATGCTGAAATAGTCCAACAACTCAGCAAAGAAGTAGAAATCAAGGAATTAGGGGATGCCACATATTACTTAGGGATTCAAATCGAAAAGGAACAAGATGGTTCTTACTTGCTTAGCCAAAAGCAGAAAATACTTGAACTTTTAAATCTGTTAAAGATGCAGGAAGCAAAGAGTGTTGCAACCCCCATGCAAACTGATTTTCTTAAGAACCAAGGAGAAAGTGAACCCTTACCTCCAGACAATCAATACAGAACAGCTATAGGGAAATTGCTGTATCTTGCAACCACATGCAGACCAGACATAGCTACAGCTGTAGGCATTTTAAGCAGAAAGGTTACTTGCCCAACTCAATATGACTGGATTGCGTTGAAACGCCTGGCCAGATATTTGAAAGGAAGCCTAGAATTTAAATTAAGGCTACCAGCAGATGAAAACCCACAACTCATGGGATGGGTAGATGCTAATTGGGCTGAGGATTCCCAGGACCGAAAATCAACCAGTGGTTTCCTGTTTCATTATGGCAATGGGCCAATTTCATGGGGCAGTCGTAAGCAGGGAATTGTAGCTTTGTCATCCACAGAGTCCGAGCTGATAGCCGCAGAAGAAGCCTGCAGAGAGATGCTTTGGCTCCGAAAGCTTCTGAAGGACTTTGGGATAGAACAACCAGTACCAGAACCGGTACAACTCCTAGAGGCCAGCCACCATTATGCGTTTTGAACTCACAGAGAGAGGATGTGACTCTCTGTTGTGGTCCTTTCTACCTCAGCACGTGGGCAGAAAGGACACAGCCCAAACCATTTTTCGGGAATGATACTTTTCTACTTTATTCTTCCAACCTTCATTTTAATCTGAGCTGTATTTAGTGCCTGCTAGAGAAACTGTGTAAGTAAACTCTTTACTTTTATATTCTTCAACAAAACAAGCTTCTCGTGTGTGTTTATTGTTTAAACGGCTAGTACTTGCTGGAGGGTAGAGAGGTGGGATCTTCTGGTTGATCAACTTGTAAGCTAAACCACACTTCTGTTGCATATGAAGAGGAGATTCAAACGAATTTCCCAAGCTCTGCCAACATAGAAATAGAAGAATTACCATTTCTACTGATTTAGGCATCTCATATAACTCTCACTTTCAAATATGACAAATTAGTACCGCTCTCAATGCATATATTAACGAAATAATGAACCCACTTGGGATGTCAACCCACAAAAATGTTCAGGGTCCTTTAAGAGTTTTGACAGCTGCGGAGCTTTTGACAGCTCATGGAACATTCGTTGACAGCCTGTAGAACGCTCTTTGACAGCTGCTGCGCTACCGGAGCGCTGCCTCGCTCGCTGCAATTCTTCCAGGAAATTAATAAGAAAACACTGTTCGGCTCCAGGAAAAGAGAAAAAGGGCACTTTTAAAACAGAGTCTCGCACAAAATATTGCCCTAGCTTCTCAGCTAAACCAAATCACTCGCTTTCTTGTTGCGACTTCTCCCTCCTCTTCTTGTAAGAGGGACGAATTTGGAGGGCGGGAAATTCAAAAGCTGAAAAGCAAAAAGTCAAGTTTTCTTGTTGAAGAAACCTCTCACCATGCACATAGGAAGCCAATATTTTACTTTGACTTCTCTATGTCTGAAGTAACTTTCTTGAAGGTCAGTTTCAAGCTGTCATCAGGGTTAGTGTGAACTGTCCACTCTTCTTCTTCGCTCGCTGGGGCGGCTCGCTTCACGCGGGTATGGTGAATCCAGGCACTCACTTCGGAGATCTTGACAGCTGTTGGCGTTGATAGTAGCACCGTGAAGGGACCTTTCCACCTTGGGCGCAGAGGCTGTTGGTTCCAATCTTTGATCCAGACAGAGTCTCCCGGTTCAAAGCGGTGAAGAGGCTCCTGTAGAACCACGGGCAGTCGTTCAAGAGTCCACCTGTGTAAGGAAGAAAGAGATCGGCCAAGCATCTGAAGATATTTTGCATGTGTCAAAGAAGCTACACTCTCTGGACGTAAAACACATGAAATCGGAACTGGCCTGCCATAAACAAGTTCAAATGGGGAAATGCCCGATTGGCTTGAAGGGGTGGTTCTGCTTCTAAAAAGAGCAAAGGGTAGCATTTCCACCCAACTTTTGCCTGTTTCTTGGGTAAGTTTAGACAAATGGCTCTTCAAAGTCCTGTTCATCCTCTCTACTCGTCCCGAACTTTGGGGCCGGTATGCTGTATGTAAATTCCACTTAACATGCAGTGCCCTAGCCAGTCCTTGCAGAACATGGTGGATGAACCCTGGCCTGTTATCCGAGGATAAAGTGCGGGGTATCCCATGCCTCGGGATATGATCCCGCAAAAGGCATCGAACCACTTCACTAGCTTTTTCAGTCTTTGTCGGAAAAGCCTCTGCCCATCCTGAAAATGTACACACTAGCACAAGCATGTAACGGTAAAGTCCACATCTTGGATATTCTGTAAAGTCCAACTGCATATCCTCAAAGGGCTCTTTCCCACTATATTGAATTCCTGGAGGTGGCAAGGGTCCAGTCCTAGGGTTGTTCCTTTGACAGGTGACACATCTATGTCAAATATTTGAAGCTAACTGTCGAAGCTTGGCTATATACAGATATGGACTCAAATGTTGGTAAGCCACTTCGGGACCTTGGTGAGTACTGTCATGATGACTTTGAACTACCTGACGAGATAAGCTCTCTGGAACCCACAATTGTCCACTTGGCAATTTGTACCAGCCCTCTGGCGTCCTGTCAAACTCCTGTTCCTCTGCAAATTCATCCTCTGCGGACGAATAACGAGGTGGTTCTGGTGGCAAAATGTCTATTGGAATGAGACTAAGTTGCATCTCAACTGCACTCTGGGCTGCTTGCTTGGCAATGCGATCTGCCAACCTATTCCCTCTTGCTTCAAGTCCTGGACCGATCTTATGCCCATGGCAATGAATGACTGCCATTTCTTTGGGTTTCCAAACAGCATCTAAAAGTTGCAACAAAATGTCAGGGTGTGCTACTGATGTCCCCTCGGAAGTAAGAAGACCTCGTTCCTTCCAAAGTGCCCCATGTGCATGAAGTGTAAGAAATGCATACTTGGAATCCGTATAAATATTAATGCTTTCTCCTTCTGACAATTCTAGTGCCCTGGTGAGAGCTATCAATTCAGCTATTTGGGCTGATGTTCCTGGGGGCAATTGCTTGGCTTCGATCACAGTGTCTTCTAATTCCACAATGGCATATTCTGCCTGTCTTTTTCCTTCAATCACTGAGCTACTACCATCCACGAACCAAGTCCTCCACTGCGGGTGAGGGGTATCACGAAGATCTGGTCGGGATGAATATACTTCATCTAATGTCTATATACAGTCATGGGTGGCCGGTTGGTCACTAATTGGGAGGAGGGTCGCTGGGTTTAAGCCCTCTGTTGTTTGAAATGTAAGACCAGCCCTTGAAAACAGTTTTTGACACTTCATCATGGCAGCCTGGGACAAGTGATAACCTCCTTTTGCATCTAGTAAAGACAGAATTGCATGCTTTGTAATACAATTTGTGGTTTGTCCGAAAGTAAACTTATCCGCTTTCTTTAAAAGCGCTGCCAGTGCCACCACTCCTCGCATGCAAGACGGGAGTCCTTGCTCTGTTGGGGTCAATGTCTCTGACAGATAAGCTACTGGTTGCTGCCAACTTCCTAATTTCTGACACAGGACTCCTTTTGCCACTCCATTTTCTTCATCAACATACAAATTAAAAGGCTTGTTTGGATTCGGGAGACCGAGAGCGGGCGCCTCTACTAAAGCCTGTTTAATTGCTTTGAAGCTCTCTCTTTGTTCTGGACCCCACAGGAACTCATCACTTTCTTTTCCTCTTATTGCTAAATGTAGAGGTTTTGCTAGAAGGCTGAAATTTTGAATCCAAATTCGACAAAACCCTGCTGCTCCCAAAAATCCTGTGAGTTCTCTCCTATTTCTCGGTTCGGGGATTTGAATGATTGAATGCTTCCGCTCATCGCGAAGTTGGCGCCTTTGCTGAGAAATGTCAAAACCTAAATACCTTACTGTTTTTTGACAAATTTGAGCTTTCTTCCTGGTTACTCTATAACCCGCTGCTGCCAAATGATTTAAGAGATCAATCATGAGCTGCTCACAACCTTCTTTGGTTTCTGCCCCCGCCAAAATGTCATCTACATATTGCAGGACTATTTGGCCAGGTTTTCGGGGGAAGTTGGCAAGGTCTGATGCCAGCCCCCCCCCCCAAATAACGTACTCGAATTTCAGAACCCCTGTGGCAAACGTGTCCATCGGAATTGAGTTTTTGTGCCAGTTTGGGGGTCTTCCCATTGAAAGGCAAAGATATGCTGGCTCTGTGACGCTAACCGGCAGCAGAAATATGCATCCTTCAAGTCTAGAACTGTGAAATAAGCTGCTTCTGGTGGTATCAAGCTCAGAATTGTGTAGGGGTTCGGGACGTTCTGATGAAGAGGTTCGATAGCCTCATTCACCAAGTGGAGGTCCTGCACCGGGCGAAATGTCCCATCCGGCTTTCGAACCGGCAACAAAGGGGTGTTCCATGGTGACTGACACAGAACAAGGATGCCATGATCTATTAATCTCTTAAGGTGGACCCAAATTCCTTCTGCTGCAACTTTCCCAATGGGATATTGTGGCACTGAGACTGGACCTGCAAATGGCTTGAGTTGAACAACTATGGGAGGAATATTCCGTGCCATGCCTGGGGGATTATCTTCTGCCCACACCTCAGGGTTAACTCTGTCCAGGAAATCTTGAGATAGCTGCACTGGCTCCTCTTGAACCACCATTAAACGCCACCTTTCTCTCAGGGGATATTCTAAGCACACTTCTCCCTCTGGTTCCTTGCTGTCAGTTGTCAAATGAATTTCTCCCTTGGGGGTAAAGGTGATTTGAGCTCCTAATTTAAACAGCAAGTCTCGTCCCATCAAAGGAATAGGGCAATCTGGCATGTGTAAAAATTTGTGCTGGACGATTTGACCCCCTAGTTTGCACTGCACAGGCTGCATAAAATAAGCGCGCTGCGCTTTTCCTGTGGCTCCCATTACACTAATTGAAAGAGTCCTGTCTATAGGTTTGACAAGCTGAGGAATCACTGAATGGCTGGCTCCTGTATCCACAAGAAATTTGACAGATTCGTTCCCGGTTTGAACACTGACCAAGGGCTCACAGGACCAAAAGCCCTGTCCTTTTCAATAAGGGACATCTTCTTCCAGAACCATCATGTTCTGGTATGGTGGGGTCCAGGCTGGACCCTGCCCTCTTTGGGGTGCTTGCTGAGCCTGAGCTGACTGCGCTTGATTTTGACTCGCAGGCTGAAATTGACTGCCTTGTCCTTGATTGACCTGGGGATTCCTCTGCTGTTGGTAATTAAAGGGACCAGGCGCTGGCTGTCGATTTCCTGGCTGATTAAAGCCAGACGAAACGGGCGCTGAATATCTTTCAAAAGCCGGCGGCTGCCAGGGACGGCGTGGACCCTGATTAAAGCCTCCTCGCCTTTGATTTTCGGGGTTTCTGTAACAATCCTTACGCCAATGTCCAACCTGCCCACATAATGCACATTGATTTTTTAACAGTGGCCCACGCTGATTCCCTGGGGCATTAAAATTACGGGGCTCAGGGACCTGATTCAGAGCCATCACTTTCTTAGTCTGTCCTTTACTTTTTGGACAACTTTGATCTTCCTCCCTGTTATTGAATTTGGTTTGCGCCAATTGAAGCATCCACTGCAATGTTTGCCCCATAAAATTAGCCTCTTTTTGAATTCTTTTTCGAATATCTGGAGCAGACTGAGCTACGAAAACTGTCTTCACTATATTCTCCATTCCAGGATCCTCAGGGTTAATGGGAGTGTATCTTCTAAATGCCTGATACAATCTGTCCAGAAAAGCTCCTGGTGATTCATCTTGCTTTTGAACTACATCGTTCACTTTTGACATATTAATCTTTTTCCTGCCAGCTGCTCTGATGCCCTGAAGTATTGCTGTGTGGTAATTTCTTAAAGCAGTGCGCCCTGCATCTGCATTATAGTCCCAATCGGGTGCCGTGGTTGTTGGAACAGCGGCTTCTGCTTGTGCAGGAGTATCTCCTGAAGCTATACAGGATTTTCTAGCCTCCTCGAAAATCTTCCGAGTTTCTTCTGAATTAAATAAACCTCTAACTAGGTGCTGCACGTCTTCATAAGTGGGCATGTACACATTAAAAATACTAGACATAGTTTCAAAGTTCTTATCAGGGTCTTCTTCTAAGCTTGGCAGTGTATTTTTCCAATTTATAATGTCACTTGATGTAAACGGGACGTGCTGCATCGAATATGTGCGGGGACCCTGCTGATTTTGGGGCAAGGGATCATACACTCGCCTTAAAGGCATGACTTTTGCCTGCTCCTCAATCCTCTTATTCTCAAGAAATCCCTCATGTCTCCTTGCTGCATCGTATGCCCTTAAGAGATATCGCTGTCTTTTTGCCCAATTTCGTTCTCCTGCCGCTTCTAATGCAAAATTTCCTACTTCCATCACTGATTCCCAATACTTCTTAATTAATTCGGCCACTCTTTGATGGTCCGCTTCTCCCCATTCAATATTTCCTTTTATTCTATGACGAAATTCCTCCTCACTCTCCTCATCATCTTCCTCATCTCTTTTGGGGGTTCCTTTCCCTGCTTCATGCTCATCTTTTGGAAGCTTGCCAGACGGTCCTAACTGTGGAAGATCTTTAGGTGTGGGAAGATTACCATCTTTTGGAGGGGAAGCGGGTGCTGGACCTGGAGGAGGCAATGCTGCAGGGGGGACCACTGGATTCCCTGGAGGGATGGCCGCAATATAAGGAGGTGGTGGGGTAAAGACATCATAATCTTCAGGGCGACTTTCTAAAGCTGCCTCCTTTTTCTTCAGGGCTAACAACTTAGCCTGTGGTGGCAATTTTCTACAGAATTGGATCCATAAGGGATTTTTCTTCACATTTCCTTTCCAAACCTCAATATAGGGAATGTGTTCGGGACAGTTCTTAAGAATTTTTAACCACAGTTGCCTGATGATGCTTTCATTAAAAGACACTTGAGCTGGCCAATCCACCTGCATTATTGGCCATTCAACTTGACATAAAGTCTCCATTCTTTCCTTCTTCATTTTGATGCCAAAATCATAGTTTTTGGTGGCTGCATGCCAGTTCAAAAGGAAACACTCTAATGGAGTTGTGGGTTTGCTGGAGTTTTGCCCCATGATTTTAATGATTTTATTTAAACTATTTTCCTATATTTCTCCCACACAAAGCCACTGGACCCGCTCCTAAACTCTTCAAACAATTTTCATACACACAACACTCGATACTGGTTGTGACCTGCACGGTCGCCCGTGACAGAAACTGCACAACCTGGACGTCGCTCGGCCAAAGGGAATTCTACACCCCAGCCTTCCACGCACTCACACATTCACTGGGTCAGTGGCCACACAAATCACCCACATTTCAAAACTGCCTCCCAACCTAGTCTGGATCCCCCTACCTATTAAAAACCTTTTTTCCGCTAGTCTACTTTGACAGCTGAGAGCTCCTTCCCGTTGCCCACACCAAACAATATTCACTTATTTCACATGGGATGTTAGAGCACGCACTGCTCTTCTCCTCCCCAAAAACCTCAGAACCGTCATTCTGTTACCCTTTTACATACCAGGGGCTCAACCCCAAAACTAGAGACAAATTCTCTTCCCACTCTGGACCAGTCCCATATCTTACCAAATTTCTTAAGAGGTTCCCTCTCCGGCCGGCCAACGTTTTTCTCCCCGAGCGGCAACGTCTCCGCCACCACGTTGAACGAAAAAGTTCCCCTTTTCAAGTGGAAAGGTGTGCACTGGAGCTCTTCATCCACCGCTGGCTGTTCAGAGTCGCTTGGCTTGGCCCCTCGCTCCAAAAATGGAGGGCAATCCCGGACGAGCCCCCAGATGAAAGCCTCACCCCGGTTTACCTTTGCCGCTATTACGGGAGCCGAGAGTTGAAAGATCACGCCAAGGTTCAAAGACACGGAGAAAAACTTTAATTTTGCTGCAGCAAGGCGCCCAGCCGAATTGCAGTCAGAAAACTGGGGCAAAGAACATGAAAACTTTTACAGTCTTTATAGGAAACATTCGCCAACACCCCTTCTTTATCAGGAAAAAAACAAGGATACATCTGGGCACCGTACGTCACCCACAAAGAACAAAGAAAACTTCAAAAGATACATAGTTAGCACATTGTTACAACCACTTATCGGGGGAAACATACACCGGACACTATTAATTTTATTCTTCAGCGCCCCCTGTCATGCAGTTCCCGGAACTCTCCGCTTCTTTCCCCGAAAGCGCTTTGACAGCCCCATATCGATGAATCGATGCACGGATGTCTGGTTTATCTCGCGCAGGGGCCCCATTTTACTGGTGACCTTCCCACACAGATAAGTATTGTCCAGTATTTTATGGCCTGTTATCTCACGACACAGGCTTGGGGGAATAGTGTAGTGCTTTGTGCCACAGTTCCGTGAAGGGAGAGAGGTGAATTAAGGGGCGCCGGGCTGAATTAATAATGGAGCTAGAATACTGTCATTTTATCTACAATGACAGCTTATAAACTATAGAGTATATTAAATAATCATCTCTATCATCATGGCTGGCTGATATGGCTTGACATTGCCAACCAGGAATGGGGGAAATTTTTCATTTACTTCACACACTTCAATGTGATATTCCCTGATGGGCAACATTTGAACCAATGCCTAAAATAAAATGGCATTGCCTTATGAAATCCACATTTCTCTGAATTTACCATCAAGTTATCCAACACACACACACACACACACACACACACACACACACACACACACACACACACACACACACACAAACGCATGCTCAATGTGTGTAGCAGGAGAACCTTTAGGCAGAAGTGGGTACATTCATCAAAATCAACACAAATATGTCTGGCACTGGGGAAAGGGCTTATAACATGTCAACATGCGGAAAGAGGAGAAAGAAGGCATCTTTCCTGTCCTTCCATGTACCCAAAATCAAGGTGGACACAATGACACCTGCCCAAGACAAAATGATGCAGTGACACTCACCTCTGTATTCCCACCCAGTGATATCACACACTCACCTACACAGGAAAACAGATACAGGAGTGCCTTTTGCCTAACAAGATGCAGAGATCAGCAGGGTTACCCACTGAGCCCAAAAAGGAGAATGGGTCTCATCAAAAAAGACTACAAAAGAAGATTCCGATTTGCTTTAATTGCATTTGTACAGGTGCAAAACAGAAAAGAGGTTTTTTGTTTTTTGTAATGTCAACATCGCCACATTGGCTCTCAAGCTGCCTAGATGCCCTAAGCACATCCAATCTCGCCTGATTTTGGAAAGTAAGCAGGGTCTGGCCTGGTTAGTACTTGTATGGGGGACCACCAGGGAATACCAGGTGCTGTAGGCACCAGGAGTAGGAACTGGCAAACCACTCCAGCATTCCTGCCAAGAAAACTCTATGGACATGGTGTCACGAAGAGTCGGTCACAACTGTAACGACGCAACACACACACACACACACACACACACACACACACACACACACACACACACACACACACATTGCCTCTCACTCAAACAGCAGTCAGGGAACAGGTCACTTTTATGCCTTCTGGGCCTGCTTTCAATGCAACATCCTAGAGCTTCGGGGTTACAATTACAAAAAAGTTATGGCAGAGCTTTAGAAGACAAAGGCAACAAAAAATCCTGAGGCATCTTAAAAACTGGAAAACCTATTTTGCCATGTCTGTTGACTTAGCAGGCCACTTTACCATGTGCATGAAGAAGAGTCCAAAATATCCAGAATAGTATACTATAGTAGAGTAGAGTAGAGTAGAGTAGAGTAGAGTAGAGTAGAGTAGAGTAGAGTAGAGTAGAGTAAAGTAGAGTAGAGTAGAGTATGTTTTTCATATTTTATTTTACTCTGCTCTGTTCTATTTTATCTTATGTTTGGCTTGATGCTGTAATAATAAACCTTACCTTACCTAGTATAGCATAGATACAAAGTTGAAGGTGGAAACATAGAAGGTAATGACAGAAGGAAATCATGGAGAGTGTGAAAAAGACAGTGATAATTATATTATTAACACTGACCATGTGTAATACTGCTGTTGCTGATAAATGACAGATCCTGGCAGTAGACAAGCCAGTTAACGCAGATAGTGTAATAACAAACTGTTACCTTCATTCAAATTTCTAGTGATAGACTGTGATGTCCTGATTCATTCTAACTCTGTGACAGACAGACAGACAGACAGACAGACAGACAGACAGACAGACAGACAGACAAAGGGGAAAATTAAAATATTATTACTTGTTTATTTGGTTATGTTGACATCTTGTATGCTATGAAGAGGCAGAAAAATGGCAGACCCACTTTAAAAGTACTCTAAAATAAAGAGCAATTCACATTTGTCTAGAATTGCAGAAATAGGAAGAAAGATAGATTAAGGATTGTGCCATGATCATTTATAACATGCAGATGGGACATGAATATACATTTCTCAGAGGAACTAGGGTTCCCTGCTATTCCAGTAATTATTTTTGTCCTTTCAGGCTCATGATTCTAATCTGAAAGATTTACCAAAGGCAATTAAGTGTCACTTCAGTCCTCCCCTACATCAACTAAGTATACACATTCATTCAGCCACAAACAATATTTGGAAGGGACATTTGTAGGCCAAATTTTATAAGGAAGGGTTCGTTGTGAAGGTGGGTATTTATTTCCAGGTTCCATTCTCCTGGGGTGCTGTTTAATACCTGGATGCAACATTCTCCACCCCTTCTTCCTAACATCAATATGAAGCCATGCACACATTTCAACCTATATAAAGACTCAGCTTAATCACTCAGAAAATATATATATTAGAAATGATGCTGGTCTTGGTTGGTCCTGGGATTTCAGAAGCATTGATGGAGATATTCATGGACTCCAAAAGTAGTCTTTGGTAGCAGACTTTGGGGGGGGAAAGATGAAAGGAAGAGGCTGCCTGGCAAGACATTAGAAGATGAATGTTAATAGATGCAACCCTGATTTGCGCACACAGGCTAATCCACAAACCAGAGTACTCAGTGATTTCTGTACATTCATCCCACAGTTTCCTATTCCTATTTCTTCTCCAAAGGGACAGGACAAGCTCAAGGCTTGCCTATCAGCATGCAATTTCCACCCCAGGGCCTATGATGTCTCATCCTTTTGAAAGAAAGGACGAAGCCTCTCCCTCCTCCCCTGCAAGTGTTGATTGGGAGCAGAACAAGGATGTAAAGCTCTAACTGGATTAATCAGTCCCCGGGTGCCATTATGGATTCTCAACACTTTGCAAAACAGGCTCCCCTCCGTACAGCGCCCCCCCCCCCCCCCACCCCTGTGGCTGTGGGTCTCCAAAGTCCCTGGAAAGAAAGCAGCGATTTAACACTTCCCTGGGATCCCTGGGGAAATGGAAAGATGGCACTTCCTGAACAAGAAAAGGGGGGCTGGGCTTGACATTTCCGGTGGGGAGGGGGGGAGAAACAATTATTCTGTTTCTCACACTTGCTAAGGATCTCTTTTCTTGATTAAGGAGAAGTACTCAAAATAACAAAACTTTCACATCCCTTTAAGGAAAAGCTTAGTATCCTTCAGAATACTAATAGGCCTGTCCTTTACTGGGTCTAGAAAAGAGGTGGAACTCCAAAGCCACCCCTGTCTTAAAGTATCACAATTGTGGGGAGTTAGCTAATGAACTAATTAGTTGAAAGAAGGCTTTATGCTGGTTGCTTGCTTGCTTGCTTGCCTATTTATTTATTTATTTATTTATTTATTTATTTATTTATTTATTTATTTATTTATTTATTTATTTATTTATTTATTTGCAAGCAGAGCTTGTGGAAACTAGGCAGAAAATAACACATCCTAAAAATATGAACAAAAATCGATGCAAATCAATGTAGGACAGTGTGCAAGATTTTCTGTGTGGTGACAAGATTATTTTGGTGCTCTGCCCAGCTGCAGGGCTTCAGAAGGGCACCAGGCACTGCACCAACTCAGGTAGCAAAATGTGTTGGGCCAACCCCTAGAATCTGTCACACCAATACACTTGTAGGTTATGGATGGCTGGTTTTAGGGAGCATTGTGAATCCAAGTTGGCCATTGTCTGGGTACCAGCTGAGGGCCAGTGCACAGTGTGAATGTAAGCATTGGTCCTTAGGGGACTTCTGCATAGTGACTAGTGAACTATCTCTCTGGGAGTCCAGTAAGACTTAGTCCCTTCTTCTCTTTGTGGTCCATCGAGAGGGTGGAGTCCTGAACTGCTCCAGCTGCACAAGTGGATGCTCCCGGTGCTCAGTGGCTGTGTTGGGTAGATAGTCTTAATTTGGAGGTCTCTGCTACTGTATCTGGAGTTGTTTCCCTCTTTCTTGTTAGGCTCCCTTTGAATTATTAGCAGATTATTCAAACTTTGTGCAAAGCTTCAGCCTGGATTGTAGTTGCTGAATTGTATGGGTCCCTTATTATTTTGCATTACACGACTTGTTCAGATGTTGCCATTGGCCCCTTGGAGGATGGTTTGCCATTGGCCCCTTGGAGGATGGAGGATGGAGGATGGAGGAGAAACAGTCCACAATTAGACACCTTGCTGCTGCTGCTGCTTGGGGTGGTGGTAGTGGTGACAACGACAAAGCTTATAGGGTAGGAAGTTTGGCGAGATGGAAGGAAGTGCATCCTGGCCCCATGGAGAATGAACATTTGAAACTGGCCAACAGAAACACGTGAGGATGACCTTTCACCGTCCCACAAGGTGTCAGGGTTGCCTGGTCCTACGTTTCCACTAGAGTACGAAACCAGTTGGGACTCCTTTAGGTGTTAGGTGGCCTTCTGGCCCGGAGGCTCCCTCTCAGCTCCATACCAGTCCTCCGGAGGCTGTGTTTCTTCAGGGCCAAGGGAAAGAGGCACCCCCAATCTTGTCTCCCCTTCCCCTGTATTCGGCGAACACGAGAAAACGTTGTGGTAAATTCTGCCCAGGTCTCCAATCATATACAGACAGGAAGTCTTGTTGTGAGCAAACTATTGATTGCTTAAAAATCCAGAAAGAACCAAATGAGTTGAATCATCACCGCAAGTACGAGTGGAGTGTTTTGGGTCCCTGAATTTACTCCGTTCTATGGCTAAATCTGTCGATTTCCCTCCTGCCCTCCATCCTAAATACCCAGGTTTGAACTTAAGTCTCAGGCCGTCCCTTAGAGAGCCAACGTTGGGGAGGGGGTGGTTCCCGATGCCCGGGCGAACTCATTCCCTGGGCGAGAACCGGCAGGTGAACCCTCCCCACCCCCCAGCCACCTGTGCTAATACCAGCCCTGGCTAACAGGGCTGTTGAAAGGAGGGTTACTTGGGCACTGGACTCGGCTCTCCCACCGCCCTGGCTCCGTTCGTGTCGGAGTCCCCGGCTTCTTGTTCTGAGACCTGAGAGCTGGGTTCCAAAGCCGAACACTGCATGAGTGCAAGGAGGGAGTTTTTCCCGGGACCATCTCGGTGTGCCCCCGACTTCCAGGCTTGCCTGGCGGCTTGCCTCCTCTTGACCCCCCCCCCCCGTGTAGTTCTCGTGCAAGATTTTTTTTCTTTTCTTGTCCCGACATCACACCAATGACCTTTTCTTGTAGTTTTATTATGATGTTTTATGTAGTTTATTATTATTGTCATTGTTTTCATTGTTTTCATTGTTTGCATATTGTTGTAAACCGCCCGGAGTTCCTCCGGAAGACGGGCGGTGTATAAGTATTAAAATAAAATAAAATAAAATAAATTAGATCCGGCCGGTGTGCTTGCCCCTCGACTGCCGCCGAACTCCAGCCAGTGCTGTTAGCGACTCCTAGCCCGAGACGGCCCTTTCTGCTCGCCAGGTCGCCTCAAAGGTGCGGTCCAAGCCCCTATGTGGCCGATCTCCTGTTGAAACCGGCCCCCTCAACTCACTGGGCTGCCGGAGGCAAAGCGGCAGGTGGTTGCCCCTCCACCACCACATATCTGCTCAAGTGAAACGAGGCAGAATCCGAGGCAAGGCAGAGGGATGTGTGACTGTGTATCTAAGGCAGCAAATTTTACTAGCAATTCTCTTCCCTGGCACCTATTCCAAGGGGCCGGCTCATCCCTGACCCGGGGGGGGGGCTGCTTGAACTCAGAAAGGCGCCTCCATCTCCAGCTCGGACTGGAGTTAGGCTGAGTTCAAGAGGATAGAGACGGTGCCCGGATACCGGCGCCCTCGGTTTGGAAGTCGGTTCCCGAAGAGCTGCACATGTGGGGCTTCGGAGAAGGGACCCGGGAGGGAAGGTGAAGGGAGCCCTGTTTTGCTGGGGGTGGGGTGGGGGTTGGGGCGCAGAGACCGGCCGATGGGTCGTCCCGCCCGGCCGGCTGCCCTGCCCTTCCAACACCTGTGGCAGCCGTTGGCTTGCGGTTTTCTTCTCGGGGCCTTTTCCCTCCCTTGGTCTGGGCCGGTTTCGCGCTGGCGGTCTGCCTGCCGGCGCGCCTCGGGTGCCAGGCCTGGTGCGTGGAGGGTGGTTGGCAAGACGAGGCCCCGCTTGTCAGCCTCTGCAGCGGTTGGCCTTGCTTGGCAAGGTCCTCGCTGGCCCCGCCGGGTGACACGGAGGCTGTTTGTTTTAGTTACGAAAGGCAGAGAGGCAGCCCGGGCAGCCGGGCAGCTCCCGCGCTTGGGAGGACTGGTCCCTGGGGTGGGTCCGACCACAGGCAGCTTTGCGCCTTGGCAAGTCGTGAAACAACCGGTGTCTGCGGACCTTGGGCTAGTCACGCGTTCTTTTATCCTTTGCAACCTTGGCAGGTGTGTGGGATCAAGCCGGGCCGAGGAAAGCCCCGGGCGCCGCCCTGAATTCATGGGAGGAAAGACGCGACGCGACAGGCTCACAAATAATGATCTATATACCAACCGACCGACCAGCTTTCCTTGCCTGAGGCGGATCCAAGAATCGTAGATATGGCCTGGCATCACTCTGTACCCAGCCTCCTGCGGCCTGCTGGCAGTCCGCCCCTCTCGATGCTCTAAGATAGACTCTTCCTGAAATGGAGGTTCTAGGTAGATGCCCTTAGAATTTTCCCTTCAAACATGGAACCGGGGTGGGGTGGGGGAACCATTCCGTGCTGCTAAAATAAGCGCTGAGCAATTTCATTACCGTGCCTGGTGATGGCCGATGCGCCGGGAATTTAAGCCGTGACTTGCCAATCCCATGTTATACTTTGGAAGAATGAGTTGGGTCGCGACCGGTTCGTCTGCTGCAGGGGACGCAACAGAGGCTCGCGCGGGGACCCTGGCCGCTACCCATTCCCAAGCAGGTGTAGCAGCAACAGGCGGCTGTCTGAGCAGAGAAGGGTGCCTCGAATCCTCGCTCTCCCTCCTGTATTTTTGAACAAAGTGCCACCTCTGCTACGCCCACCAGCCGTCCTGTCCTTTTAAAGAAGGGGCTAGTCTGTAAGTCGCCATGAGCGCCTTTGTTTCCGATAGGATTCGTATTAGATGCTGTTTGTGTGTGTGTGTGTGTTGTGGCCTTACAGTCGTGTGACCGACTCTTCCTGACCCCATGTCCATGGAGTTTTCTTGGCAGGAATACTGGAGTGGCTTGCCAGTTCCTACTCCAGGTGCCAACAGCACTTGGTATTCCGTGGTGGTCTCCCATCCAAGTACTAACCAGGGCCAACCCTGCTTAGCTTTCCATCAAAGCCAAGCCTGCTGGATCCCAGTGATCACTTGCTTTATTTCTAAAGGGAGAGACCAGGAAGAAAACATGATTCAGGTCAAGCCAACCTTGGTGTGTTCCATTGATTTTAACAGAGGACTGCGCAGTGCGATCCTGAGCGCCTTAAAGGGGGTTTATTTCGATTTTGCACGCATAGGATTGCAACTTGTTGTGGATTTTGGCTGCTTTGCTTTATTATTATTATTATTATTATTATTATTATTATTATTATTATTATTATTATTATTATTATTATTATTATTATTATTATTATTATTATTATTATTATTATTATTAACAACTGCCGGTTTGTACTTCTGCGTGCTGTAGCTTAAATCCTGCCTTGACCCTCGTGGGAGAGAAATGCGTGACACGATTGTCATCTTGGCTTGAGCCCTCTTCCTCTTCATCCAACAGCAGTTGGAGAAAGCGTGAAAACTGCAATCCATTTTTTGGGGGGTGGGGGGGGGGGGGTGTGGGGGAGGCCTCCGGTTGAAGTCGTGGGGTTTCTAATCCAGGTCAGCAAAAGAAATAGGAAGAACTAGGTGGGTCCAGATTGATAAAAGAGGAAGACTATGAGGAGGTGATCAGAGGAGGGGGGGGGGCTCGGGGCATGACGACGCATCGGAGGACTGGGTGCCGAAGGCCGAACGCAGGGCCGGCCCGAGTCCGCGCCAGGAGATCCCGATGTGGGAGCTGTTTATTTAAATCGCCTGGCGAGAACCCGGGGATTGGAGGCGCGCTTGGCCGCCGCCGGCTCTCCCTCTCACTCCCTCGCCCACGTCACTGCACCACTTTGTTCCTCCCTCCCTCCCTCCCTCCCTCTTCCTCCGCCGCCTTGCCTTTGCCTCCGGGCGACTCTTCCCTGCGAAACCCACCCAAGCAGTAGTAGTGGCCGCGGCGGCAGCAGCAGCCATCGCCAGCAGGGACAAGCCCCAAAGCAGAGCGAGCCCCCCTCCCCCTCCCCCATCACACATATAGAGGGAGGGCAAGAAAGAGGGAGGGAGGGAGACAGACAAGCAAGCAAGCAAGCAAGCAAGGAGGGAGGGAGGGAGGGCAACGGAGGGGGGTGTTTCCCCCCTCGCTCGCTCGCTCGCTCTTTTTTTTTTTTGGTTGCTCCCTCTCGAGCGCGCTCCCTCTCTCTCTCGCTCTCTCGCTCACTCCCTCTCTCTCGCTCTCCCTCTGTCGTCGCTTGTTGTGGCTGTTAAATTTTAAACTGCCATGCACTCCGCTTCCAGTATGCTGGGAGTCGTGAAAATGGAAGGACACGAGCACACGGAGTGGAGCAACTACTACGGCGAGCCGGAGGTAAATGGCAACTTCTGCCTGTTTGCGCGCGCGCGTGTATGTGTGTGCGTGTGGGTCTCTCTCTCTCTCTCTCTCTCTCTCTCTCTCTCTCTTCTCTCTGTTTGTGTGTGGGTCCCCCACCCAATCCCCAAGCCTCCTCCTCCTGCTAAAAAACAGGACTCTCCCTCTCTCTCTCCCTCTCTCTCTCCCTCCCTCTTTTTATACAACACTGTGTTAGCCTTGAGATAATATTAACTTTGTGATCAAATATTGACTTGCGAAGCCTCCAAATCCTTTTGCCATGCCTAGCCGCGCTATCCTAACAAAGTTGTGTTTGGCAGAGAGAGATGGGGGGGGAGAGAAAGGGCGTTGTGTGTGTGTGACTGAGTGTTTGGGGGGAGGTATAAGGAAGCATAGGAAAAGGGGGGGCATTTATTGCTTCAAATCTCATGCGGAGAAAACTCCCGGTGGAAAGAAAAGGAAACCGACTTCCGAGCAAGAATTCTTGGAGGGAATCGCGTGTGACTTCATCAAAACGTGCTCCACCACCGAAGTCTGTTTCCAGGGTGGTTGCGTGTTTCCTTTCCTTTGCCCCAGGAAAACAGTGTAAAACTGGGACATTTTTTTCCTCCTGGAACCGACTGCTTGGAGCCTTGAAATGCCGGCCCATTTTCTGACTGCATTCAAAACCGATCCCTTGGCCAAAAGCCCCTCGTCTGCCGAGAGGCCGGTTCTCGGTCATTTCCTTACGGAGCCGAGAAATCCCGTTGCGCAAAGATCGCCCTGGTTTATCTCAAAGACACGGACAGGAATTCGACTTAGAATCGAACCCTCTAACTTGGGGTGTGCCTGCATCCCTTTCAAATCCACAGAAAACTTTTTTGCTGCGGTCGAAGGATCGGACCGCTGACGGGTTAGCAACTACAATATACACACCGGTTACTTGGAGGAGGAGTTGGAACGAGATTCAGTTGGGAGCCGATAGGAATCGTTGAATCCGGTTTGTGTAGCTTTAGCCACACACAGGCTTTAGGCACTTTTGCCAGCGAGGAAGGCCGATCGACCTCAACGGCCCCTGCTTCCCAAGAAGGTCGCGGGTGCGCTGTCCTGGAAAGGGCTTGCTGGAGCGATCCGACTCGCTTTGTGGTAAATCTGTTTGGGCTCCAAGCGTCCGTGGTACACAAATGCAGATTTCTGAAATGACCTCGCTGCTCGCGAGGAATGAGATTTTAAGTTTCACCTGATTCCCCCCCGATCATCATCATATGTCTTTTAAATGGGCAAGGTCCCGTTAAAAATAACCCCGTTATAGTATATAAGGACAGAAAGGATCCGAGAACAAGGCTGCAGTGGGCAACCAAGTTGTGTGTGTGTGTGTGTGTGTGTGTATGGGGGGGGGTTAACAGTCGGTACCCCTTTCTTTCTCTTTCTTTCTTTCTTTCTTTCTTTCTTTCTTTCTTTCTTTCTTTCTTTCTTTCTTTCTTTCTTTCTTTCTTTCTTTCTTTCTTTCTTGGGCTAGTTCACTGTAAAGCGTTTCTAGCCAGGGTTGCGTTCCCTAACCCCCCGCCACACACACACACACACAAAACCACCCTGGGTTCTTTTGCTAGTGAAAAGGGTAAAAAGGGAGAGAGGGCGATGTTTTCACGGGATGTAAATTCTGGCGATGTTTGTGGGACTTCTTCCCACGTCTTAAGTACCTGGTGAGCTACAAACCCCCCCCCCACACACACACACACAAGCCGGCGAGCCCACAAGGGCATGGATCGCGTCCAGGCCAACGGCGAGACTTCCGAGCCGAGGTGGCCGCGGGATTCGCGCGGGAGGTTCTCCTTGGGAGCCACTTCCCTCGCGGATCCCTGGGGTGCCGGACTGTACCGGCCCGGAAGAGGAGGGTGCAGGGCGGGCGCGACACACACCCCCAGGACCACCACTAACAGCCTCGCTGCCTCTCTCTGCCTCTCTCCCAGGGCTACTCCACCATGAACGCGGCGGGGCTGGGCATGAACAGCTACATGGGCATGCCGGGCATGGGCGCGGCGGGCAACATGACGACGGTGGCCTCCGGCGGCTCCATGGCCATGTCTTACGCGGCTGGCCCGGCGGGCATGAACCTCTCTCCGGGCGCCGGGACCATGGCCGGCATGGCGGCCCACCTGAGCCCCAGCCTCAGCCCGCTGGGCGCCCAGGCCGGCTCCATGGGCGGCGCGCTGGGCGCTTACTCGGCCCTGAGCCCGGTGGGCGGCGGCGGCGGCGGCGGCGCCTACGGGCAGGCGGCGGGCCTGGGCCGCTCCCGCGACGCCAAGAGCTACCGCCGGAGCTACACGCACGCCAAGCCGCCCTACTCGTACATCTCGCTCATCACCATGGCCATCCAGCAGTCGCCCAACAAGATGCTGACGCTGAGCGAGATCTACCAGTGGATCATGGACCTCTTCCCCTTCTACCGGCAGAACCAGCAGCGCTGGCAGAACTCCATCCGGCACTCGCTCTCGTTCAACGACTGCTTCCTCAAGGTGCCCCGCTCGCCGGACAAGCCCGGCAAGGGCTCCTTCTGGACGCTCCACCCGGACTCGGGCAACATGTTCGAGAACGGCTGCTACCTCCGCCGCCAGAAGCGCTTCAAGTGCGACAAGCCGCCGGGCCCCAAGCAGCAGCAGCAGCAGCAGCAGCAGCAGCAGCAACAACCGGCGTCGGGGGCATCGGGGGCTCAGGCCCAGCCGGGCGCCTCCCCGGCCTCCTCTGGGGGCTCCTCCACGCAAGGCAAGAAAGTTCCGACGCAGGAGCGCGACCTGCCCAACGGAGCCCCCGAGTCGCCCCACTCCAGCGCCTCGCCTTGCCAGGAGCACAAGCGCGCCTTGGCCGACCTGAAGGGCCACCCGGAGCCCGCCCCGTCGCCCGCCCAGCAGCAGCAGCAGCAGCAGCAGCACCTGCTGGCCCAGCATCACGCCCACGCGGGGCTCTCGCACGAGGCCCACCTGAAGGCGGAGCACCACTACGCCTTCAACCACCCCTTCTCCATCACCAACCTGATGTCCTCCACCGAACAGCAGCAGCAGCAGCAGCAGCAGCACCCGCACCCCCACCAGCAGCAGCACCCGCACCCGCACCCCCACCAGCAGCACCCGCACCAACACCACCCGCACCAGCACCACCCGCACCAGCACCACCCCCACCACCACCACAAAATGGACCTCAAGGCCTACGAGCAGGTGGTGCACTACGCCGGCTACGGCTCCCCCGTGCCCGGCAGCCTGGCCATGGGCGCCGTCACGAACAAAAGTGCCCTCGAGGCCTCGGCTTTGGCCGTCGACCCTTCCTATTACCAAGGGGTCTACTCGAGGCCCATCATGAACTCGTCCTAAAGGGCAACGCGCCCCCTCCTCCCGCCCCCACCTACCCCGCCAAAAAAAAAAAAGAGATCTATTGAGAGGTCTCCTCTCCTCCCCCATCCCGGAGCAACTCTCTGTGGTTCAGAGCCGCCCAAAAGGAGAATATTGTTGAGCTGGAGAAGCGGAGCGAGGGCACGGAGAAGTCGGGAGAGGAAGGGGAACGACCAGTGCCAGAGCCACGTCTCAGCACCATCCTCGAGCCCCGCCAGCACCAACGTCGTCTCCCCATCAAGCCGGGCTCCAATCCGGATCCCAACCCCCATTAGACTCCAAGGATCTGGCTAGCGCTCTCCTCCGACCCCTGCCCGCCAAATGCCTCTCCCCTTTGTCTACCCACCACTAGGGATTCTTCAGCTCTATTTTTGGAAAGAAGGGAAGAGGAAAAGAAGAAAACTTTTCATGTGGCCAGGGCGGGCGGCCGGGCGGCCGGGCGCGGAGGTACCACCAGTTCCACTTTTGGCCCAAGAGCCAAGAACTTACGCCTTGCGCCTACTTAGACAGAGCCCAGTAAGATTTCGCCGACATTGGCAGTGCGGCCGATTTTAAGTTCCTTCCCTTTTACTCTTTTCGGGACGACGTAAAAGGGGGAGGGGAGAGAAAAGAAAACAAAACAAAACAAAACAAAACAGGGGAGCATGAGTCTCCTGCAACCCTGGGAAGTGTGGGATTACATGAGTTTTGGACTCCTGGTTTAATTTTCTTTGAATGGGAGGTTTTCTTCTTCTTTTTTAGACGTTTCCTTGTTATGTACCTACGCTGGTTTGTTTCTCTGTTTGTCGCGAGGACGTATACATATATCTATTTTTGGGGTGTGGAAGTGACACCAAAATAAGTGTGTGTGAACCAATGTTAGATTTCCAAACCGAGGATCCACACAGGACTGTAGCGTTGTGGAAACAGAAAAGGCAGGAAGAGAGAGAACGAGAAACGGACGGGACTCGAGGCTGTCATTGGACAGAGGGCGGTTTTGGCATTGCCAGCCGAGTCAACGACTCGAATTGAATTAATTTATCGTTTCTGTACGCTTTATTTATGGCTGATAAGTCTGTATTCTGGTAACAAGCAACCAAATTCTCAAAAACGTACATTAAAAAGCTGTTGGAATTGTTCTCCCTCCCGGTTTTAACTTCGCCCACCCCCACCAAACATCTATTCTATACAGTTGTTGTTGTTGTTGTTGTTGTTACTAAAATGCTCATTTTGAAAAAGGATTTCGGGAAAGATAATGAGCTAATTTCAGTTCCATCCCGTAGGATGTGTTTAGGATCGGATTTTTCTTTAGCATACTTTATTTTCCTTTGCTTCTTCCGTCCGGCATGCAAATTGCATAGAGAACAATGTTGATTGTGAACCTGAAATCCCATGCTTATTTCAGAGTGAGCCTCTTTGGACAGTCTCTTCTCTCTAGTCTCAATCCCTAGAAGGTAAATGGGCAGTTCTGAGTCTGTGGATCGACTCCATTTAGGAGTGGGAGTAAGGTTTTAGCGGCCACGGGATTAAAAGAGGTTTATCTCTGACTAAACACGCCACGGCAATGCACAACAGGTACATTTATAATGTATTTTCTACGTCGTCCGTTCGTACTGGGACACCGTTTCTAAATAAGACTGCCTAAACGGGCGTGGAGCAGAAAGCCTACAGGGTCGGTCTGATTTTCCGTCGTGGACTGTAATCCATGCGACTTTGGGGGGGGGGGGCGAGGAGGACGGGAGGGGGAGAAGTTTCCCAGAATTCCATAAGAAATCCTGGACAGGACGGCAGCTTTGCTCCCCAATAAAGGTGCACAGAATCGGTGCCTACATCTGTAGAGAGAAACATTTGACTCCACTGGTTTGGGATGTCTCCTTAAACCTGCGCAGAATTATGGAGCGGTCAGGCTCGGGGCTGCCAGGGCTGAGCTTTTTCTGATTCCGGCTGTAAGTATGGCCGGTTTTGCTTGCATGAATGTCCCCCTTTTTAATTCCACGAAGGTTTTCTTGACAGGAAGCCCCGATGGTTGCTGACGGAACCCGTACATCTGCTCATGTTCCCGTTTCAACTCGGAAGTCAGTTCTAAAAGGTTAAGTGAAGGTAGTTTCCCCCTCCTCAGCACCTTGGATGGGGTCGCTTAGTGTCGTGCAGATCACACGCTCCTTGCTGTCCTCTCGTGGATCGGAACCCCCCCCCGCCCGCACCGCACCGAGTTCTCTGAGTCCCGACTCCCGGGGAATCATCCCTTCGTAGGAAAGGGCGAGTGTGTTCGCATCTAGGGATATCAATAGCTATTCATACCTACAATTATGCACCCATTTAATTGGAAATGAACGAGGCTTATTTCCAACTAGAAACACGTCAGATAGCGTGGCGAGAAGTCCGGGCAATTTTAATAGGACTTATTCTTAAACAAGGCAAAGAAGCAATGCTTTTAAAGCGCAAAATCCACGCCGAGCCGGGAAATCCTGAGACCTCGCCTGGCTGGCGCTCTTCGCATTCCATATTCGTGGGGCCCGTTCCGTGAGTTGCCACCAGCCCGCGCGCCTTCCCCCTCTCTCTCCCGTCTTCATTAACCCCTGAAACCCGCCGGCAACGCGTGGATCCTTTTATCGCCTTCATACTCTCGTCCGTGGTGGGGATGTCCTGCGGGGGCTCAGCGAGGCGAGGCGGGCTTGCCGGAGCACTAAGGGGTCTTGCGGCTCCTTCAAAGCTAGGAAGATTTATATGGAGCAGAAGCTTTCGCGGATCGCCGCTCGCTTCCTCAGAGGCATCTGCTGAACTGGACGGCCGTCTTGGAGGAGCCGCAAGACTCAGCAGTTTCGGCTGCAACCGACTAACAAACAGCTTGACCTCTTTGCCTTGCAGGGCCTATTCATTGATAAAAATGGAGCCCAATACGTTGCCCTTGCCATTTCAGCCTCTTAGCGCTACATCCGAGTAACAGGTTCTTCATCCATTTAAAAAAAAATTCATTTTCAGCTGTGGGTCTCTCCCATTCCCCCACTCCACCCCCCAGTGGTATTGTTCTTAAATATTCTAAAAATACCCGAAGATAGGCAGGAAACGTGCAGAGGCCTGTATTAATTTCAGTGGCGCTTGGACCCGAATGCCGCATTTCTGTGGAGTAGTCGTGAGTTGTTTTTTTTTGTTTTATTTTGTTTTTAAATCTCAGTAACATCTGCAAAGCGTTTGGGGTCCCACGCACCCAGTTTTTGCTGTCCAGAAGAGAATTCGGGGATTGAAGGCCGTGTGCTCCCTATTCTCAACAAGGGAGCCTCCCAGTGTGCAGCGCTGGTTTCTGAATCTGGAGCCCACCTCTGGACTCTTCCAGGCCACCCCATTTCCCCAGGAGTCTTGCTGGCAGGAGATCCCCCTGCTTGCCTGCTCTGGCTCTCTTTGTTCTGCAATTTCTTTAGATTAACTTCTGCTTCTGCCCAACAGCTACATCCTCTTCAGGAAAAAGAAGAGAGCGGCAACTGATGCCGGTGGTGGCCTTTCCCACATGAGTTAGAGAGAGGTCTTGTTTTAATAGCAGGAGCTGTTGGGAAAGTCAGAGGGCAGGGTGGAGGAGAAAAGGAGTCTAAATGAAAACAGCTCTTGGGTGCTGAAACCAAGGCCAAATGAATGGGAGTTGATCAGGAACCTGGTTCTGCCCGCTGTCTCTCTCTCTCTAGGCCAGGCATGTCCAAACTTCGGCCCTCCAGATGTTTTGGACCACAACTCCCACAGTCCTTTGCCATTGGAAATACAGGCTTGGAATTCTGGGAGTTGTGGTCCAAAACATCAGGAGGGCCGAAGTTTGGACATGCCTGCTCTAGGCCTTAGCTTCGCCATGCAGACTTCTGCATGTCTACTGGCACAAGATCTAGCCAGTGCAATGGGATTTTGTACTACAGAAGTTGGTCTTGAGGGGCAGAGGATTCATTAGGACAGTCCCAACTGCAACACCTCCGAGAAGATTCCAAAAGAAGTGGAAAAGGGGGGCAAGGCAGGTCGACTACAGCCTGTGTCAATAAACTGTCTCCAGCTGTGCCATTCGTCATCATGAGCAGGGCATGTCACTTGTAAAGACGATGGGTTTTGGTTGACCATTGGAGACCCCAAAGCTACCACAAAATGCTTCACAGCAGGGACAGCACATAGCGACATATTGACTGGTTTTAGCTTCAGCTATTGTTAGGATTGCAGTTGACCTGAGAGGGTAGTCTGGGGGGGATGGGGATATCAATTTGCATTCCTTCCTGATTTTTTTTTTAAAATGCCAGCGCTCGGACTCTGCCAACCCCAACTCCCCTCCACCGCTGCTTCCAAATATATCTTTGCAGACTGCAGCCCCCAAGTAGCCTGATTTGTTTTAGTTACACAGGTGTGCAAAAAAAGAAAAGGGGGGGTGTCACTCAGCAAATCGCAGGCTTCACTACCTTGTGGCATCCTGTAACTTCTGAGCCATGCTGAGGACCAAGGCAGTGCAACGCTATACAGGCTGATTCAGAAGGAATCTCCATTGCCTATCTCAGCAGGGCCATCTTCTGGTGCCATGTATAAATATTTGCCATGCTCCCCTTCTCTTTTAAATCTGAAGAAGTGGACTTGTCCAAGAAAGCTCCCATTAAAACATCACCGTTAGCCTTTAAGGTACCAGAGTTTTTGTCTTTTTTTTCTTCGTTCTTTTGTTTTTATTGGGTTTTTACATATAATGCTTGCGCAGACTAACACAGCTACCTCTTCTACAACTTCACTGTCCCTGTAATCAAAGGGACTGCAGGCCCTGGAGTACTTTCTGGGAAGTCAATCCCAAGTGTTCAAAAGACATCAGCCAAAGCAGGGTAGAATTTCTGGGAAAGTGAAGTACCGTGGAATCTCTACATATGGATAGAGACAGATATGTGTTCGTGAACACTATGTATGGGTGTGAACACCGGACAATGGAGAAAACAGACAGGGAAAGGACTGGCTCATTCGCAATTTGGTGCTGGACAAAAATCTTTGCAGATTCTCTGGAATGCTAGAAAGACAAGCAAGTGTTTCTTAGAACAAACCAAACCTGAATGGTCTCATGATGAAACTGAGGCTATCCATGAGAAGGCAAGAATATCTGGGAATAGTTGAGGGCTGTTAGTAGACCAAAGAGGAGATGGATTGACTCTCAGGGTTGTGTTTGCAAGAGTTGAGCAGAACTGTTGAGGACAGTGGGATTTTGGAGATCTCTCATTCACTGGGTTGCCGTTAAGTCAGAAGTGAGTTGATGGCAGGCAACAGCAACAGCAACAGCAACAGCAACACACACACACACACACACACACACACACACACACACACACACACACACACACACACACACACACACACACACACACACACACACACACACACACACACACACACACAGTCTATTGCATTTTGCTTTTCCAAATAATCTTCCTCCCAAGGTCTAGTTAGAGCCCTTTGTGTGTTATCCAGTATATTTAAGCCAAAGGCTTAATAAGAATTTTCAGCATTGCTATAGGGCTCTGGTTAACTTCAAGACACTGTTTTTAGGCTCTCTTGTTATAATGATGCCCACAACAAACATGTAAGGTCAGACACACATCAGATGGGAGATAAGCTTGATATCCAAGTGATTGGGCTAAAGAGACACTAGTTCGATCATGGCAGGGAGAGTGATAGAGAAAGGGAAGGGCCTGATGCCAAGCTTGTGTTGTGACATTGTGCATACTTAGCAAGGACTAAAGCCCTTTTGATACTTGAAGATTTACCATATTTTTCGATCTATAAGATGCTCTCATGTATGAGATGTTCCCTCCCCCCATTTTTTTCAACCCAGAATTACAATTTTTCAACCATGCGGTTCTCTCCTTGGCTTACTTCCATTGTATAAGATGACCCTTAATTTTTAGTCTCTCAGTTTTAGACAAAAATATAGTCTTATGCATGGGCAAAGGCTGTTGAACACTGAGAGCCCTACATTGTTTGTCTGCAGCCCTTCATGTGATGCCACCTATTTTTGGAAGAAGGCGGGTGTTCAGAGATGTTCTAATCTGAAACCAAAAGAAAGGAAATGAAAACCAGGATGCACAGGGTGCATAGAACAAGTTGTTCAGCTCAGGGAGTATTATATTACTACATACTGCTGTACAACCCTACTACATTTGTGCAGTTGCTTGGAAGTGAAAAGGAAGCTCATAGATGTCCATTTAGCACGTGGTGGTTTGGCCATATGGAGGTGTTCTGCATTTGGCACCATCAGTGGTCCTTCCATCTCCTAAAATGTGTTCCTTCCCATACATTCGAGCAAGTGCTTGTGTGAACCCACATTGTGTTGACAGCCTGTTTTCCCCAGCTTGTAACTGGATTCCAGCAGATGGGAGTTCCAATCAAGTCTGAAATGGGTTGCAGTCTTGCTGGTCTCACATCTTGGCAACCTAGAAGACACAGGACTACAGAATCACATGCTGAGAAATTAACATTAATTCTCAAATAGATTCTGTGCACATAAGTCCCATTTAATTTAAGGAGACCCTAATAGGCTTTTCAAGGTATGTGAGATATTTCAGCAGTACTTTTCCCCATTGCCACATGCTCTGGCTGAGCTTCTATGGGCTTATGGTAAGTTATACCCATAATAGTCTGAGTACCAGCCCATTGCTCTATCCACTACATCACACTGTTGCGTGTGTTGTGTCGTTATAGTCATGACCGACCCTTCGTGACCCCATGTCCATGTAGTTTTCTTGGCAGGAATACTGGAGTGGCTTGCCAGTTCCTACTCCAGGCGCCTACAGCACTTGGTATTCCCCGGTGGTCTCCCATCCAAGTACTGACCAGGGCCGACCCTGCTTAGCTTCCAAAATCAGGCGAGATTGGATGTGCTTAGTGCATCTAGGCAGCGCCTCACACTGTTGTAGCTGTATTTAATAGGACTGAAGTCTGGAAATAAAGGCCTGTAACTAGATGCAGGAGCAGGATCAAACCTCTGTGGGCAACACACAGGGACTGTTTTACCAGAAGGTAAAAGGGCAATTGAGAATTCACTGTATCACCTGAATCAAACTTGTATCACCTCAAAAGAGTCTTTCCCAACCACCATCTTCCATTTGTGTTGGACCTGCCATTGTCCCCTCTCGCTGGCTTTAGTGAAGATTGTGTGAAGTAGCCCAGCAAGTTTCAAGCAGGTCGTCTGCAGGAAAGCCTCGCCAGACAGTTCTTCTGTAGACCCATTTTACAGATGCCAGATCTTGGCATTCAAGTGTAAGCATAACTCAATGCTTGGAGCCATGACCCCCTTCAAGTAAATATACTTTGGGAGTGAACCTCACCCAGTTAATTGGCCTTTACTCAACCCGTTAGATGGGATGGAACTGTACAACTTTATCCATAGATAACTATTGGGCTGGCAGGAACATTTGAGAAATCTCAAATGACCTTAAGGAACCTGCTTGCGACAGTAGTTGTAAGTAATATAACTCTGTTTCCCATTCCCTTAGCAGTTAGAGCTGTTTAAATTCCAGGACTTGGGCTTTGCACCTTCCAAGGAAAAAGGAACCAGATGCCAGTGACTGGAGATAATGGACACAGAGCAGAAGGGGAAAAATATGGTTCCCTTTTTAAAAAGGGATAAAGTTCAAGCCAACTTGCACAAATGCATCTCATGAATGGATAAGGACGGCTGGGTCAAGAAATCCTCTGAAGGAAAATGCCACACATAGGACACCAAGTACAGAAATACACATGTATTTTTGCATCAGCAGTTGGTAATGGTGCTATAAATTGCAAACACTAAAGACCTGCAAGAAGCCAGGCCTGGAATGAGAGAAAACGGAGCACTTGTGGAGGTGGAGATGGAGGAACATTCTGAGACCAAGTGCCTAGTCCAAGTATTTAACCATGACAAAAAGAGGATAGTTGTGAGTTTTTCCTGGGTGTTTGCCCAAAACAGCCTGGAAAACTCATAACAACTATCAGATCCTGGCCGTGATAGTGATCAGGAAGACATCAAGTTGGATGTGATATTTACGGATTCATAGGGTCCTTTACATCTAAAGATGCCCTGGTGAATGTCAATATTTGCTGATTTTCTGGTATTTGTCATGTCCTCTTCTCTTCTCTCTCTGATATCAAAACATTGGTCAAATGGCCATTAGCAGCCAGGGCTCTCTGGACCAACCCGCCTCCTTTCAATCAACAGCACCCAGAGTGGCTTCTCTTTAATTTCTGTAAATAACAACAACAGCAACACACACATCTTCCCTTAAAGAAAGGAAGTTTATTAGTTGCCCGACCGTTCTGCATTTATAGAGCTGATCTTACTAAAAGAATTCGTAGCAACAAAGTAAAATAAAATACTTTTCAGCTTTACACAAAGGCTCCACCCTAGTGCAAAGATGAATAGATGAGCTTGAAAGAAAGAAAGAAAGAAAGAAAGAAAGAAAGAAAGAAAGGAAAAGAAAGAAAGAAAGAAAGAAAGAAAGAAAAGAAAAGAAAAGAAAAGAAAAGAAAAGTGGAATAACGTAGAGAATTTGTTCTTAAACCCCCACATTGTCTTTCGGACATCCTCGGAAAAAAGAAAGTACCTCTGAAAACAGGGGTTGGCGTGGAGTGTGTGTGTGTGTGTGTGTGTGTGTGTGTGTGTGTGTGTGTGTGTGTGTGTGTGTGGAGCGGGCGGCGGGGAGAAGACAGACCCTTCCATCTCACTCCCCTCCTCCCCACAAGGCAGGCTGTGCTGGCCTCTGTAACTGCGAGGACACACACGTTGTGAAGCAAAGCGGAAAATGTGTGTTCATTATCACATAAAAGGCTCCCGCTGGGCAGAAGAATGGAGGCCTGGAAGGGGAGTGACGGCGGGGACAATGGGCCGCGAATGTGATGCTCTAACCTGGCCGGTCCCCTCCGCGGCTGCCCTCTTTGTCCCGCGCTCGTTTTAAACTACTTAGCTGTCTCCCACTCCGCTGATCCTCAGCTACAAGACATATACTTCTGTCCAAAGACAGAGCTTTTTTTTAAAGTGTGTGTGTGTGTGTGTGTGTGGCGGAGGGGGTGTCTTTTGGCGGGGAGGGGGGAAGATGCCATTTAGTCGCCTGCTATAGAATCGGGGTCTTTTCTTTCTTTTTCTGTCTTCCGTTCTTGTTCGTATCTTCTCTTTAACACCTCCTTCGGGTGGGGGGGAGGGGGGAGGAAGGGTTTTAACGGGGGTAGGATTCGTTTACAAAAGATCACGCTTTCCACCTCACCCCCCCTTCCCCACAACTTTTAAAAACCGCTGGTGGTTTCAAGTCATCGTCTTCTGCGAATAAACACATATGAGTAAACAAGTAATAGTAACAATAATAAAATCTAGCTCTAAATTCCAGGAGGGCAAACTTTACCGCAGCACGTCATACTTTGGTAAATTTACACAGATATTAGGAAGGCTGTCCCTTTGCCACGGTGTGTGTGTGTGTGTGTGTGTGTGTGTGTGTGTGTGTGTGTGTGTGTGTGTGTGTGTGTGTGTGTGTGTGTGTGTGTGTGTATGCGCGCGCGTGTGTTTCCTCTGTTCCTTTTGTGCCATTGTGCTTAACTGAATTTTATAACGCTGATCGATATCTTGGTAAAATATTCATTTTTAAACTAGCGGGCAGTGAAATCTTTGCTTTGTGCTAAAGTCAACAGTCGCTCCAATAAATGCAGCGATGCCTTCCCGGGGAGTTGCAGTCGGTGGGGCGTCTAGCTTGTCATCGTCTCTTGTGATCTTGCAGTTCTCGGGCATCAGGTAGGGACTGACTATATTTTTAATTACAACAGAAAAAAAAAGGGGGGGGGGAGAGGATGGAAGATCGAAATGCCAGCACCGGGGCGGTGGTTAGGAGAAGAGGCCCACCTTGTCTCATTCCCATCTTCAGGGATGCTGCTGGGTCAATCCCTTCAGAATCGGGCCCGGGGACACAGGGGAAGGGTCTCTGACCCCCCTCCCCCGCACAACTTCTCAGAGAAAAATGAGTTTTCTGTTGGTGTGCTCGGCATCCATCCGTCCGTCCCTCCCTAGGCATCCCGCGGCGGTCGGAACCCCGCTCGGCAGACACCCGCTTCCCCGAGAAAGCAGAGAGATGCCGGTAGGGGAGGGAGGGGGGGGGTCTGGGGACGGGGTGCTGGGCTGCATTGTGGCCGGAGGGAGCGATCGGGTCTTCAGACGCTCTCCGGGGCAAGCACCTCTCTGCGCTTGTTCCGCCTCTCCCGCGGAATTGGGCTCGACTTTCGCCCGCGTTCTTCAGCAGAGGTTGGGATTGGGGGGGGGGGCTCTGCGGGTTTCCCGCAAGTGTCTTGGCCTGACCCCGCAGGGGCTTCGGTTTCGGGGATCGTTCGGGGAGGGACAAAGTCGATTCCTTCTGACATTCCTCCCCCTTCTCGGCCGTCAAGAGGCGAGTTTACGGCCTTTGGAGAGGGAGGTTTGCCGGCTGTCGACCGCAGTCCGCTTTGTTCCTGGAAGAAAGTCCAGATCCGACCCCCACCCCACCCCACCCCCACCACACACCTCCTAGCCCCAATTCACTCGCCCCGCTCCCACCTCCCCCACCGTCACCCTCTCCTTCCGCCTCGCACCCCGGCGGCTTCCTTCCAGCGTTTTCCTGCGCCTTTGGTTCAAAACAAAGGAAGGACGCGATCCTGGGCGCACTTTCCCAGGTACAAAGCCCATTGAGCCCAACCACCCCTTTCCTGGCAGATAACAGATTGAGGACTCGCAACTAGTGCGGGAACGCCCCCAGCCCCCTCCAACAAAGAAAAAAGAAAGAAAAAAGAAAGAAAAAAGAAAAAAGAAAAAAAATTAAAAAAAGAGGGGGAAAAAACACCGTTGGGATTTTTTTTCTGTAATCACCGAAATACAACGTGAGTTGAAGAGAGATTAGGAAAGCGAATTTAAATTAAAGAAGATTTGCAAAAAGGGGAGAGGGAAAGAGAAAAAGTTCCGCTTGGGCAATTGTTCTAGAAGACCCGAATAGAAGGAAAGGGAGGCAAGACGGAACGCGGGGTTTCATTCATTCCAGTGGCTCTTGCTCGCCTCGAACTTTCCAAGGGCCACTTAAGGCACCCCGGGGCGCGCCTCCTCTGAAAGGCTGCCCTCGATGTCCTCTCGGTAGGCGTCCCTGCCCCATTTCTCCCACCTCCTTGCTTGCCAGTGGTTTCAAAAGAGAGAGATTGGCAGACAGAAAGAGAGGGAGAATTGTGCAGGGAGCGGTTTCGGGAAAGCCAAGTGGTCCTTCCCTTGGCTTCCTCCCACAAGGCCACTAAAAGAGGCGCGTTGAATTATGCCGGAGCTGGGTGCGTGTCCGGCCCTGAGTGACACCTTGGTGTAACAATAAGGGCACGATCCAGTCACCCAACCAACCCCCAAGCTAACTGCCGGAAGGGCGTCCAGGGGAACCATTGGAGCGGTTAAGAACTTCGGCTAGATCGCTCCCCTCTTCGGCATACTAATTTATGTCATTCTTTTAGGTCACGGAGGGTTCCTATTTTATAGGCAGGGAAACTGAGGCAAGGCCATAACGGTTTCGGTCCGGATCCCCGTCTTCCGTCGCTTTTTAAAATTGTTGAAATCAAAAACGAAAGGGGGAACCCCCCCCCCCCCAAAAAAAAGCCCACTTCGTTTTGAACCACCTCTTGCTTTCTGTATCTGAGGCTGCTCTCCCAAGGCAGGAGAGAGAGGGGCGGGGCGGGGGACCGTTTTAGGAAAACAGGAGAGAGAGAGTAGCAAGTTACCGCCTCCTCGGTAGAGGCGAAGTTGGCATCTGTTCGGTCTTGGACCCTCTTCCTTTCTCTTAAAATTCACCTAACCAAGCCAAACACGCGCGCGCGCACAGAGAGAGAGAGACACACAGGTACACCTGCCTTTTGGCAAGCTGTGCCCGGTGCCCGATCCTGGGTGGCAGATTCCAAGAGATCCACGTGTCTGACTTTGAAAAAGCCAGCCAGGGGATGGATGGATTGATTGTGATCTTCTGGGTCGCCGCAAGTTTGCCAGCGGGGAGGAAGCCCGGCTGGAAGGAGGCGAATACCGATCGTCTTCCTTTCTCTTGGGGACAAGGCCCGGAGCGAGGCGAGGAGGGGAGGGGGGTGAGAAGGGCGGGGGGGGGAAATCACATCCCCCCTCTGATTTCCCTTCCATCTGAACTGACGTGACAGCTTATATTTCCCGAACAAGATGGGATCGCTGCAGGACACACACAGAGGCTAATGGTTTTTCAATAATTAATACTCTCCTCGCCCACGAGTAATGCGGCCTCTCGGATTTGTCAATTACTTGTCATTAAATGAGTGTCTGCCCGCGTCCTTCCCTTCGGGCCCTTGGATGGAGGAGGGACGAGGGAAACCGATCCAGGCTCGTTCTCCTCTCGCCGCCGCCGCTGCCCAGCCTGCCGGAGCTCCGCCGGGGAGGGCTCCCAGCCGGGGACGGTGATAGGCAGGCCAGGCTCTCGGAGGCCCCTGTGATAGGCAGGCGGGGTGGAGGCGGAGGGCAGAAGCCAGAAGCCCGCGAAGCAGGCAAGGAAGCCGGCGCTATTAAAGAGATTTAATCTGGCAAATGGGCAATTGGGGGGTTTCCGATCCTTATCGCTTTCCTTCGCCGACGGGCGGGGCTGTGTTTTGGCTTTCAGAAGCTCAAACGAACAAGCCAGCAAGCCAACAAAAGCAAACACAAATAATAAACAGGCAACGCGCTTCTTGGAGGGTGTGCCTAGAAACGAATGTCTCCTTTGGAGCGGTCTGGGGCTTTTTGGGTTACTCCCTGGCCTTGTGGACAGCTAAAAGACCTTCCCTCCATCCGTCTCAGTCGCCCCAGCAATACTGCCCTCCGTCGAGGCGACTGCTCCAAGCTCCAAGCCGGATTGCCAGCCCCATGGACTCAAGGGCGAATTTCTGCCCTGTGGGTAAGACCCTTCCAACAAGTGAGAAAAACTCATATGTGATTCCGGGACTGAAGTGTTACGGCAGAAGGAGGCGGAAAGGCCGGGTTCCCGGCGCCGTTTTCTTCTTTTTCTTTTTCTTTTTCACTTTTTGAAAGTGAAAATACTCAAGACAAAACTTGGGGTCAACTGAAGGATGGAGAGCCCCCTTGACTGAGCCTTATCCTTCTTTTAATCTGATGTAATAAGATGATAACGAAGATGCCAGAACGCGCTTTCGGTGGGGTGTTGTATCGCGGCCAGACCGCTTTTCCAAGGAACGCAGACAAAAGAAAGTCCCTGGCAGAGGGTACGTTACAGTGGGCGGCCCGGATTTCCAAAGAGCTGACAACCTAATCGAATCCGAGCACGTAGGAATCCCGAGGATTTCAAGGGCACAGTTATCACACACACACACACACACACACACACACACACACACACACACACACACACACACACACACACACACACACACACACACACACACACACACACACACACTTTAGGTGGAGCAGTGGGCGGTTGAAGGATCCCAGGGGAGCGGCTTGACCCAGGAGCTTGCAAAGAATATTGAGGAGAGCCTGCTCTATATTGAGGCACCGCTAAAGCGGCCGCAAGGAGGCTTTCAGAGTCCCTCTTGTTCGGCTGGATCCTGCCATTAATGGAGAGGGCGTGGCCGCTGGAGACGGAACGACGACACACAAAAAAGCACAAAAACAAAAAACAAAAACAAAAAAAACCCAAACCAACCAAAAACAAAAACGAAAACAAAACCCAGGCACAGAAGACCTTGAGGCAGCGCTGCCGCCTGAAGCCTCTCTCGGTGGACGGGGGCGGGGGTGGACGGGGAAGAAGCAGGGGAAGGATGATGCCCTGATCTTCCAGGCGGAGCACCCCCTCCCTTCCCCAGGCCGACCAGGAGCCATTAAGTCCCCAAAGACTCATTCGGCCTTTCCTGGAGGATCAACCGGAATTCGGAGGAAAGCCGGGAGGGTCGCTCCCTCCAAGAGACCCCCACCCCCACCCCCACGCCCACCCCCACCCCACCGGCAGCCTCTGCTCCCCTCCCTTCGAGGTGAAACCATGCCCGGTTGCCTTTGACCCTCTTTAACTCTTGGCCACGTTGGTCGAGGCAGCGGGGTCTTCCATCGCCCGGTTTGCCCTCCGGCCTTCTCGGGGACCTTAAGGGGCCTCCAACGAAATAGGAACATCCGACAGCACAAGATCCCCACCGCCTGTAGGACACGCATTTCACCCGGGGAGAGTTTCATCTTAAATACCTTATCTGGAGGATCCCACGCTTGGAAGGCCAGCGGTGCAAAGCTATGCTTATTGAATCCCCACGGGGCTCCGCGGGAGTTCCTCACACAGCGGCGAGGCTATAGGATTGGGACCAAACCCGTTTTGCAAAGGGGAAAAGGGCTTCCATGTAACCTGAACGTGTGCATGCTTGCTCCGAAGTCATCCATATGGAATGCAATGCCACGTTACTCGGAAGGGGGGAAAAACCCCCCACAGTGTTTTGCAAATGAACCGTCAAGTGTGGGATTTGCTCAAAATTTAGTACGACCCGGGGTGGCGGTTCGGTGCTCAGCCCTATTATCTACCCTGACTCACTCGTCTTGATCCCAGGTGAACGCGCCTAGTATCAAGCTTTGGGTAACAATCTTACAAAGGACAGGGTCCCGAGGGCGGACCAGACTCAACAGGCACCGGAGGGCAGCTCTGCGAGTGATTTAGCACCCTTGAAGGGAACGCAGTTGTCCTGACATCCGTGACGCTAGACGTGTTGTTAGCGTACGAATGAATCCAGCCCAGACGGGAAAACTGAATTAAGCGGAGGGAGCAGTGTCCGTCGGTAAGCCCGGTAGGAAAGGGTTAAGGAAATCCGGCTTGGCTCACAAGGCGCCGGTGAATCTGTGCCACGCCGATTCCACGCCCCGAAGTATTAAGTATTCTCCCGTTTTAAACGCGTGTTCACGTGTACAGGCAAAGATCCCGCATCTCTCTGAAGGTTCAGGGAGGTGGCGACGATCTGGATTCAGAAAGATAAATGGTAACGAATAGGGGCGATTCTCAGGCGCCTTTAAACCGGTGTAGGTAAAACTCGCCCAGTTCAGAAGAATGCCGCCGCTTTGCTTTCCTTGTTAAGAATTCCGCCTTTCACGCTTCTAACAGAAGGGCAGAAATCATCTAATTGTCTCCCACCACCCCTTTACTTCCCAGTTGGAAAAAAAAAAAGGCAGAGAGAGAAAACGATGGAGAAGAAGAGAGGGGGGGAGAGAGAGGGGGGGAGAGCATTCTCGGTTTTGAGGCGCGTAATGACATGCAAGGATGGACTGAAAGACACCCAGACTTCAAAGCCCAAAGCAAATGACATTTCCCGCACTTTGATAAGAAAGTCACACTCCTAACTTTCTTTTCTTCTCTTTGCTTCCCTTTTCTTCCCTTTCATAAAAGCCGGCCCCGACCGTTGCTGCGCACCCCAACTTTTGTAGGGACCTTTTGTAAACGGCTACCACCACACACCACTCCCGCTGCCCCCCGAAAAAGTTTGTAGAACTTGGGGGGCCGGAACAAAAAACGAAAAAAAACCACCACCTTTAAAAAAAACGAATATAAAAGGCACCAAAACGTTTATTGAGGCTCAGGGAAGGGGGTGGGCATGGAGACACACGCTTCGGACTGCGATGGGAGTAATTATTGTGAGGGGGGTAACAAGAGAGGTGGAACACCCAAGTCGAACTGAGCCCGTCTCCCGGGAGACTGATGGAGACCTATTTTACAAGCTGTAATTCCGCTTTAGACGATGGCAAGGCTAAAGTCAATTCACACCCTCCTCTTTCTTCGGGAAATATTCCTAATCCTGCCCGTTCAAGCGGGGGATTCTCTCGATTTATCCCCGCCAATATTAATCTAGAAACCTCACGGAACGAAGCTAGATAACGAAGTGGAGGGAGGGTGGTGGAGGGAAACACACACACACACACACACACACACACACACACACACACACACACACACACACACACACACACACACACACACACACACACACACACACACACACACACCACGCAGCTCCCGCACCAGTTTAACTACCCCAGCAACATCTAACCTTCGAAATGAGTCAATATGAAATAGGGAGCGATGCCCTTTGATGATTTATGGCACCTTGTTCGGTTATTTTGCTGAAAGATCGGAGTCCAATTAATTAAAAAAACAAAAACAAAATAGGAACACCTTTTACACCATGTTGAAAAAACTACCCCTCCCAGTTGTTAATTTGGGGACCAGCACGTGGGCATTTTGCTTTGACTGAGGCTTCATGGTTCACTTTAAAATGTGTCTATTATTATTATTATTATTATTATTATTATTATTATTATTATTATTATTATTATTATTATTATTATTATTATTATTATTATTATTATTATGCATAATGAAGAACGATTTGTAGTCAACCCGGCTTAACTTTTAATATCTAGTTTAAAAAATTGCGTTGCAAATTTATTCCAGGTTAAGGCTTTTTTTTTTTTTACTAATCTCTTTGAGGTCAGTGAGCGGTGTAGTCTGATTCTAGATAGGCTTACTCCAATGTAAAGCGAAACGATTCTACATTAAGGTTAAGCCGCCTTGGGTCCCTTCAGGGAGAAAGGGGGCATAAAAATAAAGTTTATTATTATTATTATTATTATTATTATTATTATTATTATTATTATTATTATTATTATTATTATTATTATTAACTAAAAATTCAGTAGACTTTTTTAAAAGACGCAGTCATGAGTTAGTGGCTTCGGGGTTTTGTTATTATATTTTAAAAACAGAATCGGGAGTTAATCAGAAATGTGCTAGCATTTCAGAACACAGAATGATTAGCAAATTTGTCTTAATGTGGTATATTCTCCACCTTTCATTCTAATTCCAATACAGTAGTTTAAATCTCCACCAGTTAATATAAAGGAACGATTATATATTACTGATACTGGGCAGTCTGTTTTCCTGGTCTAAAACAGGGAAGACAGAAACAGGGATTTAAAAAAAAAATCTAAATTGGTTTAAAATTAAGAAGAGAACCACTGCACTTTTCCACGAGGTTACCTAAACCCTCAGAGGAATATGTGATAAAATCAAGGGAGAGTCAACCCGGAGGGTTAGACTTTCTGAAGGTAGAGTTAAAGGCAGAGGGGAGGCACTCGGTCATCCTGCCTGATTCGTTCTCAACTCTGATTCTCTAGATGTATGGAACGGCTCATTGCCCAGCATTTTGATACCTTCCTTTGTAATTAGGTAGAAAAATCATTTCTTCGTATTTCCCTTTCCTTGGAGAAGCCTCGACTTAACAGGGATTATTTATTTGTCCAGAGGAAATCTCATTCTCTCTTTCTTTTTCTTTTTCTTTCTCTGTCTTCCCCCCTCTCCCCGTTCTTCCTTCTTCCTTTGTATCGCTGTATTCCTCCCGTCTTGTTTTCTGGGCCCTGAAGGGCCCGGCTGGTGTGCCTCGCTTACTTTCCCTGGCGGAGACGGACGCCTCTTCCTTTCTGACGGTTTCAGATCTACCTCTTAGTAGTAGATCGGCTGGAGAGGTGGCGATCCCCCTGTTTGCATCACAATAGGTCTTGTGCGGTTGCCGGTGCCAGCAGCTCAGTTCGAGTTGTTGGGAGGCGGGGTGGAGAGAAAATGGTGTCCAATGTTATGGCTCATGTTTACTCGGAAGTAAATCCGCCAATTCAATAAGTCTTGCTTACAGAGAAGGGGAAATTCCTAACCCAGAAGGACTGATCCACTCACCCATCAGGGTTCAAAATCTCGCACCTTCGCCTTTAAGGATGGCTTCCTGCCATTCGCAGCTTTTGTCTCATGTTCTGGTCTTCCAAGTTTAGAAGGGGGAAAATGGTCTTTGAAAGACCATGAGTTGCTTTCAAGCAATACTTATTACAATAGGCTGCCTTCCTCCCGCGGTGAAAGTGTCCTCGGTCGGCTCTTTTCCGCACAAGCCATACTTTGTGTAGGCAAACAAGGGCCCGGCAGTTATCCTAGGTATGTTTACTTGGGAGAAAAATCTCGACTGATCTTAGCGGGACTTGCTTTTGATCAATCGCGCATGGGTTCTCGCTTGACCCTGCGTGACTCAGAGCTTCATAGGTAACCCGTTTCCTCGAGAGTTCTAAATCCTGGGAAGACGTCCACACGTCTAGGCTTGACCGCCCCCCATCCCAACCCCTGAAAGCTCTGAGGCCGGAAGTGGTTCCCATGGGAGAGCAAACAGACTACTGAGAAGTACACCAAATGAGTTTAATTCAATGTACAGTGGACCCTTGTATAACAAACATGTTGTATAACATAAAATTTGTACAACATAAAAAGTTCCGGAGATAGGGGAAATTTGCTTAACATAATCGCCTATGGGGAAAATCTGTACAACATAAAATGGTATTACTCCATTTTCAATGCATTCCTATGGGAATTTGTATAAAGGAAAATTTGCTTAACATAATTTCATTTGGAACGAATTAATTACTTTATACAAGGTACCACTGTACTGCCTGGAAAGTATGCATAGGATTTCCTCATAGAAAGAGGAGGACATTCCACTCCATGAATCTCTGCGTAGCTTAAAAATGGATGAGGGCTGAGGAATGAGGCATCGGGGCCACTTCATAGGACGCACAGAACATCCCTCGGAGCTGACGGATGCCTAGCGGATTGCAACGAGATCAGGAAGGAATAAAACAGAGCCACACATTCTTTACTAACCTCAACAGGGATAATTACGTTAAAATTGCACATAGGTAAAATCGCTTCCGGAACGCTGCAATGGGCGAAAGAGATGCTCATGAAGGCTGTTGCAGTGTGCTAGAACGCTGAAAGGGTCGGCTGCAAAGTCGCCAGCTCCTGGCGTTTCGAATCCCGGTGCAGCCCAGCGGAGTCAGCTCCCGCTGTTAACCCCAACTCCTGCCAACCTAGCAGTTCGAAAGCATGTAAAATGCAAGTGGATAAGTAGGTACTGCTGTAAAAAAGTGGGAAGGTAAACAGGGTTCCCTGCGCAGAAACGCGTTCAGCCATGCCGGCCACATGACCACGGACTTGCACAACACTGGCTCTTTGGCTCGGAAACGGAGACGAGAGCCGCCCCTAGAGTCGGACACGACTAGCACGCATGTGCAGGGGAACTTTTACCTTTTTCAGTTCCAGTGAGAGGTCAGTGTGACTTACTCCGAAGTAAGACTTCAACGCTCACTCCGAAGTAAGACTGCAACGCTTTCTTTGAGACGGGTCACGCCCGTTATTGTTTTGTGTTCTTGGCCTTGTTTTTATTTAGATTATTTACTGAGAGAGAGAGAGAGAGAGAGAGAGAGAGAGAGAAGAAAGCTAAGTTTTGTCAATATTAAAACGTCTTTGTTTCCTCGCGTTTTCCCTGCCTTCCTTCTTTGCGACAGCCTGATTGTCTCCCGCTTCTGTTCTGCTCTCTCTTGCGGAGTGGGACAAGGGTCTGCCGCTACCCCCTCGTGGTAAAAGACGGGGCCCAAAACAGGTCACGGGCAAAGAACTCTCGGGATTAATGTCTGTGACAGACTCAGCACCCCCCCTCCTCCTCCGTGTACATTGGAGGGGAAAGGCGGAGGTTCATCCTGGCTCCTTTAAAACAAGAAAGGGAGCTTGATCTGAGGACCGGGGCAGCCACGGGTAGAGCTGACCGAGTGGCAGCCTTTGAGGGTGGGGATTGCTTCTGGAGACGTTTTGCGGCATGTATAAGCCATTATAATTGGGTGCGGTTGTTTTTTTTTTAAAAAAAACCGTCTTGCTCCCCTCGCATTTGGGCAACTGGAAGGGTTTGTGAACAAGAGAGATTAAATTAATGCCTTGGACGGTCCTTAGCGCGCCCGCCCGAGGCTCTGTTGGGAGCCTCTCAGGCAGGGTGCTCAAGGGAGGTCAAGCGACAGCCTTCCCGCAGACTTGAGCCCCCTGCGTGTCAGGAGCCCTTACCAAAGATCCGCTCCTGCGCTACCCCGAAGAGCATATTCGGAGAAGCCTGGACAAGCTCCTGGAGGCGGAAAGCGTCTTGGGGCTCAACAGCATATCTTCCAGGGGTGAGGAACCGGAGTCCTCGAATGTGTTGCTGGCGTGGGCCCCGAGGGTGGTTGTATAGCAGGTTCTGCACCCTTGATCCAGTGGCAGCAGGTGCCCGTCAAGAACGGGAGGGGAGGGTTGCCGGGGGAAGGGGCGCCAACATCGACGCAACTTCTTGGGGGGGGGGGCTCCTTCCCTTCACCCTGGCAAGGACTTGGCAGCAGAGCTCTTTGTTGTAATTGAATGCTTCAGGGACTAAGGTTTAGTACTTTCGGTCAGCACAGAACCAGGCTTCTACTTTCCGGTTATTGATTCTCTGCCCTGAACTCTACGTGTGTGTGTGTGTGTGTGGTGGTGGTGGTGGTGGTGGTGGTGGTGGTGGTGATGGTGGTGGTAGGGGAAGAGATAGTAGCCTCTTCTCCCCTTTCTATGTATGCATGGAGTAGGAGACGAATGTCCTCGCTGGCCTAATGGATCAGCTTCACTGCATCGTCAAATCAAAAGCGTTCCAAGGTCTTCTCTGCTAAGGATGAGGATGGCATGCCAGCGGCGTCAGAAAGCGGTGGCCCTCCAAAGGTTGTTGCTGTGCACCCCCCACCCTCTCTCCTTATTGGCTATGCTTGCGAGGACGAATGGAAGTGATGGACCAGGGGCATCCAGAAGGTTCCAGTTCTTCTGCCCTAGGATCTAAAACCTATATACAGCCTCCTCCATTAGATCTTCCCTCTGGAGCTCCTTTTTCTTTTCAAAAGCGCCGAACTGCGTCAAAACCACAGAGAGTCCTGGGCATGTATGTGTGTCGGTGGCAATTGTTACTTGAGAACAGCCTTGGTGGGACCGTAACCCGCTTCCAAAAGTTTATGGCCAATAAAACCTGACAGCCTTTCAGGTGTCTCAAGCCTTTGGTTTTTACGGCAACAGATGGAGAGGCGTCCCCTCCCCTCCCCCACACTTCAAACCTGACTAATCTAAGGCCTCCAGATGCCTCGGATAGTAACAACTCCTGGTGGCCATGCTAATTGGGGATGCTTAGAGTTGTAGTAAAAAAACAAAACAAAACAAAAACAAAACAAACCCGGACTGCACCAACCTGATGGTGTCACACTCCTACCTGGCTTTCATAATGAATTAGGGAATAGCCAGCCCTCCCCCTCCCCCCCATTCCATATTCGGAGAAGGGCTGTTTTTCCTACTTCATTAACACACACCTACTGGTGTGTAGGGGGAAGGGAGGAAAATTAAATTGCATTTTCATCATCTTGGGAGTATTTCCTATTAGAAAAACGGAGGCTCCGTATTCTTTAGGGCCACACTCTTAAACCAGCTTTAAGCTAGTTTTAGGCCATTTTTTGTGCCCCCAATGCACATTAAACCATTCCTTTGGGAACCTGAGGTTCTGCATTGGAAGAAAGTCCCGGTCCAATGCAAGTGTGTGTGTGTGTGTGTGTGTGTGTGTTGTGTGATGGAGTCAAGGACTAGTAAGTAAAGAGCTCAGCCGTTTCGGTATCTGGGCTGCAGCGCTGGAGGCTGGGAGTTCGATTTCCCACTACGCCTCCAAGAGAGAAGGGCCAGCCTACGACGCCTTCTGTACAGTCCCTAGGACACCCCGAGAAGAAGAGAAGGGCAAACCACTTCCGCTCGTTGAGTACCTAGAAAAACCCCTGGGAAGTGTCCTTGTAAATCAGAATCCGCTTGACTGCCCACGTTGAGTCCAAGTGTCTGGGATTGTGGGTGACGCCGAGGACACGGGGAGGTTTCTTTTTTTTTTACATTTTTTAAAAAGTTTTGAAATTCTTTGCCCTCCAGCCGATGATGACTTTTGGCGACCTTCGGGCGCCAGATCAGGACCAAGCTGCAGTCCGCCAACGCTTTTGAAGCCTTAATCCAGGCATGTCCAAACTTCAGCCCTCCTGATGTTTTGGACCGCAACTCCCAGAATTCTAAGCTTAGACTGCCAATGACAAAGGATTGTGGGAGTTGCGGTCCAAAACATCTGGAGGCCCGAAGTTTGGACATGCCTGCGGGCTTAATCGGAGGAAGCAAGAGCTGGGCTTCTAGTAGTTACAGGAGGAGAGGCTGAGCCTGCACCGCCTGGAAGGCCTGGATGCTGTGTCCCTGGGCTTAAGGGCCACCAAAGAGGCACCCCCCCCCCAGTAGGAGAGAGGCACGTGCCTAGGAGGGCTGTGTAGTATATAGGGACCGCTCGGCGGATCCTGCCCGGGGCGCCGCGCCGCCTCAAGAGCTTTGCACTTTTCTTCCTAAGGGCGGCTCGGCCCTCCTCGCCAGCGGCTCCCGGCGCAGCCTATACAGATAAAAGGCAGCTCTTTCCCCCTCTTATCTCTCTTGACATCCAGCCGCGGGAAGCCGTTTATCTCAGGTGCCTTTAACCTGCCGTTATCAGCCGGCCAGACTCATTTAGGAAGCTCAGCGCTGTAACCTGAGCCGAAGCTCCATTGATTGGAGAGAGAGAGAGAGAGAGAGAGAGAGAGAGAGAGAGAGAGAGAGAGAGAGAGAGAGATTCCCCCCATCCCACCCACCCCCGCGCTTGGTAAACAACGCCAAGGAGATGCCCTGGTCCAGGCTCCCCCACACCCTCCTCCTGGGCCCATCCCTTGGTCCCGTCGAGCCTCCGGCGGCGAGGCACTCCGCCTGATCAGGGAGGTCGCGCGGCCTCTTCAAGGGCTAGAGAAGAGACCCTGGGAGGCACGAGGGCGCTGTGTGGGCTCGAGGAGGCCGGCAGGCGGGATGGAGGGAGGGATGGAGGGAGGGAGGCTAGGCTTTGGGGTTCGATGGTCCCCCGACAGCGGCCTGCGAGGGAGGTGTGATGAGGACGACTTGCCATGGCGGTGTGGTGGCCCCTGGCTCCTCAAAACGTTGCCGTCCAGATGCACTCCTGCAGAAGGAAGCGACCGCCGGCAGTCGCCCCTTCTCGATCGTGATCCTTAGCCTGATTTATTCCGGCCTTCCCACTCCTAAAAACTGGGCCCTCCCTCCTTCCACGGGGCCGCTCCCAGCGTTGCCGCCCTGGACTTAAATGCAGCAGGCAGAACAGGGCATAACTTGGGCCTTCACCGGCCTGGAATGTGTAACTACTACCTAGACAGTTTTAGAAGAAATAGCCCTGCTCCTCTGTGCCGGCTTTGCAAAACTCCGTGCCAGTTTGCAAAACTCGAATTGGGGGTGTTGTCCAGGAAAGCTCAGTATAAAAAGTAACAGCGAGTCTTCAAGGTGCGAGGTTTTTGTCCTTTTATTCTTTTTTAAAAATTTCTTTGGGTTTTGCCTGCTATAACTAGACAAAGAATGCTTAAAAGTCATTAAAAGGGCTGATGATGTAAAAAATGTACCTCATTCCACTTCTGGGTGTATGCCAATACATCATCATCATCGTCGTAATAATAATAATAATAATAATAATAATAATAATAATAATAATAATAATAATAATAATAATAATAATAATAATAATAATAATAATAATAATAGCAGCATACTGGCAAAGACTAAAAACAGATGGTTTTGAGACCATCCCAATGCAGTCCTATGCAATGCTGTCACACACCCCTCCCTGATCAAGTAGAAACATGTCCATTTCAAAAAAAGACCAAATGGGAAGGTGTGTGTGCACGTGCATGGGCTGGGTGTCTTTGTTTGAAGAACTGGGCAGTGATCTTCAAACCACAGCTGCCTCTGCTGTAACCTCAAAACAGCAGTCCTTCTACTTCCTGTACCTCTCCAGACTTACATCTAAGAAAGGAGCACCTGGCGAAATCCCTTTTGCCAAGAACTTTTGGACTTTAAGTTCTTCACACTGATACTAGGCTGATGAAGTAATGTTTTTATTCAGGAAAGGTCTCCTATTGTTTGATGAGTATTTAATGGTCTAAATATTCCATGCCTAGTTTTGCATTTATATTTTACTTCTATGGACCACAGGACTCCCTTTTATTTTCATGGAAATAAATGAGCCTCAGTGATTTCAGTCAGATTAGCTCTCAGTTAAACAGGCATTCCGTTAGTTCCTAGGGAACTTAATAGAACTGATCCAGATTTAATCATGTCTAATTTGTTTATTTTTATTTTGAGTATTTTTACCCCACCTTCCTCTTTGGAAAAGGACCCAAGGTGGCTTACAGTAATGAGGGACAATATACAGTCCAGTACAATTAAGACATATTCAAGTTTGAGGACAGGGGATTAAGGGGCATCTGACAGCATTAAGTGACAACATTAAAGCTACAAGAGAACACAAGCAGTTAAAGAGAAGACTAAAAAATCCATGTAATTCCATATAATCATGTACGGTAGACCATGAGGGATGGAAACTAACATCAATGCAATCACACAAGGGGCGATACAAACACTAAGTTGGTTGGCTAACTTCATTGCCTGTCCACAGGGCACAGACCTGAATTAGGCCTTGATTCTGCTTCCACAAACATGGAAGAAAAATGACCAGGGGGCAGAACATTTCCTTCAGTTTCATAGAAATGCATTGTTTCACCAAAGGGAAAAGAACCATTGTGATTTTTGTACACAATATGTTAGCAAGATCTGAGATAATTTTATTGGATGGCTACAAAATCACAGCCATAAAGCTAGCATTTGACCCAATACAGGTCTTCGTCATGTTGGCCACTACAGAGCTGTTGGGGGCGGGGGAACCACATTTTTCAAAAATAAAAATAAAAATAAAATAATGGCCAGACCAAAAAGCCAGGTTTATTTGAGAAGCTTATGTTTCCAAGGGCAGTCTGCAGACTCTTAACCAGAAGGGTGGGTTACGGATTTCTTCTTGGGTGCTGTTGATTGGGATACCTTTCCCAGTCTTACAAGCTGCACATGGACTCTGTCTGTGCTCAAACACCCTATTTCCTACTATTCAGACGCGCCCACCCCTTCTTTAACCCTGGCGTCTGGTCTAGCAAAATGGAGGTTCATTGGCAAAGGTGCAGTTCCTTCCCTAACTTTCTGGTGGCCAGTAGAAGTTGGTGCAGTGGAAGCCAATGGTGGGTGGTGCAAGAGGTGACTGGTCAAAATTGTTGTTGTTGTTGTTGTTGTTGTTGTTGTTGTTGTTGTTGTTGTTGTTGTTGTTGTTGTTGTTGTTGTTGTTGTTGTTGTGTTGTGGTGGTGGTGGTGGTGGTGGTCAAAAGTGGATCCACACACACACACATGCAGGAAAGCAAACACACAAGCAGGCAGGCAGGTTGGGCTTCACTTCCACACAACTCAGCTGAGGAGCAAAGGAGTACCTCTTACTTTCACATTACAAATTCTGTTCTTGCTCCTTTTTCCTTCATACCCCTTTTCCAAATTTGGCTGTCAGGCTAATTCACTCCCATTTCTTTAACTCACCCACCCAGGTAGGGCTCAGGAAAAGGAAGAAGTGGGCTTCTGTGGGTTAGCCTGAGCCAGGGGAGACGGTCAGCTCTATTTGCCTTAAGCCGGGTCAGCTCCATTAAATCTCCCCTGATTTGTTTTTGTAATATTTTGATGGGATTCTTCCTTCTACTAGACAAGACCATTGCTCTCAGCAGTGAGAACCATTTTTTTAAAAAAAAAAACACCAGCTGATTCCTAAATGAATTAAATAAATAAGCCAGTAATTACGCATGAGCCTACCCACCCCACAAAAACCAGGGGTACATCGTGTATTGTGAGTAGAGCCTGGGAAAGTTTTCCCTTCGGGACTTAGAAGATGGAGAATCCCCTTGCTGCCCGTTGGCTTCTGGACGTTGTATATCTTCCCTGGGAAACACACCTCTCCCTTCCCACGTTCAGATGGCTCACCCTCAGCCCACTGCTCTAGAAGGGTTCAAGTGCCACCGGGGATCGTGCAGAAGGGTTGCGCTTCAGAGACGGGCAATCTCTTCCTTCAGGGGGAATGTGCTCCGTCTTGCAAAACTATTTTTTCAGGTGGAGGCTGCTGATACCGGTGCCAGTAGACGCAAGACGTGATATTTCTTCCCCCAAAGCATTTTCTTTCGGCTTGTTCAGGCCCAGTGAGCACGGCGAGGGAGCCGCGATGAGTCTTAGTATTTACAGTAGAAATCATGCATGAAATTGAATGTCTAACCGGGAGGGTGGGTGGGAAATGCAAATCCAATTGAAAACGAAGAGATCCGAGTGAGAAGGTAGCAGCTGCTTATAGACTTTTGGGAAATATACGCTACCCTGTGGGTTGGGTAGGAGGTACAATCAGAAGATCTAGGATGCAAACAAGCCATTTAAGAAAGCACACAAACGCACACCTGACTCGATCCATGCCCCATGAGCAATATACCGAAGGCTCCTTGACCTCCATGGGAGATGTTGAATATCTTTCTCAACTTTCCTAATGAGGACAATCAGACAGAAGAGGGCCGCACTGTCTCCCGTGCCTTCCAATTTTGGACTATGGCAAACACAGCATTAAAATGAAACAAAATTCTGGAGGCAGCTTGAGATGACCCATTTATTGTATATTAATAGGGTTTCTGGCTCAGTTGGTATTGGATAAATGAAGTGTCAATTTATGCTTCAGGCATACATGGACAGGTCTGGACCAGTGCTGGCCAGGGGAAATGAAATACAAGAATAACAGACCAGGCAAGGAAGTTGACGTTTCAGGCGGATCGCTCACAACAAAAAAACGAGCGCTGGAGGTGGCAATTCATACATGCCGTTTTGGTAAAATCTTGAACCCAATTTAGGCTATAGTGGTTAGAACCGAACAGCTTGATCAATTGTCGTTCAGGTGGCAGCTTTCAACCCAAAGTGGCAGGGTGAGGTGCCCTGCCCTGCTTTGTGGCAGGATAGTAGAAAAGTGTTGGGGAAGTTTACTCCCCCTGCTTTTAAATACTGAGATCAGCTTGTGGGTTTTGTTTTAGACTTTTGCCTGGAAACTGGCCTGTTAGCCAAAGCGAGCAGGCAACAAGCCCTTGTGGTTTATTGTCAATTGTTCTATATAAGAGTGCTGCTGGCGGCACATTAAGCATCTCAGCGTATTTTGTATGGAGATAGCTTTGCGCTATTAGTAGAACTTCTAATCCCATGTTGCCACCGGCTTGTGTATCCAGGACGGGTGTCCTTTCCCTACATTGAACTCAACTATGTGGGCTACTTACTCTTGAGTAGACTCTTAGAATCGCGCTCTGCCCACTATCTTATCCCTTTCATCCCCCTCTACTTTGCACGGGTATTGAGGAGTTGCACTATCATGATTATGGTATCATCTAGTTATTTCTAACTTCTGGTGACCCTGTTAGGTTTTTTTTTTTTTGAGGCATGGGAGGTGTTCAAGCAGTTCTTGACATTCCCCATGGCCCAATGGAAATTCCAACCCAGGTCTCCTGAGTCCCCGTCTGACAGTCTATCCACTGTAAAGATGACACGCATCTGTGGCCCGCTGGTGAATATGAGACTAGCTTCAGTCATGGCCAATCAAGCTAATTCAGAAATCTGCTACAGGAACCGCACAAGCAGCCCTAATGAATAGGAGACCCCATTGATCTCCTATGTTCTCTGGAAGAATGCATTTGATCCAGGAGCATAAACTAACTTCTTGTGGTGATGAGTATTCTGTAAAAACAGGGCTCCTTTAGATTTGGAGACAGGAAACAAAGACATTCCATTCCACTTCATACCAGACCAAGAGCGTCCTCTCTTCTTAGCTCCTATGAGTTGTGCTGAAACATTTTCCTTCTCTGGTACATTCATGAATCAAAGAGGTCCCAAGCACCTTCTCAATCCAGCCAAGGGACAGACTTGATTTCAAGGGGTAGTGGACCTTTGTACAAGCAGTTTGTATAACATATAATCTGTACAACATAAAAAAATCCCGGAGATAGGGGAAATTTGCTTAACATAATCGCCTATGGGGAGAATCCATACAACATAAAAATGGGATTACTCCGTTTTCAATGCATTCCTATGGGAATTTTGTATAAAGGAAAATTTGGTTAACATAATTTCATTTGGAACGAATTAATTCCTTTATACAAGGCACCACTGTAACTTCTTCTTCTTACACTAATGGAGTCCGCAGGTGCTTACCTTTTGTCCCTGTGCCTTCGTCATATGCCTTCTTACGATGACCCAGACTGCGCTGTGCCAGCCCCGATGATTTTAGTAAGATCGCCTTGCATCAATTTACATTCAAGACGCTGAAGGCGCTCTGTGGACGTCCTTTCGGACCCGGTGGGGCAGGGACCCTGATAAAGGCGCCTATGCTCTGTTCTTCGTTTACCATGAAATATTTCTTGTAATGTTGCAAGATTCCTTGGGTCCTTTTTAAGAGGAGAGGCGGATTAAAAACATTTTTTGGGTCTCCGAACCCCTTCCGCCAGCGGCCCTGTTGGATGAGGGGTGTCTAAGAGCATTAGTCGGAAAAACATACTTTCTCCAAGCGGTTTAAATGCGTTTACTGCAATGACGGTACACCTTTGTTTCAGATCCAGCGATCAAGTGCCCCTAAATGTACAAGTGAATAAAGCAAACATTTGTGAATTATGTTGTTGGAGAAGAACGCACTCACAGTTGTCACCAGGAGGCCCCTTTCGTTCCTGTAAGAACGAGGAACTCGACTTCTGAGATGCTCATCTCAGGTAATTGGGTTGTATTTATTCAGCGGTTAAAACCAGGGGGTACTTTTCTAATGGAAGTTGCCCAAGGGAACCGCTTTTCGTGGAGCCAGATCTTTGGGGCCTTTTGCTCCGGATTAGCAAGGGGGGGGGGTCTTCTCCCACTCGAACCCGAGGATGTCAGGAGTTGACATCGGAACTTGGGCCCGCTCCATGAGCCACAGAAACGAGAGCCCCATCCCTCCCCCCCGGGTCCGCTGGGGATCCTCTTCGCCAGCCCAGGGTCCTCCAGGTGATGGGTTGGATCGCCGCACCCATTCCTCCCCAGGGAGCCTGAGCGTAAACATTTCCAGCCCCGGGTACATCTTTTCCATTCCGTGTGGAAAACTCAAGCCATCTTCCAGGAAATACAGCTACGGGGCCTACGTTCGTATGGGCGCTGCCTCCACCCCAGAAAGGACGGCTTAGCGCTCAGTAGCCTTGGAAATTATAGTCCGGGACAATCAAAGGAATCAAAGAGAAAAGGAAAGGAAAACAACAACTGGATTTGATCAACTTCCTCGGAGATTCTAAATACTGTGCAGTACTTCCCTTTCGTTCCAAGAAAAGGCATGAAGACTCGGGGAAGTTCTCTTGACAGGGGTTCCCTTGTGGAACCGCTGCCATTGGGCACCCGGGGATAGAACTTCTAGGCTCCGGGGAAAGAGGCGCAGAAGTTGAAAAGTTCCTAGCTTCAAATCCAGAAACTGGACTAGTGGCCCCATGCTCCCTGGGGCCTTTTGGGGTGGTCCAGAAATCCGACTGCACTGCGCTTTCTGAGTCACGAGAGGCTTCTGGACGCTTTACCCTTTCAATCTCTACATTTGGAGGAGTGGCTTCCATAGGTAGTTAATCTACGGAATGGCTTATATATTGCTCTTCCCTCACAGCATCCACCCTTGCTTTCCCGTTTCCCTTAACTGCCCTCGGGAGACTCGTAATCCTCCCTTCCCCAAAACATATTAACTGGCGAAAGTGAATCACAGGCTAATTTAATTTAATTTCCCCGTCAAATTAGATCGAGAGAGACTGTTAATCTTTTAGGAGGACTTCGGCAGAGGAGATGTATATGGTGGCTCCGTACAGACCTGCCCTGGACCCTTTCAACCGGCAGACAGGTCCACTCGAGCTCTTCCTCTGCTTCTTGCAGACAACAAGGGAGGGTTCTGCCATCAGTTTAGGCCGCTCCTAGGAAGGCGAGCCTAATAGGGGTGTCGAAGGGTTATCGGAATATGAAGCGAGGTTCAGCCCCATGCCCCCCCCCCCCACGCACCTGCAGCCTGAAGTGGTACAGCCCCAGCTGGCTTCTCCGATGCTAAGGAGACTGAGGATCACCTGCCATCCCAGCTGCTTGACACCTTGCTTTGTGATTTCCGGTGAGCATCATTTGGTCCTGGGAGACACCAGCACCCGGCTCACTTCTCCCTAGAACTGGAACTAGAGCCAAAGTCTGTGCAAGCAATGGAGGTGCTCTCGCTTGTCTGCCAGTGAGCTAAAGCTCCGTGTGTGTAGTGTCCTTACAGTCGTGACCGATTCTCCGTGACCCCATGTCCATGGAGTTTTCTTGGCAGGAATATTGGAGTGGTTGGCCAGTTCCTACTCCAGGCGCCTACAGCACCTGGTATCCCATGGTGGTCTCCCATCCAAGTACTAACCAGGGCCGACCCTGCTTAGCTTCGGAAATCAGGCGAGATCAGATGTGCTCAGGGCAGCTAGGCAGCTAAAGCTGCGTACCTGGCCCTTGTCTTTTATTTTCACAACAACCTTGTCAGGTAGATCAGACTCGCTGGCTCAAGGCACTCGCCGAATTTTCGCGGGATTGGGTGCCTATTATAAACCATAATTTCCATTAAGTTACCAAAAGCCGGCTAAGCATCTCCCGCTCATGTGATAAACTCACCGGAGGTGTAGGACCGATAGGGATTCACTGAGGGGCAGGGTGAGGCAAAGGGCAGGGGATATGAAGGCCAATGTGTAAAATCAGAGAAGAGCTTTTCCAGCGCCTCTGTTGGGAGAAAGGGGCTACTTAATTAATTAATTAATTACTTAATCAATTATTCAATCACAATTAATTATCCATCTGAAATTCCAGAATGAGGGAGATTTGTCATCTTCTTATAAGTATAAACCTTTTTTCTTCAGCTGTGATTGCCTCGAATTAATCGCCACTCCTGATTATGCAGCTTTTTAGGTGGATCCTAGTCGAGTAAAATAAAGGTTCTGTACTGAGAGAGAGAGAGAGAGAGAAGCCCAGAGATTTAAAATTGGCTTATAGCCATAATGGGAAGGTCACATGACCTTGTTGGACCGTCCAAATAAGGGCTGGTCAGATTCCCCCTGAAACCCACCCGCAGGCCGTGCAATTGACGGTCACCGCCTCTGTTATCTGGGCCCAGGTTTGACTCGGCCCGTGGAAGTTTTTTTTTTTTTAAACTTGAATATGTGTTATATGTTCTGGGATGTTTATTGTCCCTTATTATTGTAAGCCACCGTGGGTTCTTTTCCAAGCGGAAAAAGTGGAATAAAAATATTCAAGATTAAAATAATAATAATAAATAAAGTTTCTCTGATCGCGGAAAGCGCTCGAGGACAGGAACCGGGGGCAAGACCGGGGGTGTCGAAGGGTGAGGGTGCTACAAGGAGCCCCCGTGTTTCTCCCAGCCGTGGGAGGCGGGCGTAGCATGGAAGCTCCAGCCTCGAGCATCGCTTTTCCAAGGTCCGGTCCGAGACGACGACTTGTTGGAAGGGCTCAGAGGGGATCGTTCTCCAGGAGTCGGGAGGAAGCGGGCCGACGACACTTGGGGCAGAAGCTGCTCGTTCACCTGGGGAAGGGGGGGATTTGCTTCCTGGCTCTGGGTCCCAAATATGTTCAGCGGGATGTGCAGAAACCTTTGCCCAGGCCTTTCATGGGACCCACTGGAGGAACTCGTCCACGGAAAGGAGCGCACGCTGAAAATGCTCACCCTTGCCTGGGCGCAAGGGTTGATGCTGCCACTCTTTCCCGTCTTCTTCCAATCGTGTAAAGCTCGGCTTTCTTGCAATCCGAACCCCCCCCCCCTTGATTCTCTGAATCCACTCGTAGTAGTGGGTCATCCAGGGAGTTCTCCGTTGGCCTTTCTTTACCTGCCCGCCGTGGAAACGAGTAGGAAACGGAAGCCTTAACGGCCTCAAAAGGAATCGGTAGCCGCCAGAAGCAGAGGCGGCCCGGTTTACTGCCCCGCCGTCCCTTCACCTTGTCTCGGGGGAGCGCAGGGCTTGCCAGGCGCGCGCTCCCGAGACAGCGCCCGCCGCGCGCCCGCCGCCTTTGTCTGCTTTCAAAGCAAACAGAAGGAAAAGCTGTTCGCATCCCAAGCCATGCCTAGGGCGCGCCGTGCATTCCGCTCTCCACCCTCTGCGCCCAGCTTTCCTTTCAAACGGCGGGAAATTAATCCCATAAAGGCGGTTTTAATTGCGGGGAGGCTAATTGCCCGCTCCCCCAGCCAACCCCCATTGTCCAGCTGCTCAGACACTGACTTACGATCCGCCAAGGGCCCCACGACTCTCCTTAGGTGACACAGGAGTGTCACTGGGATAAGCTCATCCAACCCAATGGGGCTCATTTCCCAACAGGCATAGGCAGGGTTGGGCCTCCCCTCCTGCCCTGTGGATTGTTGACCAGGAGAGGCAGGGGGATCCCTGCCTAGCCCTGCCTATTCTGAATAATTTCTTTTAAAACCAGAATGCTTCCTGTCCTTAGTGATATTTCTGATTTGCCAGCAAAAGATGCATATTCAGAGATTCTTGTGTGTTGTGTTGTGTCCTACAGTCGTGACTGACTCTTCATGACTCCATGTCCATGGAGTTTTCTTGGCAGGAATACAGGAGTGGTTCACCAGTTCCTACTCCAGGCTCCTACAGCACCTGGTATTCCCTGGTGGTCTGCCATCCCATCCCATTCTTAACTGTATTTAATCCATGTCAAATGATGCTGAACATAAAACACATTTATTCAGGAAATTATTTTGCTTTGTTTGCCTCTTTTATGTTGCTCTGCTATCCCAGGAGGGGAGCTTTAAAATTTCACTTTTTAAAAGCGCTTTAGTCCCAAAAGTAACTTCTGTGAGTCTGCCTACGAAACAGGTACATACTGACATTTTTAATAGATACAGATTAAGACAAGATCTCATTCATAGACCAGGTAGGCCTAGACCTTTGTAATACATCTGCCAAGAAATTAGTAGTGGTCCTCAGCACTCGCCATCCTTTGCCTCCTGCCCACACTGGGAGCAGAACTTCAGTAAAAATCCAATCCTGTCATGCAAAGACATAGCATCTCCAGGAACCACTTTTAAACCCCTTTATTTTAGAGAGGCAGGCCTAAAAGGCCATCTTATGGACTTCTGAAATGGACCATCATGAGGCACAGGCCTCACAACAAGAACAGAAAAACATGTCCCCTTATGCAGCACTGTGTTGACTCTTGTCAACATAGCTATTCAGTGTTTGGTATCACGGCTACATCTGTCTTTCCCATGAAATCCTTTTTCAACCTTTTTTTCTTTGAGGTGGGAAGTGAGAGGGACATGAAAGAAAGCTGCAATGTAAATATGGCTGTGTATTCTCAAATGCTTTCACAGCCGGGAACTAATAGTTGTTGTGAGTTTTTGCCAGCCACAGAGTCTGGTGAAGCATCAGGAAGAAAAACTTCCACAACACGGCCAAACAGCCTGAAAAACTCATAACAATTAAATATAGCTGTGTTGAGCCATTCAATCCCCAAATCCTGGTGAGTGGTTGAGATTTGGGGCATCAGCCACTCCTACCTGCTGAAGCTTGTGTAACGTAACTGCCAGCACCCTGGATCAGACCCAAATCTCATCCAGGTCAGCATGTCAGTTAGCAGCAAATGGTGGACTAGATATTCCAATGACAACTCCACAAGCAGCATAAAAAGGCAACCACACTCCACTGTGTCTTTCCCGCCGACTAGTATTCACTGGCATATTGTCTCCTGCAGTGGCCATGCTGGTTTCCTAGACAATCCCAATTTTCCCATTTTCTTCCGGCCTCATTGCCAAATGCCCTTGCAGAACCAGCTTGGCTGAATTTGATAGAAAGTGCAAATCCTGAAGCCTCTCAGACTTGGGCTTACAATGGAAAACCACCAGCTATTGCATTTTTTTGAAAGGCAAACAACAAATATTGGGATGCAAGCAAGCAAGGAAACGAACAAACTGTTCAAGGTGTAAATGGCATGTGAACAAGACTCATATGGGGTCAGCATTTTTTAAAAAAGTGACAAGAATCTTGACTGCAGCAAACAATAGAGTGTCTTAGTACTACTGATTTAAAAGTGACTCCCTACAGATTTATACTGGTATGAAACAAGTTTATCTGTCATAGATTCCCTTCCTTTGTCTTCCCAGAATAAGAGAAAGTGTCATTTGTTGAAAATGAGAAGAACGCATGGCTAGACATCTGGAGCTGTTATATCAAAAATACTGCTTTTGCATCTGCTCTACTTCCCATTTGACTATTTTGCAGGTTTTAACAGCATCCTGTACCATCTATGTAATGCTTTCATGCCGTTTTCTTTCAAATTTGTGCTTTTAAGTCATTTTTGGGTTGTGTTCCACACACAAATCCCATCATTTATCTGTATAGCTGTGTCGCTTCCTTGTACCCATTTTACCATGTTTTCCTGTTGAGAAAAATATTAGTTTTGAGGCCAAGTCATTTGATTAGAGTCCAATTTACCTGAAATGGCTTTTACACAAGTTCCAGGAAGAAGCTGAATTGTGATTGCAACCAATCCCCAGCTCACATCACTGTCATGTTTGGGAACAGTATATGAGTAAATAAAGCTGAAAATGAATTTTGAATGTCCGTGAAGCAAATGAACAAACCATTATAGGCTGTAAAGGACCATGTGTTCCTCCTGAATTTTCTGTGGTCAGCTATAGAGCACGTTGCATTTCCTACAACTTAGAGCCCATATGGCACAATAGAATCTGGCTGCATTTATGGTTCTGGTTGTTGTAGCTTGACTAACCTACTCACTTCCAAGATTTGTGGCTCCAAATACTGCAAAAGCCTGAGTTAACAGCAGATAAGATATATTTACTTGAGCTGCCATATCAGGCTTAGCAGCAGCAGAAGACTACACCCACATGGCTGGATTGGGCAAACAAGCAAGGCCACAAGAGTATTATAACCCCAGCATCCTCCATGTATGCAGCTGATCAATCAATCCCTCAGTTAGTAAACCCATTTAACTGTTCACGATTCTGAATATGCAAACTGTTATGAAGCTAGGGCAATGCTTAGCAGAGATAGCTCCCACTCCACATTAAAATGAGAAGCATGGTTGGTCACCACCGCCCATTTGCCTACATAAACCATGTCACAGAGAAGTAGGGGCAGTTGCTTGGATGGTGTCCACAGCTGGGGTTTGACAGCCTCCGGGCCAAAAATTCAAGCTGTGCACACACACTTGGCAGAAGTACTGCTGCCCTGAAAATGAAATACCTTCCTCTGCTTCTGCTCAGAATTCTCCACTGTAAACTTAGAAGAATAACTAGATTTTTGGAATATTATTACATATCGAGTTTTGACTACATAAAGAGGTTAACTATAATACAAGACAGTATTTGGAGGATTTCTTTAACATGAACGTAAAGAAATCCTTCAAATATTCTAATTAATCTATGTAGTCAAAACTCAATATGTAATAATATTCCAAAATCCAGTTAACATTTAGTATCTAAGTACATAACCATCTGGTCATGTTTGATAGCTACCATGTAGTGGGTTTATGTACCAAACAGTCGTTGAAGGCCTATACACAATGTTTTGGTTAGAGGTTATGAAATTTCAACCTTGATCTCCGCTCAGGTTGTAACAACCAAGAGGCACAAAGAAGCTTAAAAAAATGAAATGTATGTGCTCCAAGGAAAATTTCACATTGAAAAGTTCAAAATCCCTACCTTCTGAATTTTTGAAATGAAGAATATGATTCTGTATGAATTTGAGGTTAAAACTTCACAAGAAAAGAGACCACAGGAGGTACAGTTCTCCCCCATTTATCAGGGGAGTTATGTGCCTGACCTACCTGTGATAAAGGAAAATCCGCAAAATGCAGATGCCTCAGCAAAGTGACCATGGGCTTCTCCTGCTGCTGGCATGCACTTCCAAAGAGTGGCTTTTAACCCCCTCCGGACACCTCAGTAAACTGACCTTGGGCTGCTCCTGCTGGCATGCACTTCCAAAGAGTGGCTTTTAACCCCCTCCTGACACCTCAGCAAACTGACCTTGGGCTGCTCCTGCTGGTGTGAACTTCCAAAGAGAGGCTTTTAACCCGCTCCTGACACCTCAGCAAACAGATCTGGGGCGGCTGCTGATGACAGCTGCTGGCAGCTGGTCTCCCCGCTCAGCCCCTTCCCCATCTTTCACTTTGTACCTTGGAGAAGTAAAGGTTGCCAGTCTTCTTTCAAGCCCCACATTTGCTTACAAATCATATTAAACCAGTCTCTTTCACAAGAGAGAAGGAAGTAAGCCAGATGAAGAACACACAGTCATGACTAGGGTAGAGTGATCAAGCTGTTTGACTTTGAGGTACTGAGATTTAGGGTATGCAAGAATTCCCTTCTAGGAGGTGCTAAACCCACTCTCTCTGAGTATATACAGTATGTCGTTGCCAGCGGCTCCTCCATGGATGCAAGGAAACACCAAGCTTTGTGAAGAACCAAGATGGCTGTGGTAGACTCCTACCCAGGCGTCCTTCCTCGTGAATCCAGGGGCACCAGTCATACATGACTCAAGTTTAATTAACACAATTGCAAAGAAAGTGGTGCCAAAATAGCTACTTAGAGCTCTGGGAGAATATAGTGCTTTAAGAATAATGTCTCTACTCTCTACACTTTTAGCTCCATTCAGAAGCTTTATCAGGACCTGAGGTAGTGAGGTGGGGCAAGGCCTATGATGGATATTCAGTCTGGAATGTTATGTCTATTGAATCCATGGCTGATGGAGCCCATTTAGTCTTCCAAGAGATAGAAGAAGTTCTATGAAGACCCAGCTCTTGGAAGAGGTGCTGTCCTTTTGGAGGCCAAAGTAGGAGAGGCCTGAAACCAATGAGAGCAAAGGCAGCTGGTCTAGTAAAATTATCAGAACAATTTCCAGAGACTGCAAACTACAATGGAGCCAATTGGCAGTTACTTCACATCCTTCTTTGTTCCACGACTAGTTGTATACAGTACCTCCCCCCCCGCCGATCGCGGGGGTTAGGGACTCACCCCACCCGCGATCCATGAAAATCCGCAATATGCGGAAGCGGGGGGGGGGAGCTGGGGGCAGGGGGGGCAATTGCACACCTGTCCCCAAAGCCTCGGAGGAGCGTGGGGGGCAGCGCGGAGTGACCCGATTGCCCCCGCCGCCCCCCGCGCAGCTCCAAGGCCTTTCGGAGGCACCCGGGGGGGCTGTGGAGAGGGATGCCGTCCGTCCCCGCAGCCCTCCCACGAGGCTACGAGGCCCTTCGTACGCACCCGGGGCGGCAGCGGAGAGGGACGCTGTTCATCCCCACAGCCTTCCCATGTGGCTACGAGGCCCTCCGTAGGCGCCTGGGGCAGCAGCAGAGAGGGACGCCGACCATCCCCGCAGCTGTCCCGTGCAGCTACGAGGCCCTCCGTAGGTGCCCGGGGGGCTGCGGAGGGGGACGCCGTCCATCCCCACAGCCCTCCCTTGCAGACATGAGGCCCTCCGTAGGCGCCCGGGGCGGCGACGGAGGAGAGGGACAACCGTCCGTCCCCACAGCCCTCCCGCATGGCTACGAGGCCCTCCGGAGGCTTCTCGGAGGTGTGTGCGTGGGAGAAATGGAGTGACCAGATTGCCCCCACCCCGCGGTACAGGTACTGCGATCCCACGATGTCGTGGGACCGGGTACTGGAATTACGAAATTGCAGGGGGTGACTGTACTGTGACAGCATTGGTTGCAATCACGTGCTTTTGTCCCCTTTTCAGCATTCCCATGGTCGTGATAACTTATCTCGTAACAAGTGTTACCTCACAGTCTTGTACCATGACAAACACTGGATTTGTCTAGCTTCCTTTTTCCTTTTTTTTTTTTGGGGGGGGGGAGGCTTAAAATTCTTTTTTGATATTTCACTTCTGAAAAGTCAAAATAAAAAAAAACCTGGACACAGTTTTCTGAGTGAAATGAATCTTTTGTTGCATGATAGTCGTTACTACACAGTGTCTTGTCTAGGAACAGAAAGAGTGACAAGGGAAAACCCTACCCTGGCACCAGGTACAGTATTGTCACGCTTGACCATGCTGGGGGCGTGGTCGAGACAAATTTCAGTAGTTTTGTACCTCTCCTAAGTGCAACACTAACAGAGACAAAACGGACGTGAAGTAACCACCATGTCTTTAGTCAATGTCAGCTTCTCTCCCTGAATGTTTTCAGCTGCCCCACTTCTTTCGTGTGGAATAAAGGTTGCATATACAGTATTAGATCTTACTTTTGTAGTACATTTTAACCAGACCAGGGCAGCTACCAACTCGATTGTAGCTCCATATTAAAAAAACACAAAGGAAGGGTTAAAAAACATGTCTGGTTAGATTTAAACATACAAGGAAGTTGCAGAAACACTGACATTTTCTGTGTGATCTCATCATTCTGATTCTACTTGTCCCTGTTTCCATGTATTGGCCATGATACCAGAGCTGTTTCTACAAGACCACATCTCATGCCACTGCCGTTTGCTTTGGAATATTGGAGTCACATTTCTGGGGCCACTTAGAAAGGTGGATGGGAGATAAGGCCAGTGAAAGAAAGGTGGTCATCTCTGACCTCTGAGGGTGTCATAGTTAGGTGCAGATCATAATTATGGAGCCAGGTGATAAGTAGTCATACTCCAGTATGAAAGGCACCTAGCTAACACTGGACAATTAATTCATATTAGTTTTTCTTTAAGTGCACTCTTTGAAAGGAGACACATTCCCCAGTACAGATTACAGACACATGCTGGTCTTGACTATTTTCTAACAGCTTTAAAAACCATTGAGTGGTTGATCCCTTTGCAGGTCAACTGATGGCCCAGCTATAAAATGTATTCCCCAAGATTATATAAACTTCCATCTCTTTCTCCTGTTCCTGTGGCCACCAGGACTACAAGCAATGGAAGCAATAGTTTGCTGTTGGTTTTGTGGCATCAAGTCATCTCTGAATGATGCTGACCCTAATAGGATTTTCAAAGTGTTCAGGAATGGCTTAACCGGTGCAAATTCCCTGTGCGTCTGCATGGCTGAGAGGGGATTTGAACCCAGGTCTTCTGAATCCTAGCCCCCCTCACTAATATCTTACTGATACTGGGAGCTCAGTACCACCACCACCACCAGCAGCAGCAGTAGTAGCAGCAGCAGTGGAAGCAGTAATTTCTATTACCTCTTTCCTCTAATGAGCTCAAGGCAGTAGGGATGGATTTCCTCCTTTGCATGTTATTTTCACAACGGCCTTGTGAAGTAGGTTAGGCAGAGGGTGGGCAACTGACCAGGAATGCTCTGTGATCTGTGGCTGATATTTCCTACATGTGCTGCCATTACTGAGTGATGAATGTGCTTCTTTCAACTGACCCTGAGCACATCCTGTTCCTGATAGATTGGTGCAGCTACGCAGCCCTTTGGAAGGCCCCAAGGGAATCCAGAGCATGGACAAAGCAAGGCTGTCACGTGTTTGAATCTTCTGATCACTTTGCATGACCTCCAGTGTGCTCATAACAGGAGATACACTCCAGCCAGTGTTAGACACGTAGAGGTCAATCTCAGTGGAAAGGGATCTACAGAGACACTTCACCCTTTCCTGTTGCAACTGATGGAGCTTCTGAATAGTATTTTGTTCCTGTTTGGTGGGATTTGGTACCCGTTTCCTTTCAAACAAATGCAACATACCCTATAAAAATAAAAAGGAGAGAGATACTGTTTGCCCTGTTGCACTACAATAAATGGTGGGTAAAATTAACCTGGTATTTCCTCAGTTACTTATTAACCACAGTTCATTTAACAGAATCAATACTGCAGGTAAAGAAGTAAACACTTGCTACACTGCCCTTTCCTCCTTTACCTTTACAAGCTGATATATATTTATATATTTTAGAATATAAAAAGCATTTGCCTAGAAACCTGAGGAGAACGGAGGAACAGTGCTTCTTATCTCAAGGATATGCAAAGCACATTTTATTTTGCCTTTTATCTCTCCAATTGTATGTTGATCCCATACATATAGATTGATTTTGCACAGGTAGATAATGAAAAGTCAAGGGGGAAAATTTACACAACGGCACTCAGGATCTTAGTTCTCTATTGGTATATAAATTGGTTTATTATTTCATTCTTTTAAAGAGGGCCATTCACACCGGGGAGCACTTTAAAATATAGCATGTTTAAACACAAAACCCATTTACCATTCATATCCTTCCTTCTTCTCCTTTGTAATTTCTACGCCCTTTTGGGGTTAATTTTCCCAGATATTTATGTGCAAACATGATCTTGCTCCTGGCTCGTTCCTGCCTCCGTCCCTTGATTCCTGCCATCAAAGCTCTTGTGCAGAATCTCTGACACGAGGACAATGAGACCCATGAGCCTGGATTGTGTAAGTGTTTCTCTCTCCATGGGATGATACCTTTCTAGCCCTTTGTAATTCGCCACAAGTGCTTTGCGTTTAGCCAGTGTGACATCCAAGCAGGCAAGCAATTCAAGGGGAGGAAGGGGGCCACTGGGTGGGATGGAAAAGCTTGGGATGACAACCCACAGCAGCAGCAGCAGCAACGGGGAAACAGCAGCCCCCCCCCAACAGAAAGGGGCAGGATTAATCAGAATACTACTTGTAATTTAAGGGGAAGGGGGAGGGAAACCTCCCAGACATTTGGTGGCACAGTTTGGCTGCCTCCCGCTTAAGGTAATTAATGCGGGATCCTGACATTAACTTTCTAGCGGACAGCTTGGAGCGGGAACGAAAAAGGCTAGTTCTCCAGGGAAAAGTGGAGGCGAGTTGGCTCTTTTTCGGGACTGTTTGCTTATAGGCCCAGAGAGCAATCTTCCTCGCAGAATGAAATGCAAGGACACAAACAATGTGCTGCGGAGAGAATAGGAGATGGGAATGAACAGTTTGAACTATTTGCTCAGCAGAAGGGCCGCCACAATTGCCGGCCCATGGCTTTCCCAGGCATCCACTGGGCGTTCTTAGCCTCTTTTGTTGTTGTTCTCCTTCCTCTGGCCAGATAAGAACACAGCTGCAGAGAGAGCAGTTCACTTTAGGCCTGCATTTATTCACTGAAGGCTCCATTGATGGTCACTGTATCTATTTACTGCAGGCATTTCTGTGTCTCAGTTTTTATTCTGTATTTTTAAAGGACTTCCTTCCCTGAGAACCTTGGCACTTAGAGATATATCCTGCTTTTAAAACAAAATCTGTAGTCTGTGATTGTCATCATCTTTGCCTTAGGCTTCATTTTCTGGGCTGTCCCAGAAGCATGAAAACGTCACACCTAAAGCAACGGGAGCACCATCCCTTGGAATGAGCAGTACCATGACTCTCCATTTGCAATCGGGTAAGATTCAAAATTTGACCAAACTCCGGGAGGCAGTGGAAGATAGAAGGCCTGGTGAGCTCTGGTCCATGGGGTCACGAAGAGTCGGACACGACTGAACGACTGAACAACAAGAAGATGCAAAATGTACTTACCTTGGGCTGGATCGGATCTGTCCTGCAAGTCCTTCTGCCAGCCTGCTCACACTCCGCTTCACTCTGTGAAGTTCACATCCCAGTCTTTTGCACAAAGACTAGAGGTTTAGGCCTCCCGTATTCTTGCAGGGTGCAATGAAAAGGATGTTGGCGTGCACACATCTGCAGATCCGTATACAAAAATACTGTCTGTTTTAAGAGCAGTTGCTCTTTTTGTACATCTCATAGGATCAAAGTCAAAATGCTCCAATGGAATAGTAACATCTAGTCACAGGCGTTAGGGCATTTTATCTCTCTGAGGTTGCCACTTCTCTCTCAGCCATTGCTGAGAGCATAAAAGACATCCCCCCAATTGTCTATGTAAGAGCACGGTGTTTAATTAGAGCTCATGCCTGCGATGTTTTCCATATGTAACTTGAGAGGCACTCCTTTCTGATTCATAGCCTGGGTTCATTCCCAGAAAGGGGGCATAGAATAAGTCCTGCTGTAATAACCTATCCATGTTTGAATACAAGACGTCACCAGGTATGCGCTGAAAAATAATTGTGCACTCTCTAATTTTGGCTTGTGAATGATGCATACACATTCCCATTTTCAAAATGTGAATGTTCAAAAAAAGATTTATATCCAGCTTTTCATATCATAGCCTTGCGATTATGGCCAAATTATCCTACACGCAGCAATAAGGGAACATGTCTTTTTTCCTGATACCCAGGTGGAGAAAACTGACCATTTAAATTCATATACTGACATGTCTGGCAATTGCTACTTTTGTTTTGGGAGGGGGATCCTGATTTAAAAGAGTTAGGAGGTTGGGCTTGAATGAGTGCTATGTTAGCTTTTTATACTGAGTCCAGTTCACTGAAGATCTGATTTCTGATCTAATCCATATACTGTATGTAGTGCAGACAATCTTTTACTAGAGAACGTGTCATGCGAAGACATTGGCATGAAGAAGGGTTGGACTTTATTACATAAAATGCAGCTGCTCATGCCACGGGGATTTTTGCGGCCCACAAAAACAGGGAATAAAAATCCTGCCATGTAAAGTCTTACTGTAGTGAAGAAAAACTACTGCTAATAATGATCCATGGTGTAAAATGACCCCCTGTGGAGGTTGTCTTGAATGTAAACAAAACAAGAAACATTTGTCCTAATTTTTGTACATGCTGGAAAGAAGCCAAAGGCTTCCAAAACTGCAAGATACTTTTAAATCTAATCATAATTTATAAGGCCATAAATAAGGCCAATAGCTAAGAGTAGTAGATGGCTTCCCGTGATTCAAAAATGTATATTATTTTATTGGTTCCACCCTATAAATTTAAAGCGAAGATATCATGGTTAATACAGATGATTAGCTTAGAATGAAAGGAGATTTAAAAAAAAGTTGTAAGAGAGAAAGATTTGCTGAGATTGCCTTGAATTCTCAATCAAGGAGCAAAGGAACAAAAAGTTTGCACTCTGCTTTTTTGCAGAGCAAAATTGCCAAAACATTGGGGACTTTTCCTCTACTGGGTGGTCAGCAGGAAAGGCTGAAAGGCAAAAGCACTCCCATTGTCTCTGCTGGGTCTTAAGAGCTGACCTCACGTGCCTCTAAAAAAAGAAGAAAGCACCTGTTTATCTCCAGTTATCCCCTGCCTCTGTGAGCTCCAAGCTGCCCTCACAAAGATGAGCTCTTTCCTCAGTGTAAGGGAAGAAAAAAGGATCTCTTGCCGCACTTTGAAAGACAGATCAGGCTTGATCTATATTCCATCATGTGCAACAAAACACAAGAGACAATAAGGTGCAGATTGCTCATTTGCAATAGGGTTGGTAATACTCCTCCCCTACATGTCACTTAGAGGGACTGTGGATCGCAGTGGATATCATGAAAGTGTACGGCAAGGCTGATTACCGTCTCGGCACACATGAGGCTCTCCTCTTAGCCTGGGAGTCTTGTCTAGCATCTGTTGGACTTGATGTACATTTTTCCTGAAGGCAAACCCAGGTTCAGCATGAAGTTACAACAGAATGTGGCAAGTCCGTGCTAATGGCTCCTGTTCTGGTTTAGCAGGAGGCCACCTCATCCTCTGTGTGGAGATTCTGTGTCGCAGTGGCCACAAGGGCATGTTTCATCAAGAGGAGTGGAGCAGAGCTTGGTTTAAGTGGCTTTCTAGTTCCCATGGTGAAAAGACTGGAGCATCCACAAACAATGGCAGTATAGGAGAGAGCACTCTCAGGATGCTGAATAAAAGTTTATTAAAAGAGCCCGACGCATTTTGGCCACAAATGGCCTTCTTCAGGGTTTCCAGAGTTTCTTTGAGCACAGTGAAAAGTCCCTGAAGAAGGCCATTTTTGGCCGAAACGCATTGGGCTCTTTTAATAAACTTTTATTCAGCATCCTGAGAGTGTTCTCTCCTATACTGCCATTTCTAGTTCCCATAAAAGTTTATGAGGTCAGTGTTGAAGTGGGACAGCCAGATTCAGTTTTGGGACAAAGTGCAGTTAATGTACAAACCAGTTTCAGCCCAGGACACAAAGTGAAGCAGACAGGACACAAATTGTTTATTCTAAAACATGTTTTCAAAGAAAATATGAATTTGAACCTAGCACAGATCCCTGTCTGCAGTCTATTAGGTCCACTCCCCTCTTTAGGGGTTATCATATCTCTAGATTACATTAAGATCAGTACTAACAAACCAACAAATAAAAAGTGATAACTGTTTTTGCTTTTCCAACACGTTGACTTAATAAATGTATATATCTCAGACACAAATTGCTCTCAGCGGAGTTGGGATACATTCTGAAGCCCTGAATGTAGGGTGCTACATCTGGGTAAAAAGAATGAATTGCACAGATATAGGATGGGGGATACTTGGCTGGAGAATAGTACCTGTGAAAGGGATCTGGGAGTCTTGGTGGACCACAAGTTGAACATGAGTCAGCAGTGTGCTGCGGCGGCCAGAAAAGCCAATGCGATTCTTGGTTGCATCAACAGAAGCATCATGTCTAGATCAAGGGAAGTGATAGTACCACTCTGTTCTGCTCTGGTCAGACCCCACCTGGAGTAGTGTGCCCAGTTCTGTGCGCTTCAATTTAAAAGGGATGTTGACAACCTCGAGCGGGTGCAGAGGAGTGTGACCAGGTTGGTTGAGGGTCTGGAGGAAATGTCTTATGAGGAACGGCTTAGGGAACTGGGAATGTTTAGCCTCTCTAAAAGAGGCTGAGGGGAAATATGATAGCTATGTTTAAATATTTGAAAGGATGTGATATTGAAGAGGGAGCAGGTTTGTTTTCCATGGCTTCAGGGACTAGGACTCGGGGCAATGGTTTCAAACTACAGGAAAAGAGATTCCATTTGAACATTAGGAAGAACTTCATGACAGTTAGAGCTGTTTGGCAGTGGAATATGCTGCCACAAAGGGTGGTGGAGTCTCCTTCTTTGGAGGTTTTTAAGCAGAGGCTGGATGGCCATCTGTCGGAAATATTGTGATGGGGTTCCTGCATGGCAGGGGGTTGGACTAGATGGCCCTTGATGTCTCTCCCAACTCTATGATTCTATGATTCTATGATTCTATGATTCTATGAGTCTATGAATGGATGCCCTCCAAAATGGCCAGTTATGTCCAGTTCCAAATATATCTACTCTCAAGCTGTGGACCTGTGCACAGCTTGAGTGTAGATATATTTGGAACTGGACATAAGCAATTTTCAGAACCTTTATAATTTAATTCCATCAGCAAGAAACAGCAACATAAAGTGGAAAATATGCTAAACAATCAGCACATTTTCTTGATATTAATTGCAGTCAACGGGTATTTATGTATTTCCTTGAAATTATGATACTCATCTAGGGGATTTCTCTAGTGCTAATGTTCCTTTCTTTCCCCCTCAGATTTTGTTTTTAAACAATTTACCTGCCCATCTGACCTGTACAAATTTTAATATGTCTTTAGAGAAATGTTGCATACTATTCAACACCATTATTGTGTTTTACTTTGTTAGGGAACACCCCCAAGCTTTTGGAAAGAGCAAAAGAGGGGCTGGTGGATACTGCTGACTTCCTTCTCTCCAGGCAGAAGAAGAGATATGTCTGTGAATATACTCAGGCATCCTGGTGAGGTTATCTGGACGTTGAGTCATGGCAACTGGACTTCTTTTCTTGTGAGACTGAAATGTTCCTCTGCTCATCCAAGCACCTTCATCAGTCTGAGGGAGGTTAGTGGCAATGCCTCCAATTTATAGTTCACCTTGGTTTCAACATCACTCTGGTCTGAATAGGCTCATTAGGTGGACAGTGGCCACTAACATCCCTCAGACTGACGAAGCTTCTTGGATGAGCAGCAAAAAGTTTTGATCTCTCAAGAAAAGAAGTCCAGTTGCCATGACTTGACTTCCAGATACAGAAGAAGAGAGTTTGTTTTTAATGGTTGAGAGAACATTTCTAGGAAGGCCACAGAAAAAACACATCACTATGGAGGCTGCAGTGGTGGTTCTCTGTGAGTATTGGGATTTCTTATCTCAGAACATCCACATGTCTTGGCGAGTATGAGCCATGGAGAAAGGATATTTATTTATTTATTTATTTATTTATTTATTTCTCCCCGTCCTGTGACCTCCCCAACAGCCCCGCCAGGTAGGGAGGGGCTTGCCTCAGTCTAGAATACCTTATAAATGGGGCACGTTTCTACCTTTGTGTCCCAGTTGATCAGTGAGGCTACAAAATAAAACAGGCTGAAATGTGCTTTCATCATTGTAAGGCTAATTACACTGGTGAAAATGAGGCCTGTAATAAGACTTCCTGGGATAGGAACTGGCAAGCCACCCCAGTATCCCTACCAAGAAAATTCCATGGACAGAGACAAAAGGCTAGAAGATATGACGTTGGAAGATGAGCCCCTCAGGTCGGAAGGCGTCCAACATGTTACTGAGGAAGAGCGGAGGACAAGTACAGGTAGCTCCAGAGCTAATGAAGTAGCTGGGCCAAAGCCGAAAGGACACTCAGCTGCAGACGTGCCTGGAAGAGAAAGGAAAGTCCAATGCTGCAAAGAAATATACTGCATAGGAACCTGGAATGTGAGATCTATGAACCAGGGTAAGCTGGATGTGGTCAAACGTGAGATGGAAAGAATAAACATTGACATCTTGGGCATCAGCGAACTTAAATGGACAGGAATGGGTGAATTCAGTTCAGATGTCTATCACATCTACTACTGTGGGCACGAATCCCACAGAAGAAATGGAGTAGCCCTCATAGTCAACAATAGAGTGAGAAAAGCAGTGCTGGGATACAACCTAAAAAATGATAGAATTATTTCGTTACGATTCCAAGGCAGTCCTTTCAACATCACAGTAATCCAAGTTTATGCACCAACTACTGGTGCTGAAGAGTCTGAGATTGACGAACTTTATGAAGACTTACAACAACTTCTAGAACTGACACCAAAGAAAGATGTTCTTATCATTGGAATGCTAAAGTAGGGAGTCAACTGATAAAAGGAATAATTGTCAAGTTTGGCCTTGGAGTTCCAAATGAAGCAGGGCAAAGGCTAATTGAGTTTTGTCAAGAGAACAAGCTGGTCATTGCAAACACTCTTTTCCAACAACACAAAAGGCGACTCTACACATGGACATCATCAGATGGACAATACCAGAATCAGAATGATTATGTTCTCTGCAGCCAAAGATGGAGGAGGTCTATACAGTCAGCAAAAACAAGACCTGGTGCTGACTGTGGCTCAGATCATCAGCTTCTTATTTCAAAAATCAAACTTAAACTGAAGAAAGTAGGGAAGACCACTGGGCCAGTCAGGTATAAACTAAGTCAAATCCCTTATGAATACACAGTGGACGTGAAGAATGGATTTAAGGAACTAGATTTGGTGGACAGAACACCTGAAGAACTATGGACGGAGGCTTGTAACATTGTACAGGAGGCTGCAATGAAAACTATTCCAAAGAAAAGAAAATGCAAGAAAGCAAAGTGGTTGTCCAATGAGGCCCTACAAATAGCGGTGGAGAGAAGGGATGCAAAATGCAAGGGAGAAAAGGAAATATACAGAAAATTGAATGCAGACTTCCAAAGAATACCAAGGAGAGACAGGGTGGCCTTCTTGAATGAACAGTGCAAAGAAATAGAGGAAAACAATAGAAAAGGAAAAACCAGAGATCTATTCAAGAAAATTGGAGATATTAAAGGGGCATTTCATGCAAAGATGGAGATGATAAAGGACAAAAATGGTAGGGACCTAACTGAAGCAGAAGAGATCAAGAAGAGATGGCAAGAATATACAGAGGAATTATATCAGAAAGATCTGGATGTCCCTGATAACCAAGATAGCATAGTTGCTGACCTGGAGCCAGACATCCTGGAAAGTGAAGTCAAGTGGGCCTTAGAAAGCATTGCAAACAACAAGGCCAGTGGAGGTGACGGCATTCCAATTGAACTCTTTAAAATCTTAAAAGAGGATGCTGTAAAGGTGTTGCACATGATATGCCAGCAAATTTGGAAAACTCAGCAGTGGCCAGAGGACTGGAAAAGATTGGTCTACATCCCAATCCCAAAGAAAGGAAACACCAAAGAATGTTCCAACTATCGCACAATTGCACTCATTTCACACGCTAGCAAGGTTATGCTCAAAATTCTACAAGGCAGGCTTCAGCAGTGTGTGGAAACAGAACTTCCAGAAGTGCAAGCTGGATTTTGAAGGGGCAGAGGAACTAGAGATCAAATCGCCAACATGCGCTGGATTATGGAGAAAGCCAGAGAGTTCCAGAAAAACATCTACTTCTGCTTCATCGATTATGCCAAAGCCTTTGACTGTGTGGACCACAACTAACTATGGCAAGTTCTTAAAGGAATGGGAGCGCCTGACCACCTTATCTGTCTCCTAAGAAATCTATATGTGGGACAAGCAGCAACCGTCAGAACTGGATATGGAACAACTGACTGGTTTAAAATTGGGAAAGGACTACGACAAGGCAGTATACTGTCACTTTGCCTATTTAACTTATATGCAGAGTACGTCATGCGAAAGGCAGGTCTGGACGAATCACAAGCCGGAATTAAGATTGCCGGAAGAAATATCAACAACCTCAGATACACCGATGATACTACTCTGATAGCAGAAAGTGAGGAGGAATTAAAGAACCTCTTAATGAGGGTGAAAGAGGAGAGTGAAAAAAAATGGACTGAAACTCAAGATAAAAAAAACTAAGATCATGGCCACTGGTCCCATCACCTCCTGGCAAATAGAAGGGGAAGAAATGGAGGCAATGACAGAATGTTCACTGGAAGGACAGATTTTGAAGCTGAGGCTCCAGTACTTTGGCCACCTCATGAGGAGAGAGGACTCCTTGGAAAAGTCTCTGATGTTGGGAAAGATTGAAGGCAAAAGGAAAAGAGGACGGCAGAGAATGAGATGGTTGGACGGTGTCATTGATGCAACCAATATGGATTTGACAAAACTCCAGGAGGCAGTGGAAGATAGGAAGGCTTGGCGAGCTCTGGTCCATGGGGTCACAAAGAGTTGGACACGACTGAACGACTGAACAACAACAACAGCAACAAGTTTATTTATTTATTATTTTAGAGTATTTTACCCTGCCTTTCTCCTTGGAAAAGGACCCAAGGCGGCTTACAGTAATGAGGGACAATATGCAGTCCAATACAATTAAGACATGTTCAAGTATTTGAGAACAGGGAATTGGGGGACATCTTACAGCATTAATAGACAACAACATTACATTAAAGCTACAAGAGAATGAAGCAGTTTAGAAGAGAGTGTAAAAGTTATGTGTGAGGGAAACTGACATTGTATGTCTATCTGCCTGCCTGTCTCTCTCTTTTTCTCTGTCCCTTTCTTTTTCTATTCTTCTTCTCCAGCTCTTAACATCCAACCATGGCCAAGGAACAGGGTATTCATGACTAGGGATATTGTCTGATTCTCAATTGTTCCTATTAAATTTGATGGAGACAAAGCGTACGGGCTGATAGTTACATGACTAGAAATGGACATTAGAACTATTCCTCCCAGTAGCATGAGGAAAGAGGGACCATCTGATATAGGCACCTCCAATGCATGGTTTGACGTCCATTGAGTGAGATTCCCATGGAGGAAAGTACAATGGATTCCAAACCCCACCCCGATCAATTACTTGTAGTTTTATAGCCAAAACTTATAACATGTAATCGATTTTTTACCAAGTACCTTCAAAATAAACCAGATTTACAGAGTCTTCTGAAATATGTCACTGCTTGAACAAGGGTGTATTGGGGGGCGGGGGGCGGAAGGGTGCACTTTCCCTGGGGCACCACAATCTGGGGGCGCCTGGAGGAGCAGCAGCAGGAGGAAGCTGTGCACCCTTCTGCCAACAGTCCTCCCCCCCCCCAGCTAAGGATTGGCAACAGGAGTGCCTCCACCACCGTGTGCCATGTGAGTGGCGAAGCAGGCAGGCAGGCAGGTGTGCAGGGAGTGTGGTGGCCGTGGTGCCCTCCTCCTCCTCCTCCTCCTCCTTTTCCTCACCTTGCTTCGGGCCACCACAAAGAGGTGTAAGGTGTGTGTGTGTGCACTCACACAAAAACACCTCTCTGCCCCCCTGCCTGCGCAAGTGTGCACACATGCCCCATGCATGCAGGATTGGTCCCCCATTTCTGGGTGGGTGCAATGCAGTGGGGGTGGGGTGGCAGGAGGGGCACAAAAATGAACGTTGTCCCCAGGCACTCCAAACCCTTGTGACGCCTCTGTGCTTGAAGTAGATGGAGCCACATTATCTTTTGTTTCACTCACCAGCATGATGAACAGGTGGATGAACCAACTATTAAGGATGGTGAATGATTCTCATATGTAGTAACCAATTATAATAATTTCCAAAACATTGAGCTAAGTATGAATTTAATTAATTGAAAGACACATTGACTGTTAGATAGGACTTTACAGCTAGAGTGATGCTTAAAGCAAATCCATCATTGTTAAATATGTTAAGGGACATGAGAAGCACTTCCAACCTGGTGATGATTTAGATTTTCATGGTGAAAATGAGTAAATCTCATATAAGCATTGAAACACAAGCAACAAGAGTCTTCCAAAAGGAGGGATATCAATAGGCTTGCAGGAACCCACTTCCCTTTCTGGTGAGATCCGTTATCTCATAACATAACATCAATGCACAAATAATTACTTTTTTGGTCTCAGGTGCGCTGGATTCACTGCCATCTTGCTACTGGCTGGACTGAAGTCAGAATTAAGCGCCTTCATCACTTCCAATTAGAGATGGGCACGACCAGGAAAAATTACGTTTCGAGTTGTCGTGTGTCGGAGCCAGCCCGTTTCGGCTCGTTTCCGTTTTTCGCGAAATTTTTCAAAAATTTGTTCTTTCGTTTGTCGGTTTTTCGTCTGTCGTTAGTACTGGTTTTTTGGGGGGGCTCCTGGAGGCACCTCTGGGTGGGTGCCTCCTCTGGACTGCCATGAAGGGAAAGCGGGCTCCTGGAGGCACCTCGTGGGTGCCTCCTCTCCTCACCCGCTACAAAATGGCATGCATAGCCAATTGGATATGCATACCATTAAGTTGCAGCAGCAGTAGTAGCAGGCAGAGGCACCTCTTTCGGGTGCCTCACTGCCTGCTGGAGAGCGAAGTGACAGAGGACTGGAGTCACTGGACCCCTAAGGGCGCCCGCTGTGACTCACTAAGAAGGGAAGTGTACTTGCTGTAGTGCAATGCGAGTACACAGATCTGGCTTGGGGTTAGGGGTTAGCGCAAGGGCTAGGATTAGGGTTACTGGTAAGGTTAGGGTGAGTTAGTGGGGTGCACCTCTGGGTGCCTCTCTGACTCACTAAGAAGAACAGTGTACTGGCGTATGGGTTAGGGTTAGGGTTCGGGTTCCGGTTCGGGCGAGGGTTAGTGGCTTTTTATGCCCGACTGGCACATCCCAGAAGTCTCGGTCAAAACCTGGCCAAGTGGCCATGCAATTGGTGGATATGGCTCCAAAAATTTGCATGGTCCACTCCCATGGACAGCCCATCATTAATGCGCAGGTGTAAAAAAATAAAAATAAAAATAAAATAAAATAAAATCAATGGAGACGTTTTGTTGCAAGAAAAACCCACTGCTGCTACTGTAAAAATTCAGGCAGTTTTAAAATAGCTATTTTTGCATGTTTCTGTGGTGCTTTGGTGTGTTTTTGGACCACGATTTCAAAATAAATATTGCGGTCGCCCCATTTTGGATCCCCCGCCCGCACCGCATGGCATGGCGAGCGAGTTGGCGAGACGACGAGGATGCCCCCCACCAGAGCAGCCCAGGACAGGAGAGGGGGGGAGGCCGGGGACCCCCCGCCCCCCAGAAACCACCCTTCTGGTAGGTGCCCTCACTGAGGCAGGCATATTTCCGCCTGCTTTTTTGGCCAGGAATCGGGTTTTTTTTAAAAAAACTTTTTTCCTGTCCCGCGCCGCTTGGCGAGTTGGCGTGGGCGAGTGCGACTCGACGACGAGGATGTGCACTTTGCGCAGCCCAGAAGAGGAGGGGAGGGAGGCCGGGGACCCCTCCGCCCAGAAACCACCCCTCTGGTAGGTGCCCTCACTCAGGCAGGCATATTTTCGCCTGCTTTTTTGGCCGGGAATCAGGTTTTGTTTTGTAACTTTTTTCCTGTGCCGCGCCGCTTGGCGAGTTGGCGTGGGCGAGTGCGACTCGACGACGAGGATGCACACTTTGCGCAGCCCAGGAGAGGAGGGGAGGGAGGCCGGGGACCCCCCCCCCAGAAACCACCCCTCTGGTAGGTGCCCTCACTCAGGCAGGCATATTTTCGCCTGCATTTTTGGCCGGGAATCGGGTTTTTTTTTAAAAAAAACTTTTTTCCTGTGCCGCTTGGCATCGCGCGATCGCTGCGATGCCAGGAACGACAACGAAAAATCAGACCCAATTTTTCTTTAGTTGGTTCGAGTTCGAGTTCTGGCAGAGTAATTGTCGTTACCATTTCCGTTCCGTAACGGAAACGAGAAACGGAAACGGAAACGAGAATTTCGCCAAGTCGTGCTCATGTCTACTTCCAATACATACAGTATTTTTAAACTGCATGTCAACTTTCTCCCTCTTTCTTAAATAACCTGGCAATCTTCAGCAAGAGGCATCTTTCTAGGTAGCTCTGCTGACAGTGTGTGCTATTTGTGAACCAAAGTTTCAGGCTTTACTCTGGCACAGGACTATGGTTTTCCATATAAAATTTAGAACATCCCTACACCATATTATACTTACTTGCCCATGGAACTCCACAGGCTATACTTGTGCTGGATACGTATAGAATCGCATGGGTGTTCTTTTTAAAGCAGATTTCATTGGCTTATATAGCCCCTTGTTTCTGCCCTTTATTAATAAAGGAAAGCAAATTATGCAGGGTGTTGTATTTATTTTATTAGGGTGTTGAATTAATACATTTGTACTGTACCTAAACTAATGTTATTTCAAAGCAATATACAAGTATAAGTAAAGGAATGATAAAAAGGGGACAATTTATTTATTTATTTATTTAAAATATTTATATACAGTGACCCCCCCCGCCACATTGTGGGACCGCAGTACCTGCACCTTGGGGGGAGGCGGTGGGGGGGCGACCAGGTTGCTCTGTGCCGCCCCCCCGCCCCTCCAAGAAGCCCCCGGGGTGCGTGGGAGGGTGACGGGGGGATCGGGTCGCTCCGTGCCGCCCTCCCATGCACCCCCGAGAAGCTTCTGGGCTGCGAGGGCGGGTGGCGGCGGGTGATCCGATGCTGCTTTTTCAGACTGAGCCATCGCTCCATCTAGCTCAATGCTGTCTAAATGATTAGCAGCAGCTTTCTAGCATTCCATACAGGATCTGTCCCCTCCTATCTGGGATTGGACCAGGGGCTTTCAGCATCTCACACATAGGTTTTCTAGTCAAGTGATGGACTTAGTGCAGCGACAGTCCTCCTTAAAGGCTGCAGAGAAGCCATCTCTTTTGGTCAACTTTTATTTCATTTCATGTTGGTGGCAAGGTTAACATCTGCATTTTCAAATTCTGTTATGCAAATAAAGTACAGTGTGTGGGAGTGAGAGAGATCTAAAATTGTTTCAGATTCCCCATACTTGCTGGATGTCTATAGAATTTTGTTTATAGAACACCTCTGACCATAATGAGGATAGCTGGGTGGTTCTTGTCCACCATAGGTCCTGTGGACTCCAGACTTGAGTTGCTACTGAAACTACTCTTTATCACAGTGGGAGAATGGGTTACAATGGTGAATATTTCTCAGAAGTCCCAGTAGTGTTGTAACACAAGCACACTATCTATTTACCATAGTTGTGTTTTTGGAACCTGACTTGCTTCGAACATTGAATGCAAAGAGAAGTTTTATTAAAAGCTCTGGAAACAATGAGCACGTCAACATCCATGTGTGATGAATATTGCTGTCTTATTCAGCCTTCTGGTACCACTGAAGTGCAAAGGCACTAAAATCAACAGTTTGGTCCGTGAAGGCCTCTAGAAATTGTTGGTATTTTCAGGAAAATAGATCTGTACTTCACCCCTAGGTGTTCATGCACATTCGTACACATAAGAACCAGAATCAATGCATTTTGATCTCTCGAAAGATGTGACTTTCAGATGAAGCACCTGTTCCTTCAGAGAAACACAAAGCTTCAAAGCTACCCTGTGATCAAAGTATTCTGGGTTGGATCCAGCACAGACAGAGCCAACTGCAACGGCTCCATTGTCTTGAAAGGTGCAAGCTCAATACCAACATGCAAGCCTTTACATGACCCTTGGGTGAGTTATTTATAGCCTCAACTGCAACTGTGTTCTGCCTCTAACTGTGTTCTGCCTCTGAACCCTGCCTTGAGGGTTCAGAGGTGCGGCCCATTTGGGGTCAGAAATTCAGCTCTTTGTATCCTTAGCTATGAGTTTTAGAGAGACTGAGATAATCAGCTGGATCTGACTCAGCATTTTAGAAAGACATGCGGGATCTTATTGACAGAGGCTGCTGACTTTTTTAAAAAAAAATGCTTTTACCAGAAAGGCATTCCTTCACATTTCCTATCATCTGTTTGCTTTACAAAGCTTTGTGATACATTTGCAAAGGCACTTATCTTTACGTTTTTATCTTTTTTTCCCTTTTTTCCTTTTTTTTTGCAAACAGCCCTGGAGATGGCCAGATTCCTTGTAAATGCTGAAAGAGTATCCACACCACACATTTATAGTTCTTTGACGCTGCTTTTGCTGCCCTGGTTTAACCATCATCTTCCTGATTGCTCTGTATGGATATGAACGGTAGACTGTGAAGAAAGATGCCGGATGAAAAAGGCAAGAGTAATCTGAACTGTGGTCTTAAGAGGAGATGCCTAAGTGAGGTTCAGATCAAATCAAGCCTGAATATTCCCTGAAAACAAAAATGGGAAAACTGAGTCTATTGTACTTTGGCCACATCCTGAGGCCCAAAGACAACAATGCTGGGAAAAGTTGAAATCAACATTAGAGATGGGCACGACTTGAAAAAATTTTTTTCGAGTTGTCGTTAGTCGGGCCGGTTCCGTTTCGGCTCGTTTCCGTTTTTCGCGAAAAGTTGCAAAAATTAGTCGGTTCGTTTTTTCGTTTTTTCGTTGTCATTAGTACTGGTTTGGGGAGGGGGTAGCGGGCTCCTGGAGGGAGCTGCAGGAGTCAGCCAGAGCCACAAGTGACAGACTGGCAGACTCTTTGCAACCGCTGTGTCTCACGTACTTGCATGTAGTGCAATGCAAGTAGATCTGGCTTAGGGTTAAGACGGGTTAGCGGAACGGCTAGGGTTAGGCTAGTTACGGGTGAGGTTAGGGTGAGTATTGGGGTGCACCTCTGGGTGCCTCTCTGACCCACTTAGAAGGACAGTGTACTGGCGTATGGGTTAGGCTTAGGCTTAGGGTTCGGGTTTGGGCTACGATTAGTGGGCTGTTTATGCCCGATTGGCACATCCCAGAAGTCTCTGTGGTCAACCTGGCCAAGTGGCCATGCGATTGGTGGAAAATTTGCATGGTCTACTCCCATGGGCGAGCCCATCATTGCAAATGTGCAGGTGTAATAAAATAAAATAAAATAAAATCAATGGAGACTTTTTTTTGCAAGAAAAACCCACTGCTGCTACTGTAAAAATTCAAGCATTTAAAATAGCCAATTTTCGCATCTTTCTGTGGTGCTTTGGTGGGGTTTTGGGCAACGATTTCAAAAAAAATATTGCGGTCGCCATTTTGGATCCCCCCACCACCACATGGCAAATGGATGCGCCCTCCCAGCCTGGTACAGTCAGCAAAACCTGGCCATGCGATTGGTGGAATGGCTCCAAAACTTTGCATGGTCCACTCCCATGGGCGAGCCCATCATTGCAAATGTGCAGGTGTAAAAAAATAAAATAAAATAAAATCAACGGAGACTTTTTTGCAAGAAAAACCCACTGCTGCTCCTGTAAAAATTCAAGCATTTAAAATAGCTAATTTTCACATGTTTCTGTGGTGCTTTGGTGGGGTTTTGGGCAACGATTTCAAAAAAAATATTGCGGTCGCCATTTTGGATCCCCCGCACTGCATGGCAAATGGATGCGCCCTCCCAGCCTGGTACCAGCAGGGCAGCAGTAGCAATAGCCAAGGAGAGGGGGCGGGGAACCCCCCCCCCAAATAAAACACCCTTCTCGCCTGGTAGGTGCCCTCAGACAGTTTTCGCCTACTTTTAGGGCCGGGAATCGGGTTTTTTTTTTAACTTTTAAAAACTTTTTTTCTGTGCCGCTTGGCATTGCGCGATGCAAGTAACGAGCACGACAAATCAGACCAAATTGTTCATTCGTCGGTTCGAGCTCGAAGTCTGGGGCAGTGATTCCTGTTACCGTTTCCGTAGAGTAACGGAAACGAGTAACGGAAACGGAAACGGGAATACCGCTAAGTCGTGCCCATCTCTAATCAACATGAAAAAAGGAGGACCAAATTACAGTAGAAGGAGAATGTCTTCTAAAGGATACAGTGCATCACCATGATTGAGTACAGTCTCTATTTTGTGTGTGTGTGTGTGTGTGTGTGTGTGTGTGTGTGTGTGTGTGTGTGTGTGTGTGTGTGTGTGTGTGTGTGTGTGTGTGTGTTGTGTCGTTACAGTTGTGACCGACTCTTCGTGACTCCATGTCCATGGAGTTTTCTTGGCAGGAATACTGGAGTCGTTTGCCAGTTCCTACTCCAGGCGCTTACAGCCCCTGGCATTCTAAAACTGCCTTTATTCCTCTGCCAAGGTTCATAGGATGTGCATTTACCAATATCCTGAGGTGCCTTCCTTATTAAGCTACTTCAATATATCAGAAATTCCAAGCAGATGGTGCCTTGACAGCCAGAAGTCTCGCTTTCTGTCCATTCCTAGAAATCACATTGGAAATGGACCAGAGCAATCTTATCCCCACACAAAAAAGTAGAAGCTTCTGACAGGGACTCAGAAAGATGGGAGTAGGACAATCTGGTTTGCTCCAATGATTATGTTGTATCATCATTGCCAAAGACGCAAACCAACCTGTCCCCACAGAGAATGAAACAGCCAGCTAATGCCTGTTTGATTGCACCATAAGTCAAATGGACTCGCTAGGTCTGCTCTAGGTGATGCATGCATCATAAATAAATAAATAAATAAATAAATAAATAAATAAAGCTGAAGCAAACAATGATGGGTCCAGCAAAACTGGCATCAAATATGGTAAGTCTATTTGGGGAAGAGGATTCCAAGATAAGATGTCAGACAACCACTGCAGTCCAGATCTGGACTGATTTGTTTGTTTGTTTGTTTATTTGCTTGCTTGCTTGCTGTATTTACACTACAGCTGGAAGTGGTCCATGTATGTTTTGGGCTCCACACCAGAAACCTGGCTCTGTTTTAAATCTTTACCCAGCAAAAAAAGAGCCTCGTGGCGCAGTGATTAAATGCCTGTACTGCAGGTAAAACTGTGCTCACGACCTGGGTTCAATCCCTGGTAGCAGGCTCAAGGTTCACTCAGCCTTCCATCCTTCCGAGGTTGGTAAAATGAGTACAGCAGCTGGCTGGGGGGGGGGGCAATGTGTAGCCTGCACACTGTAATTAAAAAATTGTAAACCGCCCAGAGACTACTTGTAGTGGTATGGGGCGGTATATAAGCAGACCACTTTGCTTTTTGCTTTGCTTTGGTGGCTTCCATTTCAGGTGACAACTATCTGAACTGAGGAGGCAAAATGAGAGTAGCAGCACCAAATAAGAGACAAATGGTCAAAATGGTGCTAGAGAGGAAACCACTCTTATGAAATGCCAACATCTTTGGTATAATTTTCCTCAGGAGCACCAAAACAAAGAAGCAGTCCACCATTAAGCTGCATATACACATACCTACTACTAAGGGCATTATAAGGCATGTTCTCCTTGGGGGGGGGGCAGTCCAATGAAGAACTGTCCTGTTCTTTGGAAATGCATGTCCTCTTTTTTGGTGATGTGGAACTAATCATCCTCTCACCTTCCCCATGATTTTCCTTGGACAAACAGAGAAAGTAGAGGCTTTGATTAGTAAAGCCACCTAGTCAGCCTTCCCTCATTTTTAAAGTAAAATGGCTGGGTGGATAGGCTTCATTATGTAGAAGGGGAGGGGAAAACACAAACTACACACAGAGATAAAGTTACTGATGAGTGGTAGGAAGGGGGAATGTCAATTCTGTATAAACTTCTGATGCAAGGTCAGTTCTGGGAGTGGACCTTCTGAAAGCATTGTTCAGACCATGCCCCTGTAATGACTGAATTTGTCCTAACCAGGGCCACATTAATGCATGAGCAGCCATTAGCTCCCCCCTCCCATGAGCATTGGATGCTCCATGCTAATCTATGCATAGACCAGAATTTAATACGAATTTTCCAAACACCCATCTCAACATTCATATCTCCCGCTGACTCGGTAGATCTTCTGAACACTTGAACAATATAAAAGGATTTATAGTAATTTCATACTGTGCACCTGTATCATCTCCACCCATATGATTTGCCAGCTAAGTACCATTTTTATGTTGAAATTTTTGTTTTTTAAGTTCAAGGCACATGTTATACTGTCCAAACATTTGCATTGATTAATTTTTGCAGTACAGCATGCTTTTTAAACATGTCAAAATGCTGATTTTGTTGCAGGTACCGAGAAATATATATTGATGATTTATTTTATGGATGATTTGTATTTTTTATTCCAGTGAGTAGATGTATAGGCAGGGCCCAGGGCTCTGCTTTGCCAGAGGTCCTACAAGGCTGTTAAGATGGCCCTGGGCATAGCTAGTTATTTCAACAAAACTACAATGGCCTATGCTTATTATAATATTCTATATATTTTCAGTAAGCTGCAGAAAATACAAGGCACGTGGCATTTCAGAGCATTATGGAACATTATGCTTTAATTTTTTTATTTCATTGATAGCTCATCTTTCACTGAATGCAATGTCTCAAGATGGATGCCTAGTTTTGTGCAATAAGATGAGCAGTGGGATAGTTCCATTTCAGTTATAATGTCTAATTATGATGATGGCCTCCTTCCTGATGTTCTTTGACCTCCATGTCCTTTGATTTGGTGATGTATTTCCTCCCTTTTTTTTTGCTGGTGGAGCCATCCTAATGGAATACTACGGACAAAATCTTGTTGTGCACAGTTACGTTGATGTAAACTGGATCTGCCCCCAGAAATCATTAATTTAAAATAATCCGAAGTGTCCTATCCCTTCTTTTCAGGTTCCAGGACTACCTCAGGTTCCTTTTTGCTACAGAAAAGACTTTGGGAGACTCCGAAGAGGGGACTGAGCTTGGGGGAGGTTTTAATAGGCAGAATTCACTGCTGGATCACGGCTGGTGTGGTTGGGACAAGCAGCAATTTTTTTTGACGATTAAACGCAGCTTTCCCAAATTGTGACTCCCAAAGGCTTTCCCAGGGCAAAAGGGAAACTTAGGTAGCCCTAGAATGTGAAAGGGGGGCTGGAGTAGGAAGCTTTACATTCATTTAAATTAAATATGTCTGACATTACACCCACTTTTTGCTATATATTTTACGCTGACAGGATTTTGCCTTCTGATTTTTCTTTTCTAAAATGCCTGTTTCATTGTACTATTTTATACAATTGTTATATTTCTAATTTCTTTCTTTCTTCAGGGGTCTTCCGTGATTTGCTGAATCAGTGGGGCACAAGGCGATTTATTAGGTTAACAGGTGGCAGGGAATAGGGAAGTTTGAGGATGAAAATGCAGCATGTCCAATCTGGGCAGGTTTACATTAAAACTGTAAACACATATTCAAAAAACAAAGATTGGCAAAGACAGCATAGCAATGAAAAACCGGGTAGTGAAAAGAGCAATTAATGATCAGGGAAAGCAGACCTATAAAGCCATGTCTTCAGATTTATTTTAAAGGCAGATAGCATGGGAGCCAGTCGAATCTCAGGTGGGACTTGGTTCCACAATTGAGACCCTGCTACCGAAAAGGCCCGGTTCCTTGTTGACAATTTGCGGGCTTATTTCAGCTTAGGGACCACCTCAAATTACCTGCCTGAGAAGAGTGGGTGATGCAGGTGGAATTCTGTGGAAGGAGCCGGTCTGACAGATAACAAGGTGAAGTGTGCTTTTTGGAGAGCCTCCGAAGAAGCTGTGGTTTATATACTGGGGTCCATCCAACCGGCAATACTGAATAGCTGTTGTAGGGACATGAAGTGGGACCATTTGTTACCTGCGTGAAGGGGGGAGGTGGTGGGATTCAGCACATCACCACAGGTGTTGCACTTGGGAGGCAGAGCCCAGCACTTAATGAATGATAAAAGCTTCCATGTTACAGCCAATTGCCATCCTGAGGTGTGTGCTCAGAACAGATGGCCAGAGCTGTATGTCATCTGATCTGCAGTACTGCTCAGATGGCAGTGGAAGGGAGAAGACCTCCCCTCTTACCTTGATGGTTCCAAATGCAATCTACATAGTGAGTTACATTCAACATTTACCCAGCAGGGTGGATGTATATTTGCCACACTCGGGGATCAGGTTTTCAATGCCAGACCACTAGCAAAGTCTTGGTGTGCACTTATCACCACAGAGCTGAGAACAGTGTTAAATTCCAAGTGTTGTTGATGGTGACACCTAATTCTGTTGCATCTTTGCATAGGGTGAAAATGGACCCTGAACTTTTGATCCTGAAATTCAAACAGATAATCTGACCCCACCCCCAGGTCCATTGAAGTGCTGCACAAGCTCTGGATGATTATATGTGACCGGCGGTCTGCCTGAAACAGTGACTTGTGCATGAATAGATGGGGTGTGGGCTCCTTTAAGGAAAGATAAATCTTACTCCAACATACAGTTTTTTTTAAAATGGGATTGAAGTGTGTCTTCCATTGTAATTCATACAAAGGCATCCATCAGGCACCAGAAGTTTCTGAAGCACTCGGTATTGAACTCAGAGTGCTGGTAACCTACACAGCAACCATTTGTTCTGAAATGTTTACTCGGTCCAAATAGGTTAATAAAGACAACCAAAATGCCCATTGTGAAACAATTTGCAATAAATTCTGGAATTTTAATTTCCTTGCCCTCCTGCCAAATTCTTTCTATTGGCTTTGAACAATTTGTTCTGTGCCTAAATCACGACCTTCTGGCTTTGTAAAAAAGTGGGCAAAGAGTCTGCCTAGAGGACTTCAAAGCAGGATCAAGGAGCTTCCAAAACAACAATAGGTACGAACCATGACTTCCAAGGCAGTTCTTGAACCTTGCACTGTGGTCCCCCCACCCCCTCTTTTTCTCATGTTCTGACGCCTGCTTAAACCAAAGACCTGGCAACAGAATGCCTTTTCAGAAACAAAATTGGAATGCCCATGAAAGGTGACCTGCGTTGTGTTTATGACCAGAACAAACAGAGCTCCCCAGGGCAACATAAGTTCATGGCACTAACAATGGTGATCCATTCCTAAAGCTGTTCCTGTACCTTAACCATACTGCTTTCTACGGGGCAGGCAGGGTCTCTTCTGACGTCCATGCAGTAATTTGGTCCTGCTTGGTCTTGAAACTCGCACCCAATAGATTCTATTAAAATTTGAAGAAAATATTTTCCCCTGTTGTGGTGATTGTTGGCATCTTTTGTGGCTTCCTCCACCTCAAGATTTTTGTTAAGCTGGCAGGAACTCCTTGTTTGGTAAATATTGTCAATATTTTAATTCCTTGTTGTTGGTCATTCACTGAGAAAGACATACAGTTTTACCAGAGATATGATGATCCATAGCATGTACCAGCTGGAATTCTGTTGTGTGAGGTACACTGCACAACTGTGATGATGTCAATCGTCCATTAATTATTTAACATTTTCATCTCCTAGTAAATTGCAAACATCTTCTACTGGTGAGTGTTGTTTCTGAGATAAAATACAACAGTTATTTCTTTGGGTTTGATCTGCGGTTGCTCTCACTCAATCCACTTCTTGATTGTGTTTGGCTTTTGAATTAGGATAGGTTTCAAAAGTTGACATAAGGATAGCCACAATACTTTGTTACCCAAAAAGAAGTAGTTATTTGGCAATTTAGGGCACAACCCCTACACGGTTCCTCAGACGTACATCTCACTTAAATCTGTAGGTAAGTGCATGGAAGATTGTAGCTTCAAGCAGTAATCATTGTAGCCTGATAGGCAGGAAGACAATCAAATAGAGAGGATTCATCTAGATGATGGCAGAAGATTCTGACTATTTTTCAAATTAAATATTAGGAGTCCATGATTCCAGAGAACTGCTAATGTGCATTATATGCCAATGCTTATATTCATTTAAAAGCATGAGCAGTGCATGCTTTCTTAACAATAAGCTCCATCCTATACTAGGGGACTTTTAAGCAAACACACACATAAGATTTCAGTATCTCTGATGCAGCTGGATGTGTGAGCCACACCCAAGGCATTGTTCCTAGAACACAGCATTCTTGCTTCAGGGTTACTTTGAGCATCTTTTTTTTCTGGGATAACTGCTATGTGCTGTCAGGTCAGAACTGATTTATAGTGACCCTAAGAGAGCTTTTAAGGTAAGTGAGATAGTTAAGGAGTGGCTTTCTCAGTTCCACTACCCCAGTCAGCTTCCCTCAATAGAGATTTGAACCCTGAATCCTAGCCCATCACTCAATCCACAGCACCACACTGGGGACCTCACTGAGAACAAGGTGACTGCTCATTACAAGATTACAAAGATTTCCTTGACTCCATGTGACCTGTTTTACGGGGTAGAACTCTCCTGGGGTTCATGTACGGTGGTGTAACTTACAGTGGTTAATTATGGCTAGTTGACAACATGCCAGGATGCATCTTCATCTGATTGCACAACTGAGTTGCATTCTGGCACCCCATCCATTAGCCACGGCAAGATGGGGATCATTTATGTGAACACTAACAGGAGTCTGGCTCCTAAAGTTGGGAATGCAGGAGAGGCGTGGGTAGCATGGAATAAACCCACGCTTGCGTGCCTTTTCCATACAAATAAATACCAATGCACCAAAGAGGAGCTTGAACTTTTTTTCAAGAGTCTACATGTATGTCATTGGGTTTGGAACAGAGGAATCATGACTTCTTTCTCTTCCAGCCTTTCCTTTATTACCTCTCTCCATACACACTTGGGTTCTCATTTGCTCCTGTAGAAGGCAAAGGGGAGGGTGAGCAGTGGACAGCATTGCTGGAGGTTAACAATAACCCATCCTCTAGCCACCTTTGCTCTGTTACTGAGTGACAGTTTTCATCCTAGACCTAATTGTTCATGCCCACCCCTCCCCTTATCACTGCATGTCAGCTGGTCGGAAGGACACGGCCACTAGGTCATAGGTTCCATTCCATATTTAATTAATGTGGAACCACTACAGTCCCATTCAGCCTGGCTTTGTCACTGGTAGCTATTAGAACATTGTAGGTAAGAGGTTGGAATTCAGATGAGGATCACCACTACTGGGGTACTACTGGGGTCACAGAATTTTTTGGTGGCATTAGGCAAGCCACTGCATCTTCAAACTGCACATTCCATAGAGTTCCCTTGTGCCTGTGTTCTCTCTCTCTCTCTCTCTCTCTGTCTGTCTCTCTCTTCTGTATAACTCAAAGAAGCCTTAAGGATATGAGTCAATGCAGGTTTTTGAAACCCCCATCGCTGCCACCCTTTTTCATAGATGGAGACTGCTCTGTGAGGAGAACCTTTGTCTGAAGCTCAGATACTCCTTCAAGTATCCCACTCCTGTTTTTCCCCATCCCTTCCTGCTGAACCTCTACTCTCAGGCTGAGTTGATGCATTATGTTTTGGGAAAGACCAAAGCAAATGAGAGATTGAATATGACTGAATAGAATAGTGTTTTTATTGTCATTATGCATATGCAAGATATGCACAACGATATTAGAGTGCTGTTCCACAACACACTCTAAACAAGGAACCATACAAAACACACAAAACACATAAAACACCATACAAGATGTTAAAAACTCTTAAAATCGCTTACAAAATTTAAAACACTACTTAAAAACTGATTAGGATGGTGCTAAAACTGTCGCGTTTAACTTGGATACCGCTCTGTGATAAAAACTGTTCTTTAGTCTATTTGTCCTTGACCTAAGAGTCCTATATCTCCTGCAGATGGCAACAGTTAAAAAAATTGGTGGCCAGGATGGGAAGGGTCTCTCAGAATTCTAGATGTCTTCCTCAAGCATCTGGAGTTGTAAAATTCTTCCAAAGGAGGAAGAGGACAGCCCACTATACTCTCAGCAGTGTTTATAACCTTCTGGAGCGCCCTTCTATCTGCCACTGTGCAATTGGTGAACCAGACACAGAGGCAGTAAGTGATAGTGCTTTCTATAAAGCCCCTGTAGAAGGTTACCAACAGTTTCTTAGACAGTTGTTCCCTCCTGAGAAGTCTCAGAAAATATAATCTCTGTTGGGCCTTCTTAACCAGTTTTTCAGTGTTGGCACTCCAGGTCAAATCCTGCTGTAGAATCACTCCAAAGAACCTACTGTCCGTCACCCGCTCTACACAAACTCCATCAGTAATCAAGGGCTGAGTGCCTGGTTTCCTTTTTCGGTAGTCCACTATAAGCTCTTTGGTCTTATTGATATTTATTATCAGATTGTTAGTTCTGCACCACCGTAGCAACCGATGCACCTCCTCTCGGTAGGCGGACCCATGAGACAACCATTCAGCTTGAACTCAGGTACAGAGTGACACAGAGACAGATACGAGCATTTCCAATTTGGGGGTTCCCAAGGCACTGAGAATTTGCAATGATCCCCTACTGAGTGTTACTACTAGCATGAAAACCACGACAGAATAATAGAATGATTGTTAAATGGTTAATACATGAAATTGATATATTAAGCAAAGGTAAAATATGCACAACCTAATTAAATAATTGGAAAGGTGGATGCAACATTGCCTAGCACAGTTAGATCTCCAACAATACTATCTTAAGAGCAAAGACTGTAGTGTGGAATATTAGTATATTAGATAATATACTAATATATAAATAAACCCACAATTTCATATACCCTTCAATCTAGCAATGTCATTTTTTCTGCCAGTTTCCCCCTCTTTTGAGCCACCAGTGGTACATGGAAAGTCACCCATGAGTAGGGCAGACAAGATGGTGCATGGAGGGCTACTCATGCATGGCATATGCAAGCATCTGTTAATAGGGACTTCCAATGTCTTGAGATGCAACAACTGAGAGGTCCTTTCCTTAGTTACTAGAAAATTCAAACCAGATGTTGGTAGGACAAGGAGAATGGTCTCAGTAGTCTGGCCAGGGTCATATTGATGATCCCTAGTATCCTCTCTAGATCTGCAGTTCTATGGTTACTATATTATTAAGAGAGAAGACAGTCCTTCACACATTCTTGGCCGTCAAGCACTACAACAGGCTGCAAGTTCAGAGCCTGGTCATTTTTCACAATGACTCCCCAAAACCCCTTTAAACATTACAGGCAGTGACCATACAGCCTAAAGCTGCATTTGGAAGCTGTAGTTTGAATAAGCACCATGTTCATGCTCTGACTATGCCTAAGAATTAAGGTTTTCACATCTGTCTGCACAGAGGTTTAGACTGCCTACAAAAGTACACTGGCATCCATATTGGTATGACTGGTGTTTTTCTTCCTGTTTTATTGCCATTAGAGATGGGCACGAAATGAATTTTCAATTGGTTGTGTTATTCGTTATTCATTTAGTTACAGAATGAAACAAATGAGGAACAGACCCATCAAAAAACAAAACGAAATGAAACGTTCGCTTTGCTTTTCATTTTTCCATAGGAATTAGAAATGGGCACAAGAGAATTTTTTAACTGGATTCGTTATTCATTATTTGTTTCGTTACAGAATGAAACAAATAACAAACAGACCCATCAAAGAAAAACAAAATGAAACAGAAATTTCCGTTTCGTTCGCTTCGTTTTTCATTTCCCCACAGGAATGCATTGAAGCAAATTTAAAAAAATGCACCGACCCGTCCCCAGGCCAGCTGGTCGGTGCAAGTTAAAAAAATTAAAAACAAAGAACAAAAAAAATGAAAAAAATGAAACAAACAAAAAATGAAACAATTTTTTTAAAAATAAAATTTGTTTTGTTTTAAATGAAACAAAAACAATAAAAATGAATAACAAAACAAAATGCCATTTTGGCGTTTCGTGCCCGTCTCTAAATGCCATCCATTCAGGCAATCAACACAGAAGGGCAATTCAGAGTGAATTTACTTTAGTCAACCAATGGCTGGATATGGGCTATCTAAGACCCAGATAGCTATTTTTAAAGATTCAATCATCCCCCCCTTTTTTTTTTGCCTCTGGTAAACAGGTGCTGCAAGTGTTTTAAACCACCACAATTATTCCCAAGCTGGCCAAATATGTGATCAAGGGCAATGAAAGGACAAAATAGATCCATAGGATGTAAATCATGGGAAGGAAAGCCTCTTTCATCAGGTGTAAACTCGCTTAGTATCTGCTTATCTCTAGCCAAAGATAACATGGCATTTAATCAGCCTAGAAGCTGGAATGCCATCAAATAACCAACATGGAGACAATGAGGGACGTGTAATCATTGTGTTAAAGTCTCCCTTTACTGTCATAATATCCTGTTGCCATCATCATCATGCTGTGTTATCATCTGGTCTTCATTTGCTGCCATCAGGAGAGTTGGGGAAATGCACGGCATTGCACACATTTGACAATCTGGGGTAATTTTTTTTTAAAATCATGTTTTAGGTAAGAGAGGAGAATGCCAGATCAGGTTGCTCCTGTTGGCAGGCACGCTTGCCTGCCATTCAAATCCAGCCAAACACTTTTGACTAATTATGCCACTGTATTGCTAACCTGAGAACACATGCACTCTTATTTCCCAGACGGTGAACATCTGTTCTCTCCCCCCCCCCCGCCCCGGTGTGTGTGTGACAATAACACATAGATACTGTACATCTTCACCACATTTGCTGGTGAACGTTATGTTCTTCAGACACAAATCACCACAGTGTTTACAGCTTGTTACAGATTCTTCTTCACTGGGACCATTTTATTCTTTCAAGCTGATCTTCCTAGGACAATGAGGTTGCCACGTAGCCAATCAGGTGAAGCTATTTTAATGATATCCCCGAAGGTGAGCAAGCTAATTCAGAGTGCTCTCCCTCAAGGACACAGCTACATAACCAAACCTTACTGGCTATACTGAAGAGGCCAACTCTTCCTAGGCATAAGATGGACACGAGCAGTGCAATAGTGCTGTAGTAGCAGAGGAAGGAGCTGCCTAGATGCCCTAAGCACATCCGATCTCGCTTGATTTCGGAAGCTAAGCAGGTTCGGCTCTGGTTAGTACTTGAATGGGTGACCACGAGGCAATACCAGGTGCTGAAGGCACCTGGAGTAGGAACTGGCAAGCCACTCCAGTACTCCTACCAAGAAAACTCCATGGACATGGAGTCACGTAGACGCGGTCACGACTGTAATGACACAACACACACACAGCAGAGGAAGAGGCCACAAGAGAGAAAGGAGACATTTCTTTCTGGTATTCAAGCCAGAGAATGGATACTGCTGTATTAGCACCATTTCCAGTGGCATATTCTCTCCCTTATGTTGGCACTTTCTGCCGGAGAGAAAGTGTTTGTCATATGTCTCCTGTTGTTTTGGCTCAGATGTAGAAATGAGCAAACAGAGCTAGCAACCTCCCTTGCTAGCATTAGCAATGACCGCTGAATGGCACCAGTAAAGTTTGCTGGCAACATTTAACAACCCATCTGTCTTTTACCTTTGCCTGTTCAACCCAAAGCTCTGTCTGAACCCTGCCTTACATTGAGCCAGGCTGCTATCTATTTATCTGAAATATTAATCTGAGACCAGGCACTGCATTGTTGTTAAAACTTGGCTTTATTGTTTTAAATGCCCTCCTGTGAAAAGGCTTAATGCTTGTGAAACTATTTTACTGGGGAGACAAATATGTGCTTGTCTGTTTGGCTGCAATGGGACCTGCTCGCATTATAATATTAAAACAGAGGAAAAAGCAAATAAAGTGCAAACTACAGATGGCATTTGAATATTCATGTTAACGACGAGTCACTGGAATGCAAGAGACAAATTATGCCCTTTTTTTGTTCCAATCCAGATAATTATTGTTAATAACATCAGAGCAATCGTTCTTGCTTTGGCTAAATATGCTGTATTGTGTTAGGTGGATATTTAGCCACAGCAGTAAACAAAGCCAAAACATACTTTTTTCAGTGAGAGCTGAAAGCTGGGCAGCCCTGTGTGTGTGTGTGTGTTGTGCAGTTACAGTCGTGACCGACTCTTCGTGACCCCATGTCTATGGAGTTTTCTTCGTTGGAATACTGGAGTGGTTTGCCAGTTCCTACTCCAGGCGCCTACAGCACCTGGTATACCCTGGTGGTCTCCCATCCAAGTACTAACCAGGCCCGACCCTGCTTAGCTTCTGAAATCAGGCGAGATCGGATGTGCTTAGGGCATCTAGGCAGCCCTAGAGCTTATCAAGAGATATCGGACAACATATTTTGTTGGATCTCTGCAGCAAAGGACAGACTGAAAGTTCCAGGGATGTCAACATATGATTAGTGGCAGCATCATGCAATCACATTTTAGTTTCCCCACAATATTCATTGTTTATTTGTTTAAAATGTTTACATTTGTTTGAATCAAGGGGCAAGGCAAGATTAAAAAGTAAAATCAAAACCATTACAGATGAATATCAAATGAAGAGAAGTGGAGTCCATGGTCACTTCTGAGATCTATCCATTTATTGCAGACTTGTAGAACTGTATGGGATCCCCAGGATGATCAAGTCCACCCCAACTTCTGAAGCATGAAATCTGAAGCTAAAGCACCCTTGACAAATGGTCCTCTAATAACTGCTTAAAAAATCCGAAATGACAGAGAGCTGACAAGTTTCTGGGGTTGTCCATTCCATTGTGGAATGACTCTTACTTCTCAAGACATCCTTCAGTGTATCTGAACGTTCCTTTCTTGTAATTTGAATCCAGTGCTATGAGCTCTACCTGCTACAGCTACAGAAAGAAATTGCTCCGTCATCCACACAACAGCCCTTCCCATATTTGAGATTGGAGACAGACGTTTATTGCAAGAAAAACCCACTGCTGCTACTGTAAAAATTCACAGATACTATGTCACATATTTGTCATGGTAAGACCATCCAGGTCACAGCCAACCATTCTGAGTAAGGCTGTTTCAAGACCTTTCTTCATGTTGAGCACCCTCCTCTGGAAATGTGCGAGCTTGTCAATATCCTTCTGAAACGGTGGTGCTCAGAACTGCAACATAGATCTGGCTAAAGCAAAAGGTTGGTAGTATTTTCCCCTGACTTCATGATTAGACATGGGCACGACTTGGTGAAATTCTCGTTTCCGTTTCCATTCCTCGTTTCCGTTACGCAACGGAAACGGTAACGTCAATTAAGCTGTCAGAACTTGAACTCTAACCGATAAAAGAAAAATTGGGTCTGATTTGTCGTTGTCGTTCATGTCATCGCGGCGATCGCGCGATGCCAAGCAGCACAGAAAAAAAGTTAAAAAAAAAACCCGATTCCCGGCCAAAAAAGCAGGCGAAAATATGCCTGCCTGAGTGAGGGCACCTACCAGAGGGGCGGTTTCTGGGGTGGGTCCCCGGCCTCCCCCCCTCTCCTGTCCTGGGCTGCTCTGGTGGGGGGCATCCTCGTCGTCTCGCCATGCCATGAGGTGCGGTGCGGGGGTCCAAAATGGCGACCACAATTTTTTTTTTGAAATCGTGGTCCAAAAACCCACCAAAGCACCACACAGAAACATGCAAAAAGTAGGTATTTTAACTGCCTGAATTTTTACAGTAGCAGCAGTGGGTTTTTCTTGCAATAAACGTCTGTCTCCAATCCCATTGATTTTATTTTATTTTATTTTTATTTTTATTTTTTTACACCTGCGCAATGATGGGCTGGCCATGGGATGGGACCATGCAAATTTTGGAGCCATTCCACCAATCGCATGGCCACTTGGCCAGGTTTTGACTGAGACTTCTGGGATGTGCCAGTCGGGCATAAAAAGCCCACTATAACCCTAGCCCTAGCCCTAACCCTAACCCTAACCCATACGCCAGTACACTGTCCTTATTAGTGGGTCAGAGGCACCCAGAGGTGCAGCCCACTAACTCACCCTAACCTTACCCGTAATAACCCTAACCGTAGCCCTTGCCCTAACCCCAACCCTAAGCCAGATCTGTACTCGCATTGCACTACACGCAAGTTCATTTCCCTTCTTAGTGAGCCAGAGGGCGCCCAGCAGAGGCATTCTTCTCTCACCTCGCTCACCAGTCCAAAGTTCCAAAACCTCTGTACGCCAGTATGCTGTCCTTCTTAGTGAGCTAGAGGCACCCAAAAGAGAGGTGCCTCTGCCAGTGCCACTTGGTACGCAATGGCTACACGGTCATGTATCCTTCCTTTTCCCTTTGTAGGGGGCCAGAGGAGGCATCCACCCCAGAGAGGTGCCTCCAGGAGCCTGCTAAATGCCTTCCCTTCGTAGCGGGCCAGAGGAGGCACCCACCCCAGAGAGGTGCCTCCAGGAGCCCGCTACCCTACCCCCCTAAACCAGTACTAATGACAGATGACAAACGAAATGACAAATTTTTGAAATTTTTTGCGACAAACGGAAACGAGCCAAAACGGGCCGGCTCCGACACACGACAACTCGAAACGTCATTTTTCCTGGTCGTGCCCATCTCTATTCATGATAGTTGTCTCGTGAAATGGGCTACAGTTCAGGAAAACTTGGGCCACACAAATTTCATAAGATTGCAAAATAAAAATAAAAATAAAAATAAAAATAAAAATAAAAATAAATGGCCAGATTCTCTTTTAGAGGTGGGCACTCTGTGCTTTGTAGATAGAGCACACGTCTTTGTACATACAGCACATGTCTGCAGCACCACAGGTGGAGTGGAGGCTCATCCCCCCACCCACCCCAGCCCAACCTAGTCCTCTTACCGTGCTCTGCACAGTGCTGGGGTTCTTCTTTAGGGCCAATGCTCCAATCTAGGGAAGAAGCCAGCCAGCCCTTCTCTACCTCATCCGGCAGCCAAACACTCTGGCGAAGTTCCCTCAGCATTTGAAGACAGTATTGGATATTTTCGTACTTTTTGACTGGCTTGGACTTCCTTTTACTTCTGGTAGGCATGATCCAGTCAGACTTCAGCTCTTTTAAATCCAAAGTGAGATACAAAAGCAGTTGATTAATTATCTTGCACTGACGTCAATACTAAAAGTGCTTCATATTCGTATTGTTCTATATATATAGAACAATACGACAGGAAATCTGGAACATATTCTTTGACATAGTTACTTCTATACCAGGCTATTCTGTTCCTTCCTCTCAAAGATATGAGTTATGAATCTAACAAAATTAGCATCTAAGATAAAATTCAGAAAAAAACTGAAGGTTGGATATAATTATCCAAAGTAATTATGTTGCCTTGATTTTTTTCTATAGAGAAGTGTGATTAATATGTTTTCCGTATATAATTTCTTCTTCTTTTAATATAGTTTGTTTCCAGAGATCACTTTGATGCTGACTCAGTTTGGGCTTGAATGCAGAATGTATAAAAATAAATGTGTGTTTTCTTCTAAAGCAAAGCAAAGGAACCCCCCCAAACACACACACACACACACTCCACACTCCTGTTGCATCCAGATGGAACAAAACCCACAAAATTCAGGTACAGCCATGCTGCAAGTCACTGTGTTCAATTAGTACCTGGTTATGACTGAAATTGACCTGATGGCAAATATGAAATATCAAAGCGCTTGTCAGCACTCCTGAATGGGACAAAGAAAAGGCGCATTAATGATTAACTCTGCTAAAAGCTCTGGCTTTTGTATTCCCATGGTGCTTGGCCTATCTGGCGGCCATGTGACATGCTCGGGCCATTTTCTAGCAGATTGGAGAAAGCTAGAGAGCAAACACAGGTGCTTTCGAGTCAGCCGTGCTGTCAGGGACAACCACAAACAGCAGCAGCTATGCTCGATTAAATTAACCCCTCTGTTTGCTTCCATCTTTCCTTCCTGGAGATTTCACTGCCTCAAGTCAGGCATCTTTTGCTCCTGCTTTAAACCATTCACATGCCTCCCCCCCCGCACCCTCACTAAACTCTCCTCCAAAGAAGAGTGACACCCACTGAAAAGTTTCTGCTTTTAAAAACAGCCATAACCTTTTGGGTGGGTGTGCGGGACTGAATGCAAAAAAACCTGCTAAATGAATGGAAAATATTCCATTTTGATTTTTTGTTTGATAAAAACGAATTAAAGTTAACCCTTCACGAACATTGACTTCTTCTCATGGCATTGTGAAGACAAACAATGCCTCACAGTAACACCAAGTGGGGAGACCCTTTCTCCAAGGTTCATTTTAGTCAAGAGTTATAATTTAAGGGGGGGGGAAGAATGAAACAATGACTTGCCCTTATAAATTGTGACCTTGCTTTTCATGTTATTGTTCCAATACCAATGTACCTGCCTTCCGACAGAGTAATAGGAATGGGGGGGGGGGAGACAGGTTTACAAATAGATGATATATATATCACTGTAAAAACAAACAAACAAGCTTTACAGACAGGGATTGTGAGGTAGAACAATGGCAGACCCCCACATGGTCTGTCATTGTTTTACTTCACAATCACTGTCTGTAAAACTTGTTTGTTTGCTTTCACTGTGATTTCTGCTTCCCACAAGTGGTATTTTTGGTGCTACTATTAAAAACCAGAGTCACTCCGCACACCACCCAAATATTAATTTCTTCCACATCTGCAGTCACATATACTTTCACCACATTTTCAGATTCACAGATATACTTTATTTGAACGGGATCACACAGGGGCAATATGGAGCAAGAAGACTAGTTTCAGGCACAGCTTGATCATTAAATGAACATATTTGGTTTTATGGATAAAGAAACCATCATTCATGTAAGTACACTAAAATGAAAACCCTTGTTATAGTCACTACGGTATTCCATTTGCTACCTCAAGAAATGACATCTACCAAGAAGAAGAAGAAGAAGAAGAAGAAGAAGAAGAAGAAGAAGAAGAAGAAGAAGAAGAAGAAGAAGAAGAAGAAGAAGAAGAAGAAGAGATTATAAAGCTGATTGGCTATATAGATGGACCCTGACCCAGAAGATGAAACCATGCTGGTATTCAGTCTAAGACTTTCTCTAAAGGTGGAACATAAATGAACAGCAGTGAAAACCACTTATTTAGAACTGCCACTTCCACAATGCTTCACATATATTACCTCAGTATGAACTATAACACCCCGTGATAGCCACTCAGCTTCATCGCAGCGCTGGTATTTTCAGTGCTTTGTGCCTCACTCAAGAAATCCAGGACGAGACCATTCATCCAGGCTCATTGTGTCCTCAGACATGGCACAGACAGTGGCCAGCTGCCTGTGGCATTGAACAGCTCTACTGTGTAGAGTTTGCCTTTTGGTGGGGCTGGCGCACAGCCCAAGCAACTTAGAAACTCTTGGGGTGGAATTCTCACCGTCTGGCTATTGAGCCCCCAACAAAATGGGTACGCAGCTGTTATTTTAGCCTAAAAACCCACAGTGAAGATGCCTCACTTGAACCTGAAAGAAGTGTCGCTCTATAAAGAGTCAGCATAGACCGTCTCATTCATTCATTTTGTAATTTTGCTATAGGCGCTGCAGTCCAGTTGGGCAACTAATATATGATATCTCCAGCCTTTGATTCATGGCCTAAATAGGGACATAGCAGGGCTTTGGGACTTGTAAATGGTTGTAGAGAAGAAATTTCGGCAGGCACAGCTTTCTTTCTGCCCTGCATGGCAAACCTGCATTTTCTGAAATTTATTTTTCTCCATAGTGATTCCAGTAACTTTGGTTCTTCAGACCAGGTTTCCTTATATGCCAGCTTCAAAGTAATGAAGTAGTATTTGGCCCACTATCAGAATCTTATCACTCTATACACCATCTCAAAAGATCCTGAGGTAGTTCTTTCGAATACAGACCTGCATACTCTTCCGCAGGCATCTTTATGTTGAAAACCAAGTCTGCCTGTCTTAGTATGTCTGCTCTGCTTCTAGTGTGCTTGGCCCAGCTGATGAATTGGAATGCTTTGGTGGCTGAATTGAGATTAAAAATGCATTCCCTTGCTTGAGATCTACAAAGTGTGTCTTCCAGTTTTCTTTAATTTGATGCTAGGACAGTGTTGGTGAACCTATTACATGGGTGCCAAAGGTGGTACTCGGACCCCTTTCTGTGGGCACCTGACATTGGCCCTTCACAGCCACCTGTATTCAGGTTAAATTGTGGTAATGGCATATTGTGAAAAATTAGTAGTAGTTTTGAATCACAGTTTGGGCACTTGGTCTCTAAAAGGTTCGCCATCACTGTGCTAGAATGTTGACGTAAAAACACCTGACTCAAAGGGCCTTGTTAGAAGGGTCCTTGCTAGAAGGGCTGCTATATATCTTGCACGCCTTGCATCCGTGGTGTGGACTGAGGCAGTGGCATGGTATGCAAAGTTCAGTGCAGGGGAACGTTCTGGGTGAACACACTCTCTGAATGGGCAGTGGTATTTATGAGAGGGAAGCCTTTCTATCAGGCTTTGAACATTATATTTTTAAAGTACTGTAGTGTATTTGTTTTTATAAAAATAAGACATTATTCATTACTTTAAGAGTCATGTGATGCTTCTTTTACTCCCCCCCAAATGTCCTCACCAACCAACAGTTTAGAAGCAATGAGCAAACATTACTTTTTTTAAATAAAAAAGGAACAGCATATGCCTTGCATTTAAAATATAATGCCTTTGTGTCCTTGTTATCTTACAACACGTGTTACAGTTACTGGTAACACCATCATTTGCACCACACTCAGCAAAGTCCTCATGCATAAAGTTATGCAGCTGCACAAACTGGATGTTGTCATCCTCTGGTGCCAGAAAATTCAATAAAGTTTAAACCAATTAAGGGCCTTTTTACACGACCCCTAAGATCCGCTGGTCCCTTAAATTCGGACCAGAGATCTTGAGGGTTTGTCGCTCTCCCTGCGTTCCCACCCCCTCCGCACTTCCTTGTTCTGTCTGCGTGAGGGGAGGGAGAGAAAAAGGGAGAAAAGAATGCACTCTTACCTCCGGAGTGCCCCCGTCACTTCCTGGTTCCTCTTAAAGGGGCGGGAGGCAAAAAACAAAAACAAAAACAAGCGAGGAGAGCCCGGCACTCTCCGCATCAAAATTTTTCACTCTCCCAGAGCAGGTACTTGAAAGATGCGCTGGGTCGCGCTTAGGTGGGCGGGGTCGCACTTAATTTTCTGTTAGCTCCGGAGCTGGTGGGGAAACATTTTTAAGCTCCGGAGCTGGGAGCCATTTGCAGCGGAGCTTAGGGGTCGTGTATAAACGCCCTAAAAGCTTCCTGTCTTGTATCTCAGGTTCCTAGCCCCCCCTAGAGCTCTCTTTTGCTCTAGGAAGCTGTTGAGCAGCTCAAGAATCAAGGTGAGAGTCATTTGTAGTATATAAAATTGCCACTGGGTCACCACTGCTGGGATTGAGACTGGCGGTGGCAATCCGGCAGTGATTTCTTGACTTCTGAAGACCTGCCCCACTGATCTCAAGGCTTCCCAAGGCTCCCCAGGTAAAAGGGACCTCTCGGGAGCCTCAGAATCCAAAATGGGGAGGGTTGGAAGTTTTAATTCATTTAAGTTAAATATCATCCATGCTAGATGATAACATCACCCTGTTTGTTGTTACATAATGTTACACAAACAGGTATTTGGCAACAATTTCCAGATTTTGCTGGTGGATTTCCATATACAATTTTATTTCAGGTCATGTTCATACATGCATGTAATTCTGAGGGAACTGCTTCTCTGATTCCATGGTGTTTGACAGTTTGCATCATCATCATCATCATCATCATCATCATCATCATCATCATCATCATCATCATCATCATCATCATCATCATCATCATCATCAAAGCAGTCATAAAGGCCATATTTCCCACTTGATTCTTCTTCTTCATCCTGTCAAAATGTGCAGCCTCTGCTAAGTAGAGGGTAGGCATTTTGCTCCCTCAGCTTTGTAGCTTTTCCCCTCAGGCTTGTTTGCTTGGATCCTGTTCTAAATGGAGATTCAGCTTGGGACCCCCTTCAAATAAAGTTTGCATCATGCTGTTGAACAATGTTCCCTTCCCAAGCTGAATATTACAACTCACCTATTTCCTTTTTGGACAAAGATTGCAGCAGGGCATGAACTGGGAGCTACAGTGGTTGAGAAGAGCAAAGGACTTGGTAAGTTTCACTCAGACTCTTTATTGAGTGATGAGCGGGTGAGGAGGACACTTAGGGTTAGCTTGTCCATGTAATTACCATGTACATTCCTGACTGCCACTGGACTGCAGAAAACAGAACAGGAGTGTCCATTCTTTTCAAAACAAATGAGAGATTGAACCAAAGGGAGACAGTTTGCCCCCAAAGCCAAGTCAATAATGAGTTTAACGTGTGGTTCATTCATTGCCCTACATACTCATTTACACAACTGAAAATGGATTGGGCTCATTCCTGTTTCCAGCAGTGGTAGTACCAAGTGGATTCCAGGTATTGCTCCCAGTGGCCACCAGTTTATTTCCTGATTTTGTGAGCTGGGGAATCCTGAGAAAAGGAATAATGCCTGACAGAGAGATGGTTGTCCCTGTCAGTGTCATTGAAAGTATCTAAGGAGGAGGCCATATATGGCTTTCTCAACCAACCAACCAACCATAACTGCAGTTTCTAGAAGTAGCCACCCCAATGAGGTCTGTTGCCCAACATCAACCATCACAATCAGGAGAAGGAAACCAAAAGGAAACAAATTAAGAAATTGGGCAGAAATAGTGTTAAAGATAAACAAGATTAAGTAATGGATGGATTAATCAACACAAACCATCTACTGGTACATATGAACTGACGTTGAAAGGAAAGCAACATTTGGTATGGCCTGGTTGCCATATGATTCTGAGTTGCTGTGATAGAAAACTCAGATCTTACTCATTGCTGCCAATCAAAACATGCAGGAATAGTACATCTTCCTCCTCCTTTTATGCCATGAAGATGGAGCATTGCATGTTGTAATGTTCACAAGGGGCAAGAGTTTCTAGCTATGGAAAAGAGGTACATAGCTGGGGTGTGTGTGCTCCTGGACTCATTCTTGAGTCTAGATGCCCAGGTCACAGATGTGGCTAGGAGTGCATTTGCAAAATTAAAATTAGTACGCCAGTTAAGCCCCTTTCTTGAGAAACCTGCTCTGGCCACTCTGACACATGCTCTAGTGACATCCCAGCTGGACTACTGTAATGTGCTGTATGTGGGGCTACCGATAGAAAATCCTGGGAAACTTTCACAGGTCCAAAATGCAGTGGCCAGATTGCTGACTGGGGCAGGTTACAGAGATCAAATTACACCCCTACTAAAGCAGCTCCACTGGCTGCCAATCAGCTATCGGGCACAATTCAAAGTGCTGACCTTAACCTACTAAGCACACAATAGCTTGGGTCCAAACTACCTCAAAGATCGAATCTCGCAGCAGGAACCGGATTGGGTGCTAAGGTCATCAGGAGAGGCCTTTCATTCCATCCCACCACCTTCACAGGTGCGTCTCATAAGAACACATGAAAGGGCCTTCTTTGTTGCTGCTCTCAGACTTTGGAACTCCCTCCCACTGGAGGCCAGGACTGCCCCATCTCTGCTGTCTTTCTGGAAGCAGGCAAAGACCTTCCTCTTCAGGCAAGCTTTGCCTGAATGAGGTACCACCTACTATGTGACTTTTATATGGATTACCATGCATGGTTACATTGATGGATTGCATAAGAACACCAATATTTTCCATGTTACTTTCCATCCCCCACAATGGATTTCTTTTTCTTTTTCCATGCTCTTTGTAACTTTAATGTTACCTTTAAATGTTCTAAGATGCCACTTCTAATTCTCTGTTCTTAACTTGAATATGTTTTAAATGTTTTGGGCTGTATATTGTCCCTCATTACTGTAATCCACCTTGTGTTCTTTTCCAAGGAGAAAGGTTGGGTAAAAATATTCAAAATAAAATAAATGAATGTATTATTATTTCCTCACCCTCTCTTTTTCAAGCAGGTATAGCACCACTTATAATTTGAAATGAAAGAATGTTCTCTTCCCAAAATTTAGTACACAAAGAAAATGCTAGAGCACTTCCAACAACACAGCCACATACCACTTCTATGTGTTTGCTTCAACCATACAAATGTCCCTACAAGAGACAAGTCAACGTCTTCAGTTTGAGATCATGATTTGAGAAAATGGGAGAGAAGTAAAATAAAATTGAATTAATAGCCAAAACATGTTGAGCAAACTATGTCTATGCAAAGATGATGACATAATTGCAAGATGGAGATCTTGGGGCTCTCTTATATCTCTTGCAATGTGTCCATAGTCAGTCTCATTGTAGGTAAGTCAGGTGACCTCTGGACCAAAGTAGGAACTCATTAATTATTCTGCCAGTAAGATCATCACCTCACCCACTTGCAATTTACTCAACAGGACTTTGGCTAGTTAATGTTGTTGAAAATATTGCTTCAATGGATGAAAAACCTAGATCTTCAGACCCAAATCCATGAGTACTTACATAGTCTTGCCTACTCTCCAATCAATGAAAGCTTTTAGGGGTGCCCACCCAAATGAGCTCTGTTACACAGCATCAACAACCACAGGCAGGAGAAGGAAGCCAAAGGTAAATAAACGAAGGATGTAATAGTTGGATTCCAGGCACTGAATTCTAACTGTCATCTGAGAGGAAACATGAAGTTTATATTTTCTGTAATTGATGCACTAACTATTCTCTCAGGCTGAGAGAATTCTTCTTCTTCTTCTTCTTCTTCTTCTTCTTCTTCTTCTTCTTCTTCTTCTTCTTCTTCTTCTTCTTCTTCTTCTCACCACCAAACCTATGCATCCTTCTAATCCTTTCCAAGTCTAATTTTCAGTTATTTGTCATGTGCAACACTCCCCCCTTCCCCATTTGTCTGTTTTGTGTGTATCTGTTTTCATTTTATGTGATTCCTGGTATTAGGAAGTTGATCTTTGGTACATAGTTAATTTTTAAAAAATGTTTTCCCTTGCTCATTCTCCTTTGGTTTTTCTCTCTTTTATTCTTTCAGTGTATCTTGTCTTTATGCCAGTTTTCTGTCTTTTGTGTCTTTTGTTGTATCCCGTGTCTGGATTACTTTAATACAAACACGGTGCTGTGTGATCATTGTTGATCTATTCTACTCTTCACCCAACTCTTGTTTACAATAAATTTATTTTGCTGTTCTTCAACACATTCAGTTAGTGATTATGAAAGTAGCTCATTGTGTAGCCAGGTTTATGGTGGCAAAAATATTACCAGTAGAAAGACAGAGAAGTCAGTTCTTTCCAGTAGTGTATTTGACCTCAGTGCCCTGTTTCCCCTCATCCCACCAGGATAAAACATCCCTCATTTGCACGCGGCACCAGCACTACTGGAGTTTCAATGGTTGATTCACCCTTGGATGGGATAACAGGGCTTTGACCAGGTGCATCAACATTTGAAGGCACAGTATTGCAACAAGGAGGGTAGAAACCCACTAGTAAGCATTTGCTACTGGAAAAACATGAACCTTCCTTCTTAGTATTTATACTGCCTCTAGCGGCCCCTCCATGAGCAGAAGGAAATACAAAACATTCAGTGAAGAACCAACATGACTTACATCCCCAGATTCAGGCATTCTTCCCCATTTCTTCATTCACTTCTTCATATGTCAAGAATGAGAAGTCATTGCTTCTCATGACCCCAGATCTTAGGCTTCTGATAGCAAACAAGCCACCCCTCCTGCAATGTTCTCCCTCCCTCCCTCCCTCTACGTGTGCATCTGTGTATGTTCAGAACAGGGCAGCAAGAATTTGCAGGTGCTATCTCTTCTTGATAGGACACTGGCGGGAGGTGGAAGCATCAAGTGTAGAGCAACACACAAGGGCAGAATACAGGCAAGCCCTCTTGAACGTGCCTGCAATGGAGGGCAGCCACACAACTCACAACAATCAAGAGTCTCTGAGGGATATGCTTGTAGCAGTAGAGTCTAGCTATAGAAAGGCAAGGTCTCTTTGTCACAAGTAATGGGCCAAACGTGTCAGTAGTACTGCAGTTTGGGATGATGAAAGGGATGTGGTGTATGGTTGGTCCCCACACTCTTAACATACTAGTTCAGAGTGCTTTGCAGGGTATGGGAGACACATACATACATAATTGAGTGGGCTAGAAAGGTGACAGGGCATTTTCACCACCGTGTCCGAAGCTGTGAGCTGTTGCAGCAGACACAACAAAAATTGGGATTGCCACTGCATCCCCTTATCCAGGACATGGCAATTCTATGGAGCTCCACTTTCTACCCGTTTGAAAGAGTGCTGGAGCAGCATATACTGGAGACTTCTATTGGTATGGCTGCTGTTCTGGGCAGAGAAGAGTGGGACATTATGGGTCAAGGGGTCTATATCCTCTGAAGCTTTTGGAGCGAAACACAGGTCCTTATAATGAGGAGGCCACCTTCCTTAGTCAGGTGATCCCAGCTCTCCAAGGCTTGGTTGACATGACGGTGGGCATAATGAGGGAGTGGTCTAGGTAGATAGGGATTGTGTGTGTGTGTGGGGGGGTAGTTCCACAGAGGGGAACAGCATTTTTCTGGACTGATGGTTCTGATTACATTCTATCGACCTTATTGGAGTCCCCCCCAATTAAACAGCAGGAAGAGATATATTTAGCAGCAGTAGGAGGGGGTCAATCACAATCAGCTTTATATCACATGCAGCAGCAGTTAGCACTGAGAGGTCACACAAAGCAGGAAGAAACTACTAGTGTTCACAGCACTCTAAACAGCAGTAGCAGCAGTTGTAATGAAGATTTATTTATTTATTTATTTATTTATTTATTTATTTATTTATTTATTAGGTTTTTATACCACCCATCTGGCAGCAAGGCCACTCTGGGCGTTTAACAACAGATAATCAAAATACAAAATAAATTACAATTAATACAATAAAAATAAAAATAAGGATAACATAAGATTGACAAAAAAGAGTATCACAGACCACCAAAACTACTATAAGACACTATAAGCAATCTGGCTGCCATGTTCTGGATCACCTGGAGTCTCCACATCAGGGAGACCAAGGGTAGTCCGGTCGTGAGACCACCAATGCATGGACCAGCCTGGTGAGAGCCCCGGTATCCATAGAAAGAAGCAGCTATCATCCCACGGGGATTATCATCCTATGGGGAAAATATGAAACTAAGTTCATGATTAACATTGGCTTCTCTAGTATGGCAGAAAACATAAAATTGTTCTGCCTCTCATAATTTCTCTGCAAGATCTTGGTGTTTTCTTCTTTCTCTTAACTTCTTTCCTTTAACTCTTAGAATTAAGTCCCTTATACCTGTGGCATCAGAGGAAACTTTCCAGACACTGTCTGGATGAGCATTACAGGGGTCTGTTCTTGAGAGTAGAGATGGGCACGAAACGAGCGATTTTTCGTTTTCGTTTTTTCATTTCGTTACGCAACAAAAACGAAATGAAATTTTAAAAAAACAAAACAAAAACAAAAATGAAACGACCAAATTTGCCGTGTTTTTCGTTTTCGTTGCAGCAGATGCATTGAACTAAAAAGAATGTTAACGAAACAGCAATTTTTTGTTTTCGTTTTCATTTTTTTGTTTCGTTACCTAACGAAACGGAAACGAAATTTTTTGCAAAAAAGTCACGAAAACGAAAACGAACCGAAACGGACCCCTAAACAAGCAAACGACAAACGAAACACCATTTTTTTTGAGTCGTGCCCATCTCTACTTGAGAGACACCAGCCTAGAGGAAAGCGATAGATCCCTTGAGAAGGACTATGTTTGGAGAGGTGGCAATGGCACTGCTGTCTTGCCCATCGACAGTGCCCAGTAACTAGTGTGTTCGCTCATGCAAGGGAATTGTTCCTTGGACCTGGATCTGTAGAAAAACTTATTTTCTTTAAGGCCAACTTCCCTGAAGCCATGTTTAAATAATAGAGAACGGCATATTCTGCTGGAAAAATCTCCTTTTTTGAAAAAGAGATCTATCTATTAGAGATGGACACGACTCAAAGAATGGTGTTTCGTTTGTCGTTTGTCGTTTAGGGGGTCCGTTTCGGTTCGTTTTTATTTTTCGTGAATTTTTTGCAAACAATTTCGCTTTCATTTCGTTACGTAACGAAATGAAAAAACGAAAATGAAAACGAAAAATTGCTGTTTCGTTAGCATTCATTACAGTTCAATGTATTTGCCGCAACAAAAACGAAACGCACGACAAAATTTCTGTTGTTTCGGTTCATTTCGTTTCATTTTGGAGACAAAATTTGTTTTTCGTTTCGTTACATAACGAAATGAAAAAACGAAAATGAAAATGAAAAATTGCTCGTTTCGTGCCCATCTCTACTATATCTATCTATCTATCTATCTATCTATCTATCTATCTATCTATCTATCTATCTATCTAAATTTAAACAGTGGTGGTGAACCTTCAGCACTCCGGATGTTTTGGATGACAACTCCCATAATTCCAAGCCTGTATTGCCAATGACAAAGGACTGTAGCAGTTATGTTTCAAAACATCTGGAGTGCCAAAGGTTCTCCATCACTGATAGATTTCTGTTCTGTCCATCTAACTACCAGGCGATTCTGGGTGGTGTACAACAAATAAACAATAAAGAGATATAAATTATAACAACTAAGTACAGTAATTATAAACAATATAACAAACACAATGGTGATAAAACTATTACTTGATAACATGCAGATTGTAACACCAAGAATCCCTGACATGCTATCTGGGCAACTCTGTAAATTGTAGTCCCCCAAAAATAATTCCCTAAATTCTGATTAATACAATTTCAATGGTTCTAGCCACCCTATCCCCCAGCATCAGAAATCCAAGCCAAGGCCTACATGCCAAACCCTGTAAATCATAACTCATTTAAAGGAACATATTAAACCCTTTCTTCCATTTGCTTATTATTTATAGCAGTGTAGATAGTATCTTTCACTACCAGCAATTATAAAACAGAGAAATGAAGTTTTGGTTGCAGAATGCTGTCTCTTCAGAATCTTAGGCTTTTTACAAAAGAGTTTATATTTACAGCATATGAATGTACAAGGTATTGAACACAGGTTGCTTTGGCACAGAATGTTGGTGCTTGAAGGTAAATAATAGACTGACTCACCGTGCCATTGGCATGATTTTAACCTTTCTCTCTCATGGAGGAAAAGCACAATCCTATTAGAAAATGATTAATAACAATTAATTATTTCCACCTGTCTTTTTGTGGGTTGGCAGAGCAACTGCTATAGTGACTAATGCCTGAGACTGAAATCTGAAATCTACATTGAACAAATGACTGATAAAGATCTTCTGCATTCTAATTGCTATAACCTTTGGGGAAAAGAGTAAGCAAGTGGAGTTCGCTCATCTTTTCCCTGATATACTGTAAATACTTTCCTGAAAATCTTCAAGAAATGCTATCTATCTTCGTTTATAGGTTAATTTGCATGAAACAAATGTCCCCATAAACAAAATGGAAGTTGGCAAAACCATATGGGTGTTTGCCTACCAGTGTTATTGATGTTACACATTCCATCTGGAAGCAACCGTTTGGAGAGATAATAAAAATCCAAGGTCACATTAAAACACAACATTGATTGTAGATTAGGCTCACTATATGTGGAACAGAGGCCATAAACCTTAAGAAATTTAGAAGTGACACACGTATATTACATGTAACGTGAACACATGGAAGAAAAGATCATTCTGTTTTATTATGAACTATTTCATTATACACTCACAATGAAGGATAGAAAGCAGAAGAGTCTCCTAAGGATGTGTAGTGGGACTGGAGCGATTAAATTTGTCCATACACTAGCCCAAAAGGCAGCTCTGCATGAAGACTGTAAAAAGGTAAACATTTTCTGGGCACATGCATGCTAGTCGTTTCTGACTCTAGTGGCAGTGCTCATCTCTGTATTCAAGCCGAAGAGACAGTGTTGTACAAGTCCATGTGTAATCTACTTGCATTTACATGTTTTCGAACTGCTAGGTTGGCAGGAGCTGGGTTATCAGCGGCAGCTCACTCCATTGCGTGGCACCCGGGATTTGAACTGCTGAGCTGCTGACTTTGCAGCCAAGAGTTTTCAGAGCCTTAGTACTAATTAGAGTTGAACAGCACGGCCTGATTGAGTGAAGCCAGAGACCCTGGGACCTACAAGAATGGCCATTCTCATCATGGCTGGATTGTTGTCATACATTATATGTAGGGTTGCCTCTGGAAAGTGTTTGGAAACTTCAGCAGGTCCAAAACATGGCTTTCAGATTGCTGACTGGGGCTGGTCACAGGGATCACATAACCCCTCTGTTATAGCAGCTCCACTGGCTGACAATCTGTTTCCAAGCACAATTCAAAGTGCTGGTTCTAACCTATGAAGCTCCTAGGTCTAAGCAGCTAAAAGGACTGCATCTCTGTTTATGAACATGCTTGGCTGTGAAGATGTATTTATTATTTATTTAAAATATGTTTACCCTGTCCTCCTCCTTGAATAGAGTAGGGCCTTGGCACTAATGACAGCAGGATATAAATGGAGTAAACAAACAAACAAACAAATCAAAAGGACCCCAGTGTATCTTACATTATAAAAAAGACAATATTTAAAAGCAAAAAAAATAGTAATTATACATATATTTTAAAAACTAATTAAATAAGTATTATATTAAAGATGATAAATAAAATCAATAGTAAAACACATTCAAAAGCAACAGAGCATGATAATCAGGAGTGGCCGTTCTCTCGGTCCCAGCCCCTTGACAGGTGCATTTGATGAGGACATGGGAGAGGGTCTTCCCTGTGGCTGCTCCCAGACTCTGAACTCCCTCCCACGGGAGGCCACACTGGCCCCAGATTTGTGGTCCTTCAGCAAGTAAGATGCTTTTCTTCAGGCAGGCGCTCCCTTAATGACCAGATGCTTGAGTTTGGTTTTCAAATGGATGGTTGTCCCTTACTGCCTTGAATGTCTTTCAAGGACTTGGTGTTGTTTACTGTTTTTTAAAGATTTATTTGGTCATTTTTTTCTTTAACATTTGTATACTTATTGTTTTTAGCTTTCAATGTTTTATTTTAACGGTCTAGGCTACCTAAGGCCCTTCTTCAGGAGAAAGGAAGGACAGAAATATTTTAAATAAATAAATAAAATACTCCTCTGAAGTAGGGATCTACTCACTCCATGTCCGTGATCGACAGCGACCATATAGCAGAGGAGAGAGGACAGTATTAAAACTTGGTCAGATTATTCCTCCTTCTCAAAGATTGGAAAGTTGCTTTTAAGGCTGGTGAACACTCTGAAGGGATTCATAGAGGTGTATGGTAGGATGATGCTTTGTGTCCCAGAGCATCCTCCTCCCGCTACTCAGCTATAGCTTCACCCTGACTTCAAAACAATCATATACACCGTTAAGTGTAGAGGGAAGATTGTCACTTTGTAAATGAGGATAGGACCAATAAATAAATAAATAAATAAATAAATAAATAAATAAATAAATAAATAAATAAATAACCATATGTCCATGCATAGAACTGGCACTGGGATGATCAGAAAAGGGGGCTTTGAGATCTCAGTACCAAGGGGGGGAGTGGCCTTTATGCTTGGGCTGTAATGTGCAGCCTGCATACTGTAATTAAAACTGTAAGCTCCCCAGAGACTACTTGAAGTGGTATGGGGCGGTATATAAGCAGAACACTTTGCTTTTTTTGTTTATTAGGATTATTAGGGAAGGAACTGGAAACACAGCAGCCATTAGTATCATTGTGTAAATTGGTAGTGCGCCTAGATTTGAAACACTGCATATGGTTTTAGCCGTTCCACTTGGAAAACAGATACACTGCATGGCTAAAAGGAGCTGTGGGGCAAAAGGGTGAACTGAAATAGCTGAGGGGGCTTGAGCCCCTTTGGAATGAAAGAAGGCCAAACCAGTAATAGCCTGCCTGCTCTTGCAGTGGTCCTGAAAGTGGCCATCCCAAGACAATACATGTGTTGGTAACAGGGCCCCAGCCTTTTGCTTGTGTTTCCACACAGAGATTTCTTCTTCATGAAGCTTTTGGCAAAATAAAAGGATGCACAAAATACTGTCACAAAAACAAACAAACAGTTATTAGATGGTGAGCCTCTGTGAATCAACACCCACTTCTTTAGACACAGATGTGCAAGATATATATGCCCTATATTTATCCCCATGGTGTTGACATTCATGTTCTGCTGAGGAAATGGATAGTGGCCAAAGTGACAATGGTTCATTAACAAAGGATTGTGACAATCAGACTGTTAATTACCAGATCCTAGCTGGGGTAACAAGACTGGTAGATTTGCCACAGGAAGGCTAAGGCTTAAGACAGGTGCCAGAGTCCATCAAAGGAAGTGACTATTTTATATGTCTCTCGGCTCAGACAGGCTGGATAAGCTTGGTGACAGTCTTATGAAAGTATTGTTGCTGAACTCCAGGTCAGTGAAAGGGAAAAAACCACCAACCCTCCAGGACCTGATCCTGGATGAGTGTGGGGACCTGGCCTGTATTACACAGACCATTCTGCATGAGGCCAAGGGAGGTGATTTCGCTCTGCTCTATCACCTGGACAAGGATGTGAAATTGCACTGGTCTACTATGATACCTCACCAGGAGCCCCATCCCACAACCTTCTGGGCTTGAGAGAGCATACCTGGAAGTGCATGCCCAGTCTGTTGTCACTAATGAATTGGATGAGGGTGAAAAAACTTAAACTGAAAAAAAAAAGGCAGAGGTGCATCTGGTTGATCAAAAGGCATACCAGGAAAGAAGGATTCAACTTGTGCTAGATGAGATTATGTTCTCCCTGAAAACTCAGGCTCACAACCTGGACTTATCTCTGGACCTTGATGCTTACGTTAGCGCTGGCCACCAGAGTGCATTTGCACTGTTAAAACTTGGTGCACCCGCTGTGGCCATTCCTTGTAATGTCTGATTTGACTACCTGTCCATGCCTTTATTAAGATCCTGCCTGGAATACTCTAATGGGCTCTATGTGGGGATGCCTTTGAAGCGGGTATGGAAAGGTCAGCTGATAAAATGCTGCAGCCTAACTGCTGACTGGGTTGCTGACAGAGAGCCTGTAACTCTTACTGCAACAGCTTCACTGCCTGCCAGTGTGTTTGTGGCCCAGCTCCAACTGCCTGTTATGACCTATTTGGTTTGGGCCTAGGCTTTCTGAAGAATTGTATGTCCCCATAGGAGCCTTCTTAGCTCCTAAATACTTCAGGGGGTGCCCTTCTCTCTAACTTCACATATCTCTTGTGGGAACAGGGTCTTCTCTGTGGCTGCTTCTGCTTTGTGGAATGCCCTCCCTTTGGAGGTTAAGCTCCCCCCCCTTGTCCTTCTGGTGCCATATGAAGACATTTCTTTTAAATCAACCTTTTAAACTACATTTGGTGCTTAAACAACAGAAATGTCCAAAAGAAGCAGCAAGAAAATCCAGAATCCTAGGCATTTTTTCCTTGCCCTTCCACTAGAAAAGTCACTTCCTAAATATTTCCACTTTCATCTTGCACAGATCAAGGACTGAATGTTTGATTTAATTAAATGTACCAACAAAGTGCTAAAGAAAAATTACCTGCAACATCTGTGATCCTGCCACTCCCCGCCACAACATCAAGATTTGTCTCTGGCAAACAGCTATTACGGGTTCACTGAGGAGGAAAAAGCGTCATTATGTAAAATAAAACGTGAAACTGGGCAATAATGCAGGAAATTAATAATGCCCCAAAGATGTTCAAGGTAAATATAATTGGAATGCAAACATATTGGCTTTAAATATTGGCTTTAACATGACAGCTGCTCTCTGAGCTCATGCTTTCCTCTTATTAACAACAGTAATTTAGAGCCAGCAGGTTTTATTTGAGCACAAAATGGAAAACACTGCCCTATTCCTATCATCTCAGATTCAAACCTTCCTTCCTGCCTCTTGCGGAAAGAACTGGCTGGCCATCATGTTGCCTTAACCTGTGACGAGACTTCTTAGCACCATTACAACCCGAGGATTGTATCTTTTTAAGACAAGGAAGCCAAGCAAAAGGAATACATCAGCATAATTATAGCCCTCCTCTACATCAGGAACAGCTGGTATTTACTTTCTTGATATCCGCATTTCCGTATTCAAACAAGCAACCTTTACCGTAGACTGACTCGGGCTGTTTCAAATGAGCAGCCTTGAGCTGGTCCCTGTAGATTGCCAAAGGCTGATCATCAGAGGGCTGGGTCGCTCAGTAGCAGAAGGGGTGCAAGGCGTGCCTTGTTGTGGCCTTCAGGGGCAGTGAAGAAGCTGTGTGCAAATGGACAAGTGTGCACCCCAGAACCTCTTCCACCATTATTAGGTGCAGCTGTTGCACTGCATCTCTCCCCATCCTCCGGCCCTCCTCAGAGAGTGCCTTTGGGCGCTTTTACACGACCCCTAAAATCCAAAGCAAAGGGCTCCGAGATCCGGAGCTTAAAAATGTTTTCCCACCAGCTCCGGACTTTTAAAAAAATTAAGTACGACCACGCCCACCTAAGCACGTCCCAGCGCACTTTTCAAGTTCCTGGTCTCCGAAGGTGAAAAATTTCTGATGTGGATGTAAAGCAGTGAGTGCTGGGCTCTCCTCACCTTGTGTTTGTTTGTTTTTTGCCCCCTGCCCCTTTAAGAGACTTTAAGAGACTGGAATGCTTGCTTCCGGGGCTGTGAGAGGGCAGAGCGGAAGTGAGCCTGCATTCTTTTCTCCCTTTTTTCTCCCTCCCCTCACGCAGACAGGAGCAAGGGAGTGCGGAGGGGTGGGAACACAGGAAGAGCGACAACCCCCCCAAGATCTCTGGTCCAAATTTAAGTGGCCAGCAGATCTTAGGGGTCGTGTAAATGCACCCTTTGTTACAGTGTGAAGCAAAAAGTGACAAGAATCTTGTGGCACTTTAAAAACCAGAAAATGTTGTTGTGGCACACATTTATCCTTGTTATTTTCTGTGAGGATGGCAAAGTGTCCATTATGAGGAGGGCTCTAGTTTACAGAAGATTGTGCTGAAACAAGAAGGACAAGTGTTTGCTGGGTTAAAGCTTGTGAGATTTTTAAGATCCTGCAGGAATCTTTGTTGGTTTTGCTTTGCCGATTAAGATGACTGTCCTTGTTGTGATACAACACCAATGAACTGGAGTGGATAGAGTGACAAACTAAGACTCGGAAGGCCTGGGTTCCAAATCCTGGTCAACCACGAAAACTTACAGGGGAAGGGTGGGACAGGTAAAACTACTCTTTAAATATCTGAGTTACCTTGAAAGCCCCATTAGTTCTGACTTGATGGTAAATAACTCAACAACAACCTGGGGAAAAAACAGATGCCCTTGAATCCCCTTGAGAACTGAGGAGCACATACTGAGGAACACCCCACTGTAACTATCCTCTTTTGATAGACTCCATAACTAACCCTGAATCTAAACTGAACTTTTAATGGAAGAAACGGAATCTCTGGGAGAGAGGGAACTATTGGATTTTACTGGATTGACCAATATCCACCCTCACCTAGACAGATCCATCCCAGTTAAAACTTCTCAAAGGTATCATGTGTGGGCTGCAATACATCCAAAGTCCCTTCCACTATTTCATCTGTAGCTAGCTTTACCTCTGCTTCCCTTGTCTTGCACATCTAATTTCTGCAGTAACATTGCCACACTATAATTTTAGAGCACCAAATTGTAAATAACTTTGAATGATTCTTCAGAGAGTCTTTAAAAGGTTTTGAAACAGTACATCCTCTTCTGGTGGCACAGGATTATTAGCAACACCATTTGTTACTCATGCCCCCAACACACTGAGTACTCAGGTTGGAAGACCTTTGGAGACATCACTCAAGCAAACAGAATCATATAACACTGGGGTTAGAAGGGGCTTAGAAGACCACTGAGTCCAACCACCCACTTAATGCAGAAATCCAAATCAAAGTATGATGGCCTCCTTTTCTCTTGAATGCCTCTAGAGCTGGCGTGCTTACCACTCCCAGGAGGACTTGCTGTACAGCTCTATCAGGAAGTCTTCCTTGATATTCAACCAAAATCTGGTTTCCTGTAACTTAAGCCCATTATTAGGTCCCCTTTACTCTGGGAAGATTGAGAAGTTGTCCCTCTCCTCCTCTGCATGAAAATCTTTCAAGCATTTGAAAAGTGCTAACATCTCTCTCCTCAGTATTCTTTTCTTGAGGTTAAATTTTCCCAGTTCTTTCAGTCTTTCCTCAGAGGGCTTGGCTTTCAGTCCCTTGATCATCCTCATTGCCCTCAATTTAACTTATTCCTGTTTGTCTGAATCCTTTCTCATGTGTGATGTTCAGAATTGGACACAGTGCTCAAGACGAGGCCTAACCAGAACTGAACAGAGGGGAAATAGTACCTTGTGAGCACACATTTGCCTTTTTTTGCCACTGCATCACACTGTTGGCTCACATTCTCACTTGTGATCTACAACAATTTCAAGGTCCTTTTCACTCGTAGTGAGCCAAGTATCCCCATCTTCTAATTGTGGATTTGCCCCCCCCCCAGTAGAACCTTTGCACTTATCCCTACTAAGTTTCATTCTGTTGTTTTCAGTATAGTGCTCAAGGCCATGTTTTTTATTCTCTACCCCACCCCTGTCTTTCAGGGTATTAGCTATTCCATCCAGTTTTGTGCCATTTGTAAATTTGATAACCATTCCTTGCACCTTCTCATCCAACTCATTAATAAAAATGTTGATGTGGACTGGGCTCAGAACTTCATCCCCATTATTACAACCTCTTTGTCTGTGGAGCCATTGATAAGCATTCTCTGAGGGCAATTCTGGAACCAATTGTGTGTCCACCAGACAGTTGTTCTATCGACCCCACATTTAATAAGCTTGCTGCTCAGAATATTATGGGCCAGTTTGTCTAAAGATTTGCTGAAATCAAGAAATTTTATATCTACTGCATCCCCACCATCCATCAAGAATTTTACTTGATCAAAACATGAGATAAGATTATCTGGCAGGATAATCTCTTGACAAATCTATGATGATTTTTAGTTATTACCACATAGTTTTCAAAGCACTTGCAAGGTGACTGCTTTATAACTTGGTCTTGAATTTCCCCTGGGGTTTGGTGTCAGGCATAACAATTTGAAACATTTAAGAGGAATAAAATCAGAGCCTGGCTTGCAGGTTATTGAAACATTAATGTGGGAAGCGGTGCCATCCCTCCTTCTTCTGTTTGATTCATCCTCCAACTTGATGTGAGCTTTTAGCATTCTGAACGTCCTAGTTTGAATACTGCAACAGAAATTTTAATATATCCACACCTCATATGAGCTTAATTGATATAAAATTGCACTTTTTATTCACGTCATGAATGGAGCTGAAATTTCATTAGTAAGTAAGTAAGTAAGTAAGTAAGTAAGTAAGTAAGTAAGTAAGTAAGTAAGTAAGTAAGTAAGGATCCAAATGTTCTGTCTGAAATGTGAAAAGTAGTGTGCTTTCAGCTCTTGTCATTATTAATTGCTATAGTTCTGTAAGTTCATTATCATTTTTCTAGGCTTATGGTTAAATGCTGCACAGCATTTGTGCCTTCAGTGATCTGATACTGATCACAAAGGGCACACACAGGTGGAATCTTCTCTCAGTGTCTGTAACTGCACTGTCAATAACCATGGAACAGAATTAACTGTTTACTACTTCAAGACATTTAAAAAGGTAATTAATGTACAAACACCAAAGGAAAAGAGCACTCTGGTGATGTGGGCCATGATAGAAAATTCAAACAATATTAGACTCTGAAAGTCAACATTAGACACACTTCTACTAAGGACCTACAAACAAACAGAGTTCCTTTGTATACACATTAACAAACAGAACTCAAACAGCGATGGCGACTAGAGATGGGCACGAATAAAAAAATGACATTTCGTTTGTCGTTTGTCATTTGGAGGGTCTGTTTCGGTCCGTTTCCGTTTTTTCTTCAAGAATTTAAAGTGGGTGACTTGTGAAATTATGTGAGGTAGGTTAAAAACGGGTGAATAATGAAGACTTGGGAGAAATTACGTGATTTCTAGCTAGTGTAAACTCCATCAAGTTATGTTTGATATCTCAAATAATCTGTTGTCATCAACATCATCAGCATTCCTCTCACCTTTATTGGACTAAAGCTCCCAGAGGACTTCACCGCTAGCTGTGCTGACCAGGATTTCTAGGAATTGTAGTTCATGAATATCTAACCCAAGATTAGGAACCAGTGTTGTAACAGAACTTTTAAGGAAGGTGAGAAAAATGAGAAAACTGGCAATTGAACCAACAAAGGGAAGTTGGACAAGCCCCATTGTTGATGATATACAAAATGAGTGTCTTTGTTATACATTCTACCTGGATTTTAATTGTGATGTAGACTCGTGGTTTAGGACTCAAGAAACCTGAGTTAAAATCCCTGTTTAACCATGAAACGTCATAGGGCTGAGTGGAAAACTGCTAAAATGACTCCTTAAATATCTCATTTCCATTGAAATCCCTGTTAGGGTCGCTATAAATCAGCTGCAACTTGATGACACACTTAACAGACTTTTCTAGAATTAGGCTAATGGGGTACAGTTTGTGGAATGTCTAAAGTCATTCCTGTTAAAAAAAAATAATGATTTCATCTATGCATCTTTAGTAGAGGAACTCCTGCAAGCTTTTATGGTGCCTCAGGATTCTTCTTTGTTTCTTCTTCTGGAGATTGCCACAGAAAAGGACAGCTTGCCCTGATTTCCACTCTTTTCATCCCTGAGGAATAGACACCTGGACCAGCTATGAATTAACTAAAGTTTTCCAAATAGTCTTCAAAGACAGCCCCATTATTATGCACTCAGTACTCTAATCTGGAAGACACAAAGGAATGGATTAAGTAGCCAGGCTGTCGGATGCTGTGGCAGAGTCACAGCTGGTGCCACAAATACCATTTTAGTGTCCCAAGTAAAGGCAGATCAAAAATGCCTCATGATGGAAATAGCAAGCAAAAAGGGAAGTTCAATTCTCTCCAGAAAAGTTGACCACATCACTTCTCTGGTCAGTTGAACATCAGCTGCAAAGAAAACTTTCATTTTGACCTGGGTGAGTATCTTGATTTCCCTCCATTCAACCCATTACCAACTAAGAATCCATCTTGCTATGAATTTTTGGACCTTACATTCTTCACCTTACAAAGAGGACGGTGCTGATCCATGAAAGCTCCCAGATGATGATGATGATGATGATGATGATGATGATGATGATGATGATGATGATGATGATGATGATGATTTACCTACTCTTGTATTTTGTATATTGCATTAACCTTTTTATTTCAAGTCATAATGTGGCAAAAAAATTGAAGGAGTGGGTGGGTGAAATTATCATTTACAACATTCTATAAGAGTTTGAGTGGATGGTGTCTCTGCAGGCATTACCAATTGTATTCAGCAGAAAGGAACATGTAAAAACGGCCACTCAAACCTAAGTATGCTCAAACCTATGGATCAGGACCCTGATATCTCTTTCAAATGAAAGGATGGGGGGGTTCTTCTAATAAAGGACACCCTAATTGTTAATTGGGGCTGCACCTTTTAGTGCGAGATAGTCAATATCACACCACAGTCAAATCCCAGACTGATGCACATGTCTGAAATGCAGCGTTCTTCCCCGGGATCAAGGTATTAAGGTTTAGGTTATTTGTATTGATTTTATGTGCTGCCATGCTGTGTCACTCATGCTCATATTTGTGGTTCACAAATTCCTCCTTTAAATGTCACAGCCATTTCATCTCTTTTTGCCATCAATACTGCAAACGGCAGGGTCTGTTTATTAACCCCAAGTGCCGGCACGGTTGTCAACAGCTTCATACACATGTATTCACCAAGCAAATACTATGCTTATAGTTTTAAAATTGAGTTCCCATTCTTTATTTATTTATTTGGAAAGAGGAAACACAATCCACTGAGAATTTAGTCTCATGACACTTGCACAGATCTCATTCATTTCAGTGGGCTGTGCTCAAAATAATTTCCATTCTTTTCTGATTTTTTATTTTTATTTTTATTTACATTTGTTGGTATATAACTGAGACAAATGTGGATTATGGGGTGTGTGTGACAAAAATATACCATGCTCTTGAATGAAAACATACTGTAGTAGTGATGACCATGGATGGACTTATATCTGCTGACCAGAATCCTACTAATTACTTAAGACTGCCAGTTGTGTGATTTAGTGCTATCTAACTAACCAAATGAGGCTGCTTCTACACGACCCCTAAAATCCGAGGCAAAGGGCTCCCAGATGCAGAGCTTAAAATTGTTTTCCCACCAGCTGCAGACTTTTTAAAAAAATTAAGTACGACCACACCCACCTAAGCACGCCCCAGCGCATTTTAGAAGTACCTGGTCTCCGGAGGTAAAAAAATTTCCAATGCGGATTATAAAGCTGTGGATGCTGGCTCTCCTCGCCTTCTGTTTGTATTTTTGTCCCCACCGCCCCTTTATCAGCCTGGAACCCCTATGGGGCTGCTCCGACTGGCAGATGGAGGTGAGCAGAGGTGAGCCTGCCTTCTTTTCTCCCTTTTTTTCTCCCTCCCCTCATGCAGACAGGAGCAATGGAGTGTGGAAGGGTGGGAACACAGGAAGCAGAACAAGACCCCACGATCTCTGGTCCAAATTTAAGTTGCCAGCAGATTTTAGAGGTCGTGTAAAAGTGCCCTGAGTTAGCGTTTCTAACTACTCAATAGGATTCTGGCTTCTGAAACAGTGATAGGTAGTGAAATGTTGGGTTGTGCTCATTGTTCATTCCATGGCAGGGATGGACCCAAGAAGCTGTTATACATGAAACACGATGCTGAAGCGGACACAGGAGAGGTCGGCAGCTTCTCACCGCAGAGGTCACTCAACAACTGTTGTGGGACATGTTTTAATGCAGCCATGCAGTATGGCATGCTGATTATAATGCACCAAGTGTGATGCAGTAACACTACTGGGAGTGAGCCTTGTCAACTCAGGGCATATTAGCTTTTCCCACATGGGCTTCTTCAGTTCCAGTCCACAAGAGAGCCAGACGTTCTTGTTGCTCCTTCATCGCACCCCACACTTTACATGGGGACCTTAGCCTGAGCTATCTAGAGCAGTGCTACTCTGTCTGTATTTCCTCTCCCTAGTTATAATTCACATGTCTCATTATGCAGCGGGCTTCCCTGTTATTATGTGACATAGGGCGCTTTTACACGACCTCTAAAACCCACTGGCAACTTAAATTCGGACCAGAGATCGTGGGGGTTTGTTCTGCTTCCTGTGTTCCCACCCTTCCGCACTCCATTGCTCCTGTCTGTGATGAGGGGAGGGAGAAAAAAAAGGGAAAAATGCAGGCTCACCTCCGCTCACCTTTGCCTGCCGGTCGGAGCAGCCCCATAGGGATTCCAGGCTGATAAAGGGGCGGTGGGGACAAAAAACAAACAAACAAAAGGTGAGGAGAGCCTGGCATCCACAGCTTTATAATCCGCATTGGATTTTTTTTTTACCTCTGGAGACCAGGTACTTGTAAAATGCACTGGGGCGTGCTTAGGTGGGTGTGGTTGTACTTAATTTTTTTAAAAGTCTGCAGCTGGTGGGAAAACAATTTTAAGCTCCGCATCTGGGAGCCCTTTGCCTCGGATTTTAGGGGTCGTGTAAAAGCAGCCATAGTGTTGCATCCAGTTTATGACAAACCCCAAAGATGCTCTCCATGAACAACTCTGCTCAGGCTTTGCTTTTTTTATTGATTCCATCCATCCCATATTTGGTCTGTTTCTTTTCCTGCTGCCCTCAACTTTCCCCACCATTCTTGTCTTTTCTAGTGAGTCTGGTCTTCACATGATGCGCCCAAAGTAAAATAACATCAATAAATAGTCACTTTTGCTTCTATGGAGGGTTCGTGCTTGATTTGACGTAGCACCTCTTTCTGGCAGTTTTAATAAAGCTGGATACCTTAATTCTTCCTGTCTCAATCTATTAGTAAGCTTTAAATACCCGCTATCCTGGGTGTTTTCCCCACATTATTTTTTTTCTCTTGCCTTCCTCCTGATCCCATTTTGAAAGTCTTCCCACTGCCCAAATTTGTATTATTAACTCCTCAGGGTAGGGATTTGCTTTGTTGGCAAGGGGTGGGAGGCTTCCATTAATCTGCAGAGCACCAGTGCTTTAATGGTGTTACATAAATAAAAAAGCCAATAAATAGCACGCACCATCAATCCAAACCAAAAGCACTTCTAAGCCCACAGAGTGCAGTGGCAGAGACCCATCTATGCTGAGCTCATCCAGCGAAATATGTGCATTCTGACGTTTTTCTTACGTCTTCTCCCCCACCGGCTCTAAATCAATATGCACACTTTATTATGTTAATTATTTGAACATTTTCCTTGCAAGTAATTATTCTAGCTCATCGGATGATTCTCAGTTTATTTTAATAGTCTGTTTATTATGCAGAGGTGTAAAGGAGCAAGGTGCTGATTAAAAGCCATGCCTCCTTGGTCCAAAATGATGGATCCCCCCCCCTCCCAAATTGCTGCTACAGCCTTTTGATTATGATCTTCGGATTCCTTTTTTAAAAGTAAAGCTGTACTTTATCTTCAAGCATGATTTTGTTCTTCCTCTGTAGGGTCCCTTAAAAACCTGGCATCCTTTATACACAACACAATCTTCAAGCAAAGTGAATATGTCAGCCCTGGAGAGTAAATATGCACGCTCCTCAGTGTACGCTAAATGAATTGAAAAGCCACACACACACACACACACACACACACACACAAAATCAACAAACATATAAGGATAATGACTGAATGTGTTAGCCATTGTCCCATTTTGTTTTGCCCATGATCCTCTGACAAACAAGGTAGCAGAACTAAAAATAGCAAAGATGTTTTCCCTCTGCTTCTCTACTTAGCTTTTATTATATTTGGCCATGGGAAATTTGGTCAGCGCACCGATGATATTGGAGGATGATTTTAACAAACAAAGTTACACTATTGACACCTCCCAATTCGAGAGTATTTGTTCTGCTTTAGGTGAAGACTTGCTCAATGGGATTAACAAACATTACGAGGGTGGGGTGTGTGGGGGGTGTGAAAGGCTAGGGCCAAATCCACCCTGGTTGTTTATAAAACCTTTACAACTCATCAGCTTCCATGAACATACTGGCACTGTTCAATTACTGTCCCTTTTAGAGAGCCTTAGCAAAACAGCCAGTGCCCATGTAAATAGACAAATCTGAAAACTAGCGGGTCTTGTTGGCTTACATACTGTAGGTAATGTTTTCTTTTGCTCAAATTTGTTCTGGAAACTAATCACACTCTGATAAAGCCATCTGCAAATATGAGAAAGATTGACATCCACATGTCAAAGTTTACACAGCCTGACCAAGTGTACATATAGTCAAGATGATGTTAGGGCCCTGCTGTCCTGAGTTTTGACAAGGCCATGTTCAAATGGAACCGCAAAGAAGGCTTCCCTACTGCAGCCAATGCAAAAGGCCACTTGTACAAATGCCAGACTTAGCACAGAAGCCAGCAAAACATCACACACACAGACACACAGACACAGACAGACAGACAGACAGACAGACAGACAGACAGACAGACAGACAGACAGACACACACACACACACACACACACACACACACACAAGAATGGGAGAGGCGCAAGGATATCATGCAGCTCTAGCAAAGCTCCTGCAGGGTTTTGAAGAGATTTGCCCAGGATAACTTATCAATAAATAGTTCCTAATATTTTTCAGTGATGTCATCAGACTTTCTCTAGCAAATGGAATTTGCAAGAGACGTGGCATCTGTGCCTTAAGGTACAGCATGGATTAAGCTCTCAGCCCAGAACTTGAATAGCTACCTTCCATGAGTAAATTATGTAATTTGTTACAAAGAACTAGCAACTTTTTACAATTAATAATAGAATCATCAAAAAGTAACTCATTGCATTGCTTCTTACCTTTAAAAAATACGTTTTAAAAATCTAAATTAAAAAAAGCTATTCAAAGAAATAATTTTCATCCAAAATTGACAAGTAGTACTGAGAAAACGTTACTAAAAGTAGCAACATGACCCACTGTGAAGTTATCTGCAAGAGGAGAATCATTACATCTTCCTTCCCTCCAAAAAGTGACATGCTACACAACAGTGATGTCAATAATCTCATATTTACTTCTCTATCCCAATCTGATTGAATCAGCTGAATCAATTGGTGGTGTTATGTTCTGTGTTTGCCAGACTGGAATGCAAGGTTTTCCATACTACCTCAAAATTTCAGGTTTCATGAGGAGTTAGCAGGGTTGACATGAGTGTTTGTGTGTATAACACACACACACACACACACACACACACACACACACACACACACACACACACACACTTGTATCCCAATTGGTTAAATATATAGCTGCTTTTTGTTCAATTAGACCGTTGACCCATTCAGACCAGGAGTCATTATTCCAACTGGCAATGGCTTGCCAAAATTTGTAGCAGCAGGTTTTGATGGCCGTGCTAAAGGGAAAGAAATTATTTGGGCTAGAGGTTCCTGAGATGGACCATTGGACCCCCAGCCTGCAAAGCCCATTATGTGGTCAGCAAGACATCAGGCCTCCTTCAAAGGTGCACAGATTTGTCAGATGCAGCACCCCTTTTCACTCTTCCTGCAGCAATAGAAACAAATATATGCAAGTAGATAACTGTCGAATATTGGAATAAAACCTGCTTGATTGCCAGTTAATCAAGATCTCAGTTGTTTCAAAAGTGTTTCAAATAATGTGAGCAATATTCCGAGGCTATGTTTAAAGAGTATCTTGAAAATAGTTGACATTACCTTTGAGCAGAACCTGAAAAGAACAAATTTGTGTCAGGTGAACTTTCTGAGACCAAAAACACACCAAAGCACCACACAGAAACATGCGAAAATTAGGTATTTTAACTGCCTGAATTTTTACAGTAGCAGCAGTGGGTTTTTCTTGCAATAAACGTCTGTCTCCAATCCCATTGATTTTATTTTATTTTATTTTATTTTTATTTTTTTTACACCTGCACAATGATGGGCGGGGACCATGATGGGATGGGACCATGCAAATTTTTGGAGCCATTCCACCAATCGCATGGCCACTTGGCCAGGTTTTGACTGAGACTTCTGGGATGTGCCAGTCGGGCATAAAAAGCCCACTATAACCCTAGCCCTAACCCTAACCCTAACCCTAACCCATACGCCAGTACACTGTCCTTATTAGTGGGTCAGAGGCACCCAGAGGTGCAGCCCACTAACTCACCCTAACCTTACCCGTAATAACCCTAACCCTAGCCCTTGCCCTAACCCCAACCCTAAGCCAGATCTGTACTCGCATTGCACTACACGCACGTACATTTCCCTTCTTAGTGAGCCAGAGGGCGCCCAGCAGAGGCATTCTTCTCTCACCTCGGTCACCAGTCCAAAGTTCCAAAAAACTCTGTACGCCAGTATGCTGTCCGTCTTAGTGAGCTAGAGGCACCGAAAAGAAAGGTGCCTCTGCCAGTGCCACTTGGTACGCAATGGCTACACGGTCATGTGCCCTTCCTTTTCCCTTTGTAGGGGGCCAGAGGAGGCATCCACCCCAGAGAGGTGCCTCCAGGAGCCTGCTAAATGCCTTCCCTTCGTAGCGGGCCCGAGGAGGCACCCACCCCAGAGAGGTGCCTCCAGGAGCCCACTACCCTACCGCCCATAAACCAGTATTAATGACAGACGACAAACAAAATGACAAATTTTTGAAAAATTTCGTGACAAACGGAAACGAGCCGAAACGGGCCGGCTCCGACACACGACAACTCGAAACGTCATTTTTCCTGGTCGTGCCCATCTCTAATAGATAGTACTTGGTGCCGGTGGTGGTGAGGCGGAGGTGAGAGAACAATGAAGAAAGTTTCATCGCCCCAACAGGACCTCTCCAATGGCCTGCTGCAGTTGATGGTAGGATGTATTTAGATGTCAAGTATCATATTCAGAACTGAGTTGTGGTTTGGTGGTAACTGTTCCAACTGGGCTTCTTAAGCATCAGGCATCGTGCATTCAAACTGGGCAGAATACATGAGTGGGTCATCTTTTGTTTCTTTTGCTAACTACATTATTTCACAAGTATGTGCTCGGAAACTGTCTGCTGATGGAGGGAAAAGCAGTTGGGTAGGGCCTGGGGCCAACATGCATTGAACAATATCTTCTATCTCTCTCTGTGCATGTATGTGGTTCTTTCTCTATTTTTGCCTTTGGTTTCCCATTCAGCCCCTCTTCCTTCCAATTCAGTAGACTGTGATAGAAGGAACCAATCATTCTTGCCAGAGGTTTCAATTATTTGCATGAAGAGAGCTAATCAAAATTGCATTTTTTTTTTTCAGGAGGGTATTGATATTAATTCATTTAAGGAAACACGGGAAAACGTTCTGTGGCATTCTTTGTGATCTGAACATAATCTTTTACCCACGGCAGTCCATTGCATCTGATGAGACGAATCCATAAATTTTAATGCCAAATAAAACTCATTGGCTTTTTACGTGACACAAAACTTTTGGCTCTTTTTTTTATGTCAGAAGGCCAGATATGGCCCTAGTTCCATAAGGTTGGCCTTATCATGTAAAGGGATTAATGGTCTGTTAATATGCAAAGTGGTTGTAAACCCACCATCTCCACCTTCTGGTTTTGACAGGAAAGAAATTTATAGAACTCTCTCTGTTTTAGACTTCTGATGAGCCAGAACTCCTCAGTCATGCTGGGCTTTGCTAATACTCCATTTTATACCAAAAGATATGAGGAGGTTGGTGAAGAGAGAGGGAGGAAAGTAGAGAAGTACAGAATCACATTTTTTTCCTATTTGTTTTGTTTAAGATTCTTTCAGAGGTGCCTCTTTCATTTCTGTGTTTTTCTGCACCAGTCCTTTTTGCATTCCTTTTGATCCCTATTCATGTCTTCTGATTAGACATGGGCACGACTCGGTGAAATTGTCGTTTCTGTTTTCGGTTATCGTTTCCGTTACGTAACGGAAACGGTAACGATAATTAAGCCGTCAGAACTCGAACTCGAAACGAAAAAAGAAAAATTTGGTCGGGTTTTTCGTTTCCGTTTGTGGGATCGCGGCGATCGCGTGATGCGAAGTTTTTAAAAGGTTTTTTTTAAAAAAAACCCCGACTCCCGGCCAAAAAAGCAGGCGAAAATATGTCTGCCTGAGGCTTTGCCACCTACCAGAGGGGTGGTTTCTGGGGGGTCCCCGGCCTTTCCCCCCCTCTTCTCCTGTCCTGGGCTGCTTGCACCAGGCTGGGGGGGGTCATCCTCATCGTCTGTCTCACTGCATGCCATGCGGTGGGGGTGGGGGACCAAAATGGCGACCGCAATTTTTCTTTTGAAATTGTGGTAAAAAAACACATCAAATCACCACAGAAACATGTGAAATTTATTTATTTTAAATGCCTGAATTTTTATAGTAGCAGCAGTGGGTTTTTTATAGCAATAAAACGTTGTATTTATTTTATTTTATTTTATTTTATTTTTTATTTTTTTAGACCTGCCCATTTGGGCTGGGCATGGGATGGGACCATGCAAATTTTTTGAACCATTCCACCAATGGCATCGCCAGGTTTTCGACTGACACTTCTGGATGTCTTGGAGGGCATAAAAAGCCAAGGCACCTTCCAGAAATCGCAGTCGGGTGTATGGATGTGGTTGAGGGAGGAGGGCTGGCTGCTGGTGCTGGTGTGATCTGATCGAGATTGAGGAGGGAGGCTGGAGGCTTTAGGATTTAAGTTAGGCAGGCAGGGAGGGAATTGAATTTAGAAAATAATTTCTTTGATTCCCTGCAGCTTTGTCTGCTGAAGGGAATAGCAGTTTATTCTTTATTTCTTCTCTGGCAGTTTGAGGATTTTTTTTCTGATACTGGATAAAGGGGGAGGTTCAACTGGGAGTGGGAGGTGTGGATTTATTTTAAAAATATATTATATACTACCATTTATTTTCTATTTTCCCAACTTCAATTTGCTTGCACACACACACATTTGGGGTGCAAGCCAAGAACAGAACCTCTATCCTAAGTGATATCCTAACTGCCCACTCGCCCGTCCGCCCACGCCGCCACCTGCCTGCGGCCCATGCCGCCGCCCACCCACTCGCCCGCCCGTACCCCCCCGCCACAGCCGCCCACCCACACCTCCCCCCACCGCCTGCCCCCCTGCCCCGCCCGCCGCCTAGGGTGCAAAAACACCTAGCGCCGGCCCTGATTGTGGGACGCCCCTATGCTCTGCGAAGTCAAATCGCGCTAAATCGCGGTGGAAACGACAAATGACAAACGACAAACGGAAACGACAAATTTTTGAAAATTTTTGCGACAAACGGAAATGACCCAAAACGGACCCGTTCCGACAAACGAAAACTTGAAATGTCATTTTTTCTGGTCATGCCCATGTCTACTTCTGATACTAGCAACAACATTTTAATCAAATAGGCATTGATTGGCCTAAGCAACCAGCAGTACCAACAAAGAAGCAGCACTTAAAAATAATCCAAAGAAATGTCCCACTCACCCTCAAATCAAGGAGAAAATGGTCAAAAAGGGGGAGCTTGAAATAAATAGTCATCAGTATTTTCTGGGTTTTAACCAACCCAAGCTCTTTTTTAGAATCAACATTTCTGCTTCCCTCCACTTGTTCTGACTGGCTACTGATAGCAGCCCTTTATAGTGCTATTGGAGTCACAGTTTTTCAGGCAATTTGAAAAATAAAGAATGGGAAAAAGGGAACCATGATCAAAATCTACAAAGCAAATTTTTTCTGCTCATATACCACCCCATAGTACTTAAAGCACACTCTGGGCAGTTTACAATTTATTTATGCAGACTACACATTCCCCTCCCCCACAAGCTGGGTACTCAATTTACCAGCCTCAGAAGGATGGAAGGCTGAGTGAACCTTGAGCCTGCTACCTGGGATTGAACCCCTGGTCATGAGCACAGTTATAGCTGCAGTACAGCAGTTTAACCACTGTGCCATGAGGCTCTTCTACATTTCCGTGTATTTATTTTTTGTTAATATGAATCATTTGTGTTTAAGAGGCTCTCTTTCTGTAAACAATGAAAGAACATTAGCAGGAAAAAGGAGCTTCTTTCAAATGGTTTTCTTTATTTCTTTCAGGTAAACATGAAATGCCCATTAGTACAAGGATGCTCTAAACACATCCATTCTCATCTGATTTCGGAAGCTAAGCAGGTTCAGCCCTGGTTAGTACTTGGATGGGTGACCACCAGGGAGTACCTGGTGCTGTAGGCACCTGGAGTAGAAAGTGGCAAACCACTCCAGTATTCCTGCCAAGAAAACTCCATGGACATGGGGTCACGAAGAGTCGGTCATGACTGTAACAACACAACACACACACATACACACACAGTAGAAGGTACATTTCTTGTTCTCTTGATGTCCTAAAAAATAACAATTTTATTTATTTATTTATTCATTTATTTATTTATTGGATTTGTATACTATCCCATTAGTGCATGCACTATTCTGGGTGGCTAAGGGATTAAAACAAACAATTATCATATATTAAAAGAGCAAACAATAAATGACAAGAAACTGCAAGAGGCATAAATTATAGAAGTGAATTATAGAAGTTAAACACATGAACTGCACTGTGATTTTGCACTCTCTAAAAGCCACTTATTGAGTCATGTCTGTTGGGCATGATCAAGAGCTTGGGAATAGAGATGGGCATGAATAAAAAAAATGGCATTTCATTTTGTTTTGTTTCGTTAAGGAATTTGGTTCATTTCCTTTCATTTTTTGTGAATTTTCGCAGAAAATTTCATTTCATTTTTTCATTAATTCGTTATTCATTTTTACCCGCTTTCCCCCCCAGCGCCCACTGTACGGCCCCTGGGACCCGGTCGGAGCTGGGGGGTGCCTATCAACAGGTGTGGGAGGAATAAAGAGGGGGAGTGGTGTCAGAGCCGTGCTGTTCTGGCTGCCTAAGCACGGCCTCCTTATCTCCCCTCCTGATCCGCCCCGCGATAATGGGCCATGGGAGGGAGGCGCAAGGGGGTGGCTTCAAAGCCGTGCTGCTCTGGCTGCCTAAACACAGCCTGATTATCTCTCCTCCTGGGGCTGGGCTGAGGCTCCAGCCTACCGTGTCCCTTGATGGCACCAATGAGGTGCGTTCTCCCTCCGTGCAGCTCAGCACGAAAGGACCTCCAGACCAGCACCAGGTAGGAGACTTATCCGCCCCCCATTAACTAAACAAACCTAACTGAACCAATTTTTCTCGGTTCGGTTCATTTCGTGTTAAATTTGCCCCTAGGGTCGTTATTCGTTTTGTTACGTAACGAACTGAATAACGAATAACAAAATAAAAAAAAATTGTGCCCATATCTACTTGGGAATAGTCCTTTTTTTGGAGTGCAAATCTCCAGCTTCCAATATATCTCCATGCTGGCAGGGGAATTCTGGGAGATATGGTTAAAAACTGCTTCCCAAGCTCTGGCTAGCCAGACTCAACTACATTCTGCTTTTTCAAGGTCTTTTGCTGGTTCAGGTTTATCCTTCAAGCCTCCTGATCAGCTGCCACAATTTTGCAGACAGATGAGATGAAGATCAATAGGAGATGCTGACCAGGCACCGTTTCCCAGCTGAAGAAGGATCTGTTTGAGCCGGTCCAGAGAAGGAAGGATTTTCGTTTGGCTTCCCCTGTATAAACAAAGCTTCTGTTGACTTTATACCCAGGCCTCGTGCTTGGCTGTTTTGGACTAGATTCCAGTGGGCTGGCACCTCTGTGTTGAAAATCTGAATGCACAAAGAGGGAATAAATCACAATGCTTTCTCTTAATAGTGTTGAGAAAGAAAGGGTTTACACAGAATTTAGTGAACTTCCTCTCCTGCGCTTAATCAAATAAAATATCACCCTCACAGACAAGCAGGCTGATGCTGCTGGGCTGGTGCCTTCGCACGAGGTGCCAATTTCAAGAGCTGCTCAGGGCCTCACAGCTTTCTGTCTTGGAACCCATTACAGGAGTTGAACCACAGCCTCCGGGGACGCATTTGTAATACTTTTTACAGCATCCCAGGAGGGATTCGGAACATGTTTAATAATAATACATAGAGAAGGACTTTGCCGCGGTGAAGCTGAAGCGCTTTCAAGTCCCATTGACTAGGCCACATGCTTATAAAAATCAAGGGGATTTAATAATGCTCCAAGTCCTTTAGAGAGATTATCTCACCAGCACTTGCCACAGGCCTTTGAGTTAGGCCTGTGTACGCCTATCTGTGAGATTTGCACAAGCAAAGGGACTGAAAAACAGCAGGCTGCCTCAGGCCAATGATTAAATATATGTCTTAGGTGAAAATCTGCATCCGAGTCCACTTGGGCGCAGCTTCTTTTTCTGTTTTGAGTTTGACTGTTACTATATATTATTTACTTTACTTATTTTAGAGTATTTTACCCCACCTCTCTCCTTGGAGAAGAACCCAAGGCGGCTTACGGTAATGAGGGTAGAGATGGGCACGACTTGAAAAAAAAATTTTTCGAGTTGTCGTTAGTCGGGCCAGTCCCATTTCGGGTCGTTTCCGGTTTTCGTGAAAATTCGCAAAAATTAGTCGGTTCGTTTTTTTTGTTTTTTCGTTGTCGTTAGTACTGGTTTTTTGGGGGGGGTAGCGGGCTCCTGGAGGCACCTCTGTGGGGTGGGTGCCTCCTCTGGCCCGCTATAAAGGGAAAGTGGGCTCCTGGAGGCACCCGTGGGTGCCTCCTGCCACTAGGAAGGGGAAGCAGGCTCCAAGAGACACCCCTCTACATGGGGGTCTCCCTTCCTCACCTGCTGCTGCTGCAAAATGCTATGCAATAGCCATATGGATATTGCATAACATAATGTGCAGACAGTGAGACCAGTGTGAGAGTGATAGGGTCATACCCGCCCTTCACAAGGCTCTGGCACCACCATGTCTCACACAGAAGGGAATTGTACTTGCTGCGTGTAGTGCAATGCAAGCAAGTAGATCTGGCTTTAAGGTGCCTTAGTGCAATGGCTAGGGTTAGGCTAGTGACGGGTAAGGTTACGGTGGGCTAGTGGGTTGCACCTCTGGGTGCCTCTCTGACCCACTAAGAAGACAGTCTGTGACGTATGGGTACGGAGTCAAGGGTTAGGGTTAGGGCTAGGGCAGGTTTTAGGGGGCTTTTTGGCACATCCCAGATGTCTCCATGGCCAAGTGGCCATGCGACTGGTGGGATGGCTCCAGAAATTTGCATGGTTGTCCACTCCCACATGGCTGGCCACTTGGCCAGCCCATCATTGCGCACTGCGCAGGTGTAAATAAAATAAAATAAAATAAAATCAATGGAGGACAGAGGAGGAGAGGAGAGACATTTTGTTGCAAGAAAAAACCCACTGCTACTGTGAAAAATCTGGCAGTTTATAAATTTTCGCGTGTTTCTGTTGTGCTTGTGTGTTTTTGGACCACGATTTCAAAAACAATATTGCGTTCGCCGCCCCATTTTGGATCCCCCGCCTGCACCGCATGGCATGGCGATGGCGACTCGCGAGTCCGGCTGCCCAGGATGGGGGGGAGGCGGGACCCCCCCCTCCAGAAACCACCCCTCCGGTAGGTGCCCTGCGCCCTTAGTTAAGCAGGCATTTTTCCGCCTGCTTTTTTGGCCCGGGAATGGGTGGGGGGAGAGTTTAAAAGTTTTTTCCTGTGCCGTCCGTGCCGCTTGCTTGCGCTTTAATTGCGGCGGCTGGCGGCCGGCGAGACTGGGCTTTTTGCTGGCTGGCTGCGAGCCTGCGGCGAGTCCCACCAGAGCAGCCGAGGACGGGGGATGAGGGGGGAGGCCGGGGACCTCCAGAAACAACCCCTCTGGTAGGTGCCCTGAGGCACGGCAGGCATTTTCCCGCCTGCTTTTCGGCCGGGAACCGGGTTTTTTTAACTTTTAAAAACTTTTTTTCTGTGCCGCGTGTGGCATCGCGCGATCTCGCGATGCAAGTAACGAGCACGACAAATCAGACCAAAATTGTTCGTTCGTCGGTTCGAGCTCGAAGTCTGGGGGAGTAATTCCCGTTACCGTTTCCGTAGAGTAACGGAACCGAGTAACGGAAACGGAAACGGGAATACCGCTAAGTCGTGCCCATCTCTAAATGAGGGATAATATACAGTCCAATACAATTAAGACACGATAATATACAGTCCAATACAATTAAGACATGTTCAAGTATTGAGAACAAAGAATTGGGGGACATCTTACAGCAGGCATGTCCAAACTTCGGCCCTCCTGATGTTTTGGACCACAACTCCAAAAATTCCAAGCCTGTATTTCCAATGGCAAAGGACTGTGGGAGTTGCAGTCCAAAACATCTGGAGGGCCGAAGTTTGGACATGCCTGTCTTACAGCATTGTTGTTGTTCAGTCGTTCAGTCGTGTCCGACTCTTCATGACCCCATGGACCAGACCTTCCTATCTTTCACTGTCTCCCGTAGTTTTGTCAAATCCATATTGGTTGCATTGATGACACCGTCCAACCTCAGTCTGGAATATCTTATAAATGGGGCACATTTCTACTTTTGTGTCCCAGTTGATCAGTGAGGCTACAAAATAAAACAGGCTGAACTGTGCTTTCATCATTGTAAGGCTAATTACACTGGTGACAATGAGGCCTGTAATAAGACTTCCTGGGGTAGGAATTGGCAAGTCACCCCAGTATCCCTGCCTTACAGCATTAATATTACACAAATTCTCCTCAAAGAGAGGCTACCTTCAAATTACATTCTTTGTAGAGGGTGATGAGTCCTGCCTTCATTCTACATGTGTGCATGTGTTATATGTCATCAAGTCAGAACCAACAGCTAGTGACTCAAATAGGGTTTTCAAAGTAAGTGAGGTATTACAGGCATACCAGTTCCTCGCCTGGAGTGAACTTCCATAGCTGAGCAGGGATTTGAACTCATGTCTCTCAAATTCTTTTGTACCCACTACACCACAATGGGTGTAAATAAATCCAGTCTTTCTTCCTTCCTTCCTTCCTTCCTTCCTTCCTTCCTTCCTTCCTTCCTTCCTTTCTCAAGCAGGGTACCGAGGCAATATTATTTTTCAAACTATATTGAAAAACCACAAATAAACAAAAATAAATAAACTATTGAAGCAATATGTAAAAAACGGTGAAAGAGATTCAGAAGACCTCCCCATCTGAATTACCTGCTGACTCCTGAAAAGTAAAGAGAGAGACTTCTCTATCTAAAGATGGCAAAAGTTATTTTTAGACAACTTTCTGTATACCACAGATATTACTACTTCCAACTAGTGTCCTTTCTGCATACTCACATACAGTATAATATACACAACTATTATTGCACCAACTGTACTTGAAGCCAGGAACTCCCAAAAAATTAAGTATTCTGGCAATAAGGCATGCAGAGTCTACACATGTGTAATGGATGCATAGCATGATTGCACCAACAGTAGAGGGAGGGCTTCCAATGGTGAGAGAAAATGGTGTCTTGTTTTGATCTGCATGAGGTGCACTTTGACTGGTGGGGGCAAACAAGGCATGATGTTTGTTACCCGCCTTGGTTTTACATGGTGGTAGGCCTTTAGGTACCCTTTCTATGTACTTTTAGAATCCACCCCACACCACAAATTTCCATACCTGCTATTTGCAGTGGAAGAAAAAGTTCTATTAGCCCTATAAGGACGTATAACAAATCATGATGGATCAGACTAAAAGCTCATGCAGTCTATCATTCTGTTCCTATGGTGTCCAGAAGCCCACAGGGAGGATGTGAGGGCACTTGCACACCACAGAGTGCTTGTGTTTCCTAGCAACTTTCAGCACCAATGGGAACTTTCGTCCCATCAGCAAACAGCAGGCATGAGAAGACAGCAATTTCACTCAACGCCACAGAGAAGCTATAAGCTTAAATTCCCACCCCCACCCCTCCCATCCCCTCACCTCATGCTTCCAGTCCAGCTTGGATTCCCTCATACTGTTTCGTTCTGAAAAATATAATCATGCAAAGTCAAACCAGCTGACAAACATCACATCTAGCTTAATGCAAGATAAATAACACCACTTAGCTGAGAATGTGGAGCAAGAAGCATGCACTACAATAATTAATTGGTAAAATTGTTTCATACATAAGTGTGCCAAGAATGGTCTGTGAGTAGCCTCATAATAAGCCTTCAGAGTGCACTTCCTCTCTTGGAAGTCAATCACATCTGCCTTTCCTAACCTAAAAATGAAAAAGCTTGTACTCCTGAGATAGGAATGCCAGCAGGAAAATCCTAGTTTCACCCAACTAAGGTGAAGATTCAGGGAGTCACAGCTGCCCCTCACCTCTTGGGAAGAAAGGTAAGGTGTCTCCTCTGCCCTCTCCCAGAGACAGTAAAGAAGAAGAAGAAGAAGAAGAAGAAGAAGAAGAAGAAGAAGAAGAAGAAGAATAGAATAGAATAGAATAGAATAGAATAGAATAGAATAGAATAGAGTTTTACTGTCATTATGCATATGCAAGATATGCACAACAAAATTAGAGTGCTGTTCCACAACACATACTAAACAAAGAACCATACAAAACACATAAAACACATAAAACACCATACAAGATATTAAAAACTTTTAAAATCGCTTACAAAAGAAGAAGAAGAAGAAGAAGAAGAAGAAGAAGAAGAAGAAGAAGAAGAAGAAGAAGAAGAAGAAGAAGAAGAAGAAGAAGAAGAAGAAGAAGAAGAAGCATGAAAAGGAAAGAAAGTGACAATCTGCACTGAAGGAAAATCTGCAGAAACGTCAGAGCAGGTAAGGGACAGTCAAGGAACCCAAAGCAGTCCGATACCCGCTGCTTCTCCCTCCCCATGCCAAGAAAATGCATCTTCTTCAAGATACCCCAAGTTGTACCCAGTCACCCCCAGCAGTCACTAAAGGCCACCCTTGTGCTATCGCAAGAGATTGTCCAAATGGCTTCACACAGTTGTATCTTCAGCTCCGGTTTTTGTCCTGAAACCTTGCAATGGGATTGGTTGACCTGGCAGTGTGTCACCCTGAGGATGGCAAGGTTTGTGTACGTGAGTGCTTGAGGAGGGGAACATGATTATCTCTAATTCACCTAGATATCTCACTGCTCAATGGTTGCCTGTACGATCAATGATGGGGACATTCAATGGAGCTGACTGGTTTTGGGACTGCAGGTGCTGTTGTTCCCAAGCCTGCTGATAGACATGACTGCAAGGAACCCTCTCCCAGGTGGGCCCTTTAAAATCCTTGGGAAGTAAATGAAATCTCAAATGCACTGAAATCTGGCAGATGACAACCCACTTGAAATGAACTTTGGAAAATGCTCCGTTTGTCAAAGGCTAGTGTCCTGCTTAGGACAGAAATATTTGGAATCAACATTCGTTAAATAAAATATTTAAAATTTTGAAATGGCATTCAAGGGAAAGGTGGGGTTCTGGAAATTTCCTAGAATCCTTGAGACCAACTAGGCATCATATTGCTTTGGTCTTTCTTTTGCTCTTTGTCTCCTCCACAGACTTATTCCCCCCACCTTCCATCTATCTAGAATCCTTCAAATGTCTTTCCCACGGAGCACTATTCATTTAGTCTAATGAGAAATGAAAAATAACTAGCCACAGTTCTTTCAATAACACAGTTTATGCAAAAACCAAAACTAAAACATAATACGATAAAACAACCACTAAAATCAGAATGCAAAACCCAAGATGAAAGGAGCAGCAGAAAATAAAGCATTACATAGCAAATAAAGCAAGCTGAAGTGCAAAGATTTAGAATTATTAAGAAGAGGGCTGGCATGATTCGTGTGTGTGTGTGTGTGTGTGTGTGTGTGTGTGTGTGTGTGTGTGTGTGCTGTGTTGTTACAGTCATGACCAACCCTTCTTGACTCCACGTCCATTGAGTTTTCTTGGCAGGAATACTGGAGTGGTTTGCCAGTTCCTACTCCAGGCGCCTACAGCACCTGGTATTCCCTGGTGGTCTCCCATCCAAGTACTAACCAGGGCCGACCCTGCTTAGCTTTGGAAATCAGGTGAGATCGGATAGAATGAGTGAAATGGTTGCCTCCCATAGTGAGGTAAGCACGCCACCTCCCCCCAGCAAATTTGTTGAGTCCTATTCTGCCCTGAGAAAGCCCTTGCAGCTATGGTGAAATCTGTTTTTGTCTTGCCAAGAGCTCCCACCATCCCCTCCAGAAAGTGGTTGAGGGAGGAGGCTTTAGTAGCTGCAGAAGGCAGACCTTGCTGACCGTAGTGCCTGCCTTCTCCTCTGTAGAGGCAGCTTTCCTGCATTCAGTTCAGTACCAAGCACCGAGGAGCCCTCAGGAGACTTGGATTGCTTGTGAGAGGATACAGGCAATTTGTCGGATCATTTTCCGCAGTGGCCTGGCTCTGAAAACCCTTATAGCTTGGAACTGGATTGAAGGTAGACCGTGTGAGCCCTGCACAGTAGGAGAAACCCCATGGCAACCACTTGCCTTCCATTTTCCACGTTGGGGTGGGGAAGCCACTTCCATATTTTCTCTTCATTTTCTTCCGTCAGGTATTCTTGAGTGGACAGAAGGTAACCACTGCTGCCACATCCTTCTTTTTTCATGGTGGAGGTGTAGTGGTGGGTGCTTTGGGCCATCAGTGCCTATGGTATCCTCCATTTTATGAGAGTGGAATGTGGTGTTTCTGCCTCTTTCTCCTTTTCAAAAGGAGTGGGCTTTAGAACCACCACCACCACCATCTCTGGCATAGAGGTGTTGTGCTATCATGGGTGGACAGGCCTGCCTGGTCACCTCCAAGCATTACACCCTGGGTGACTAAAATATTGCCACTGAAAAGGCTCTGCCTGGAGAAATCTAGATTTCCAAACACCTCCTACGGATGTTTCCAGAGAAGTCTATATTTCCAAACACCTCCTACGGATGTGCATTGCTCCTGCGCAACTCCTAATGTTATTCCTAAGATTTTCCTTTTCCCCCATTACTAGAAGGGAGAGAGGCTACCTGCTCCTGGATGCTGCTGCCAGGAACATGGGTGCAAAGGGATGGTGAAATGAAGGCTCCTACTTAGGTGGGAGGAAGCAGCACTGGATTTATCTCTAGCTTGGCCTAAAATATGGGTTAGTGAAGAAGCCTGGGGCATGGAGTAGTAAGGCTTGTCTTGAATAGGAACCTACCATTATTTCACCCTGAGCCATGAAATACAATTTTACCTATGCCTTGAGTGAACTTGGTAGGTTCATAGAATGCTGTTCTGTATAAACAGGTGATTCCTTAGCAGATATATCAGTAGAACTAAGGAGAAAACTATTCCACAAGTATGAATACCAATGGTTTAAAGTCCCCCCCCCCCAGCAATTCAAATTACAGTGCTATAAGTGATTAACTGTATTTGCTGAATTTTTATACCATGCCTTATACCTCATCTATAAAATGTGTTGATGCTTCCATTCTTCTGGAAAATGAGATCCACTCAGCAACGTTATTGGTTTTCTAAGATTGAATCTGGATTCCCTCTCCAATGGAGCACAGGTCAATTTATTTCTTTGCTCCTTCCGACTTTAGTCTCCATTTCTAGAATGCCAGCAAGGGGGATTAGGAATGTGTAAATAGCTTAGATAAAATAAAAAAGCAGCCTGAGCTCCCAGTTAGAGGAGGTGCCAATCTAAACAACCTAAGCCAACATTTTCAATGTGTGAGAAAAGCACTTGCATATCTCAACTCTCTGCATGCCATTAAAAAAAAGGAAAGGGGAGGGGGGAGAAGTGAATTTTAATTTTAAAATGCAAGGTCAAAGAATCTGACAAAAATAATAAAAAATATCAAAACATGTATCATGCAATTGATTCTTCATGTTACGGATCATGACTTTCAATTCTCTCATATTGATGTGAATCAGTCAATGAGTCAGTCTGTTTTGTATTCAATATATTAATATTCAGAAGCATTTTGTGAGCAGGGGGAGCTCTCCAACACTGCTTCCACTGCCCTGTGCTTGGAGAGTAGCAAGTTTGGGTTCCCATTCCAAAGAAACCCAGGGTTCTAAGCATGGAAGCAAAACATCTCATGTTCAACCCAATCTCCCTCCCCGCTTTCAAGAGGATGGAAGTGACAACAGAGGGGTGGCAGGCCAGAGAGCTCCTTTCTATGTGTGGTTGAGTACTCCCAATTATTAACTGCTAAATAGATTCTCCCTCTGTCTCTCTGTGTGTTTGTTTGTTTATGACTGTCCCACAATATGTGTCTCCTAAAACAAAGCAGAAAATGGTCCCCATTGCGATCCAAGGGAAAGTATCCAACCCATCCACGGTTACGTGAGTGTGAGAAACACAAACTCCTACCATGCACCTCTCTTCATCTTTGGCCAAACTTTTATAGAGCGATGGTCACCTCTCGATAAGTCTGTCTGTTCTGCAGACCTTTGTGGCTGACACTAGGGTTCCACCTCTGCCCCATCACTGGAGGTTTTCAAGAAGAAATTGGACAGCCATCTGCCCGGGATGGTATGAGGTCTCCTACCTTGGGCAGATACTAGAAGACCTCCAAGGTCCCTTCCAACCCTATGATGATTCTATGATTCACCTCTATTCTACCCTCTATTCAGGCATGCACAAGGAATGCTTTGCACCGTGAGTCTGATTTTAACCATTTCAAACAAACTGGGCACTTCGGTTGTTGCTGTCAGTTCACTGGCTACCTCCCTTCCTTAGATTTTAGTGATTGACCATCACTGGGTCTGCCTTAGAAGTATGCCTTTACCAGTCCTTCAGTCAAGGCTGTGAGGGAGCAGAATTACTCATGCACTTGGATGGAATTTATTCCACTTGCTGAATCCTGGTAGTGCAAGAGCCATGAATAAGGTGGAGTGTCGGCATAGTGTGGGTGACACAGGAAGAGGAACACACCCATGCTAGGTCCAAATCTTTCTCATTGCAAGGACGTATCCACGAACAGGTCAGGAATGCATGCCAGGGCAGGACCTGCCACAGGTAATTCCTCTCCTATTGATGTCAGTGGAGAGAACGTGGTAGAAGCTGATGACTCACCTCTTGTGATACATCACCTGGATTTACCAGGGACAGCTGGTGTGCATTGTAGTGATGGTGAGACAGAGGCAGAAAGCACCACAGTCAAATGATAGATGGATCCAAAGGCAAAAGGCATTTCGATACACTTTGTCACGAACATGTTATTTCTCTTTCACAGAAGCAATGAAGCATTCACAGTTAGAACTTTGCTCCGGCTGTGTTCCTTTCTGAAGAGGTCTGATCTGGCCATGTTGACACATGCCCTAGTTACACCGTGGTTGGATTACTGTAACTCACTCTATGCGGGACTATCTTTGGAAACTGTTTGGAAGCTTCAGTGTGTTGAAAATGCTGCCCCCTTGATAGTTAACTGGGCCTGGCTTCAGGGATCCCATTGGCTGCTGGTCCATTTTTGGTCACAATTCATAGTGCTGGTTTTGACTGATAAGGTCCAAAAAGGTTTGGGTCCAATTTCTCTCCCAGACCATCTCTCTCTCTATGAGCCTGCCTGGGTGCTACGATCCCCAGGGGTGGCCTTCTCTTGAGCCCATCACTTGCGCAGGTGTGTTTGGTGAGGGCATGAGAGAGGGCTTTCTCCGTGGCTGCTCCCTGCTCCACTTGGGAGGCCAGACTGGCCCCTGTCTCTGCTGCCCTTTCACAAGGAGGCAATTACCTTTCTCTTCAGAAGTTTTAGTATTAGAGTTGTGTAGATGTTTAATTTTGTAATAATTTATTGTTTTTAACTTTTAATGCTGTTATTTGTTTAACACTGTGCCTTTGCCTCCTTGATGGGAGAAAGACAGGGCATAACAAACTATTTATTTATTTATATCATGCCTATTAGAGATGGGCACGAAATGAGCAATATTTTGTTTTCATTTTCGTTTTTCCGTTTCGTTACGTAACAAAACGAAAAATGAATTTTGTCTCCAAAATGAAACGAAACGAAATGAAACAACAGAAATTTTGTCGTGCGTTTCGTTTTTGTTGCGGCAAATACATTGAACTGTAATGAATGCTAACGAAACAGCAATTTTTCATGTTTGTTTTCGTTTTTTCGTTTCGTTATGTAACGAAACAAAAATGAAATTTTTGCAAAAAATTCACGAAAAACAAAAACGAACTGAAATGGACCCCCTAAACGACAAACGATTCACCATTTTTTTGAGTCATGCCCATCTCTAATGCCTATCTTGCCAAAAGGTCAATCTGCATGGCTAACAACATTCAAGACAGAATAATAACACAATAGTGTAGGCTGGTCCTACACTATGGAACCATCTCCCGAGCGAGTTGTGCCTTGCACAGTCCCTGCCAGTCTTCAAAAAAGCGTTAAAGACCCTACTTTTCCAGGAGGCGTTTGGTGACTGTTAATTCATTTCTTTTTTTCTCTCCCCTGTTTTTATCTCCCATTTGCCTTCAAGTACCTATATTGATTTTATTGCTTTTTTATGTTGTATTCAATTGTTTTGTTTGTTTGTTGTAAACCGCCCGGAGTTCCTTTTTGGAAGACAGGGTGGTATACAAGCTTTAAAAATAAATAAAATAAATAATAATATAAATAAAATAAAAACATTTACATGCAAATTACAGTTTAACAGCCATATTAAAAATAATACAGAACACAATTAAAATAAATTGAACACATCATTAAATTAAGATTGAGAGCAGAATATCTTTGGCTAGAAATCTATTATTACAATGGCATTGGTTCCAGGTATGCCTGCCTGATGAACCTAGTTTTTAATCTTTTAAGTTTCCAGAGAAGGGGCCAGTCTAATCTCAGGAGGAAGATTGATCCATAGAGTTGGTGCAATTGCCAAGAAGTTTCTAGTTATCTCCTTCTGCACCCCCCCTTGTCTTCACTAATCTTAATGGGCCAATTTGGGATGAACGGATATTAGGGGCTGATCTTGGTGGAAGGAGGCATTCTGTCATATAGCGAGCCCCCAATCCATTTACCCTGGTTAATTAAGATCTCTAGAAGGAGCATACTGGAATGGGCTTCTTTGATTATTAATGCCTCCTTCAGGGAGGGGTTTCTTCCCGCTCATCTGAAGGAGACTGCTGTGAACCCCATTCTCAAAAAAAACAACTTGGCTCCAGATGATATGGCCAACTATTGTCCAATAGCCATTGTTCCTTTCATGGGCAAGGTGGTTGAGCAGGTCACTGCTGAATAGCTCTAATTGTTCCGGGAGGAGGATAATCTCCTGGATCCTTTCCAGCCTGGGTTTAGGCTGCATTACAGGACTGAAACAGCTTTGGTCATGCTGCAAGATGATATTTGAGGGAGGCCGATAGGGGATGCCCTTCCTTGTTGGTTCCTCCTTGATCTCCCAGCAGCTTTCGATGCCTGTCCAGGTATCCTCCGGGACAGGCTCTCTGAGGTGGGAATTGGTGGTTCTGCCTTGTGGTGGCTCTGATCCTTCCTTGGGGGTTGTGTTCAGCAAGTGAAGCTGGGGGAGGAGTTGTCGGCCCCTTGGACCCTCACTTGTAAGGTGCCCCAGGGGGTGGTGATCTCCCCCATGCTGCTCAACATCTATGTGAAGCTACTGGGGAAGGTCATTCAGAGATTTGGGGTTATTTGTCATCAGTACGCTGATGACATGTAGCTCTACCTCTCCTTTTTCACCTCTGCAGTGGAGGCTGTTCAGATCTTGGAGTGTTGCCTGGCCACGGTCATGGAATGGACCAGGTCTAATTGGCTCAAGTTGAACCCTAATAAGACCGAGGTTATATTCTTTTGTGGGTCCTCTGATGGATTCGATGGCTCTCTCCACAGTTTGGGTGGGTCTTCCCTTCGGCTGGCTGAGAGAGTGAGAAGTCTGGGTGCTGTACTGGATCCAGCCCTCTTCTTGGAGTCCCAGGTGGTGGCCGTTTCCAAGTCGGCCTTTTACCAGCTATGGCTGATTACTCAGATTCACCTGTTTCTTGATGAGGACTCCTTAAGGTCTGTCATGCGTGCATTGGTGTTCTCTAGGGTTTACTACTGCAACACACTCTACATGGGGCTTCCCTTGGGCCTGGTTTGGTGACTGTAGTGGGTGCAGAGTGTGACGGCCAGGTTGGTCATTGGTGCAGGTAGGTATGGCCGCATCACCCCGATTCTGGTCTGCCTGCATTGGTTGACCGTTGCATTCCAAATCAGGTTCAAGGTATTGGTTTTTGTTTATAAAACAAGATAGAGATGCCTGGAAAGTTTTTACACAGAACCAGGGTTTCTCTGTGGCCACCCCTTTGTTCTGGAACTCCATCTCTAGTGAGGTCCACCTGGCACCATCTCTGCTTGATTTTAAGGAACCACCGAAGACCTGGATTTTTCAGGAGGCCTTTGGGTGATTGTTGACATTTGTTACTTTTATGGCTCTGTCCGGATGCTGGTATATTTTAGTGTTATTGTTTGTCTATTTATATTTGTATATACTATCTATTTATTGTCCTTATTTGTAAACCACCATGAGTTTTTTTTTACAAGCTGGTGCTATATAAGTTTCAAGTAAAGTAAAGTTTCTTTGATCAGGTGGTTGCTAACTTGCAAAGCTAACAGGTAGATGCAAGGTAAGAAATGTTGCCTGACTGGTCTGTAGGTGATGGTGTGTGTGTGTGTGTGTGTGTGTGTGTGTGTGTGTGTGTGTGTCTTTGGTGGATTTTTTGTTGTTGCTGGGACTGTTTGCCTGGATATGTTTCCACCTGTCCACCTTGTGTTTTCTTATTGTGGGCTTTTCAAACACTTTTCAGTGAAAGGATTGCTGGAATGCTTGAGGAATACAGTAGTCCTGCCTGTCTCAGTGACAAAATGCTTGCAGGAGTCCTAACTGTATATAATTTTAGGTTTTAAGGGGTGTTCTTTTTTGCATTTTTTGTATTTTTAGCGCTTTAACTTAACTAATCACAGATTTTGTTACTTCCTTTCTAATTACTCATAGTAGTGGTTTTCCACCTAATGGGATGGGGAGAAGTCCAGTGAATGAATGAATGAATGAATGAACGTTTCTAGATTACAAACCTTTAAATTTCATATTTAGCTTGTTTTCATATTCAGCTTTATTTTCAGTACTTTTCTTTCTTTCCAAAGTGGTACAAAGATAAAAACCAGCAGCAGACATTAAAAAAAAAGAGTAGAGTACAAAATGATGATGGTAATCAGATGGCATGCCATACTGTGTCCTACCCCATTCAAATCCCACAAGAGAGACTTAAGACATCCATGGTACATCCACACACATAGGCAGTCATTCAATTGACTTGGATTCTGAAATGATAATGCACAATGTGATCTGCAGCTACTTGGAAAAAAAGAAGAAAATTTTCCACTGCACACCCACATACTGAAAATGAGGCAAAGAGCAAAATCAAAGGGACTTATTTTACTCTCTGCCAAGACATGAAACGGTTGAGGTTTCCAAGACATCTTGGGCTTTTTATTTGTGTTTCAGCTGTCAATGGCCTCATGCTCCTGGTTCTCTTTCAGTATTACTTTCATTTTCTCACTCAGATTCCTTGGTGTCAAGTGTCTCTCCTCACCCTCCAATTTGTTTTAGTATTTTTAACCCCCAAAGCACAAAAACATGCTTCAGGGAGCTTCTGATCTGATTTGAGAGCCACTTCAGGCTTCCTTGATTGCTTCGGATCACTTTGGAAATGGACAAATATCCTCACTTCACATCCTTCCTTGAATAAATTCCAAATCTGAAGCACATCGTTAATTGTTACCATAGCAGCATAATGATCGGCTTTTATGCCAATCACACTGTGTACAAAGAAAGCAGAATTTTAGTTTTATTTATTTTTACTCTGTTATAAAGTGTTTCCTTATTATGATTGTATCAGTAAGAATCCAGAATTTTATACCACATCTATAAGATCATTTGAGATGTGATTGCACTCTGAGCATTCTACACAATTGAACTCCTAGCTTCCATCCTTCCTGTTATAATTGGTGGATACTGGGTGGTAACCATATCCCATGTGTTGGGATTAGAGGCACACACCCCCTTAAAATATAGGCACTGATTGAAGAAGAAATTTAAGTTCTGTAGTTGACTGACAGCAAATAAATGCTCCAGAAAAATGGTGCTTCTTTAAAGTCTGGCACTGCCTATTTGACAAACTACTTCACATTTATTAATTAAATGTATAGCGCACCCTTCTTCTATCAAAAGATGTATAGCAGTAGACATTAAGTTTCCAGACACTCTCTGAGTCTGGCTAAGATTTAGTTAGGGTTCTGCATCATGTGGCCCACAGAATACTGTAGGATCAGCCAACTTGTCCCTTCCTCACAAAGAAACCAGCTCTGTAAGTTATGCTCCCTTGTACATCCTACACAACGAGGAAACGAGAAGCCATAAAAGGCACACAAGGCTGGCACCTGGTTGGATGGGGACACTGATCATGTGTCAGTGCAGGAGTGATTACCTGATGGAAAAGTCAGTGGCCCTGGGAATTCTGGCCAGTAGAGATGGGCACGAAACAAACGTTTAGTTCGTTTTGTTATTTGTTATTCATTTTGTTACCTAACGAAATGAATAACGAACTGCAGAGTGGATTTACAACAAAATGAACTGAACAAAAAAAGTGGTTCAGTTCAGGTCATTTCATTAATGGTGGTGCCGGAGAGGTCTCCTACCTGGTGCTGGTCCTGGAGGTCTGGTCTTCCTGGCTGTAGCATGGGCTATGTGGTCAGCAGTAAATAACAACAATAATAAAATAATATAAAAATAATTTTTTTTATATTTTTTATTAAATTTTAAACTACATACAAACAACATAAGAAAATGAAAATAAAAAAAAACTACAACAAACAATATAAGTGCACCCCGATCCCACGGGCCCATCCATGCATTCTTATTCGATGCTCCATCTTCTATTCTTCTAGTAATCTTCTTAAAGTTCTCTTCTCCAGAATTGTTGTGAGTAGAGATGGGCACGACTTAGCGGTATTTCCGTTTCCGTTTCCGTTACTCGGTTCCGTTACTCTACGGAAACGGTAACGGGAATTACTCCCCCAGACTTCAAGCTCGAACCGACGAACGAACAATTTTGGTCTGATTTGTCGTGCTCGTTCCTTGCATCGCGAGATCGCGCGATACCACACGCGGCACAGAAAAAAAGTTTTTAAAAGTTAAAAAAAACCCGGTTCCCGGCCAAAAAGCAGGCGGGAAAATGCCTGCCGTGCCTCAGGGCACCTACCAGAGGGGTTGTTTCTGGAGGTCCCCGGCCTCCCCCCTCATCCCCCATCCTGGGCTGCTCTGGTGGGACTCGCCGCAGGCTCGCAGCCAGCAAAAAGCCCAGTCTCGCCGCCGGCCGCCGCAATTAAAGCGCAAGCAAGCGGCACGGACGGCACAGGAAAAAACTTTTAAACTCTCCCCCCACCCATTCCCGGGCCAAAAAAGCAGGCGGAAAAATGCCTGCTTGACTAAGGGCGCAGGGCACCTACCGGAGGGGTGGTTTCTGGAGGGGGGGTCCCGCCTCCCCCCCGTCCTGGGCAGCCGGACTCGCGAGTCGCCATCGCCATGCCATGCGGTGCGGGCGGGGGATCCAAAATGGGGCGGCGAACGCAATATTGTTTTTGAAATCGTGGTCCAAAAACACACAAGCACAACAGAAACACGCGAAAATTTATAAACTGCCAGATTTTTCACAGTAGCAGTGGGTTTTTTTCTTGCAACAAAATGTCTCTCCTCTCCTCCTCTGTCCTCCATTGATTTTATTTTATTTTATTTTATTTACACCTGCGCAATGATGGGCTGGCCAAGTGGCCAGCCATGTGGGAGTGGACAACCGTGCAAATTTTTGGAGCCATCCCACCAGTCGCATGGCCACTTGGCCATGGAGACTTCTGGGATGTGCCAAAAAGCCCCCTAAAACCTGCCCTAGCCCTAACCCTAACCCTTGACTCCGTACCCATACGTCACAGACTGTCTTCTTAGTGGGTCAGAGAGGCACCCAGAGGTGCAACCCACTAGCCCACCGTAACCTTACCCGTCACTAGCCTAACCCTAGCTCTTGCACTAATCCACCTTAAAGCCAGATCTACTTGCTTGCATTGCACTACACGCAGCAAGTACAATTCCCTTCTGTGTGAGACATGGTGGTGCGGGAGCCTTGTGAAGGGAAGGTATGACCCTATCACTCTCACACTGGTCTCACGTCTGCACATTATGTTATGCAATATCCATATGGCTATTGCATAGCATTTTGCAGCAGCAGCAGGTGAGGAAGGGAGACCCCCATGTAGAGGGGTCTCTCTTGGAGCCTGCTTCCCCTTCCTAGTGGCAGGAGGCACCCACGGGTGCCTCCAGGAGCCCACTTTCCCTTTATAGCGGGCCAGAGGAGGCACCCACCCCACAGAGGTGCCTCCAGGAGCCCGCTCCCCCCCACAAAAAAACCAGTACTAACGACAACGAAAAAACGAAAAAACGAACCGAGTAATTTTTGCGAATTTTCACGAAAACCGGAAACGACCCGAAATGGGACTGGCCCGACTAACGACAACTCGAAAATTTTTTTTTTCAAGTCGTGCCCATCTCTAGTTGTGAGATATTTGTGGACTCTTTCCCTTTTCCTTCGACTAATACATAATCTAAAAATTTACCCCAGATATCGTAGAAAATGTCTTTTTTCATTTCTCCTCGTTTAACCTTTAAACTGCAGGACAGTTTATCGTTTATAGCTATATCCCAAAGTTCATTATACCAGTCTTCCATCTTGAATTCTAGTTTTGACTTCCAATTTTTTGCTATAATTAATCTAGCAGCTGTCATAAAATTTGCTATTAGTTCCTTTGTTGTAACATCATAATCTTTACTTGTTAACAATGATAATAATGCTATCTCTGGATTACAATCTATATCCATCTTAATCATATTACTTAGCTCCAAAAACACTTTTTTCCAGAAGCTTTGGACTATTTCACATTCCCACCAAAGATGCAAGTAAGTACCAAGCTCTTTTTCACATTTCCAACATATCTTAGAGTAAGCAGGATTAATTCTATTTAGTTTGACAGGGGTTAAATACCATCTAGAAACCAATTTAAAGTAGTTTTCTATTATCCTGACCGATAATGATCTCAAAATTGTCATATTCCAAATTTTCTTCCAGTCTTCTTTCTCTATCTCTACATTAAGATCTTGGTTCCAAACTTCTCTCAAGATGTTTAACCCCTTCATTTCTAATAATTCCCCTAGTATTTTATATATTTTACGTGTTATTCCTTTCTCTGAATTTTCCTGTTCAGACTCAAGCGATAATAGGAAATGTTCAAATTTTGTGCACTCTCTGATTTGATTATTTCTTTTTCCCAAGTCCTTCATCCATTTTCCTAGTTGAATATAATTTAACCATGTTAAATCACTGGGTTGCAAAATATTTTTTATATCCTGAATTGTTTTAATCTTGTTTTAAAAACAACAAAAAGGAGCGCTGACATGGCCCCAGGGGTGGCCGGGTTGGCACCCTAAAATAAAGAAAAATATATATAAAAAATAAAACCAGTGTTGACACGTCCTCACTGGCCACACAGTCAGCACTTGGGGGAAAAACCCCACCTGATCCAGTGCACGGGCCTGGTACCGTCTATGAGTACCAGAACTGGCTCGTGGGCAGCAGAATTGGCCCACAGCTGGCAAAAGAAAAGAAGAAGGAGCGCCGACCCGGCTGCAGGGGTGGCCGGGTTGGCACCCTATAATAAAGAAAAAATATAAAAGATAAAAGAAATGCTGACTCAGCTCCAGGGGCCATGCAGTTGACGCTTGGAAAAATAAAAGCCTCTGCCACAGGGGCCAGGATTGCCCCGCTGCTGCCACTGCCACTGTTGCCACTGCCTGGTAAGGATGATTGAAGATGATGAGGAGGATGTCGATGAGGATAAGGATGCTGCCAGTCCAGTTTGTGAGTTGTTGTCAACGTCTGTGGTTTTTTATTTTTTTAAAATGTTTTTTCCCGCCTGTGCGCTGTCAAATGGATTAAATCGCACAAATCAGGGGGAAACAAATAACGGAACAATAAACCAACAAAATGAATTTTTCAAAAAAAAATCATTAAAAACAAAACAAAACAAAACAAACCCTAAAATAAAACAAACCAAAACAAATTGCCATTTTTTTCGGTCCGTGCCCATCTCTACTGGCCAGGTTTTTGAACTGAATTTCCCAGAATCCCACAGACATTGTGGATGTGGTTTTCTGCAAGCTGTCACCTGAAAACAGTAACTTGTCCCGTCTCTAGATGAGCTGCTTGTCAAACTTGCCACACTGGTTCAGCTGGACATTGCGATAAGGGAATTGTGGGAATGAAAAGACTGCTCATAGTGCCAAGCCGGAAAAGAAGAGGGACCACTTGTGAGATCTGCAAGGTTGCTGGGAACATTGACAGCAATTAGCCTTTCATTGCATGACATGTTTTAGGTTGAAAGAAAGAAAGAAAACGACAGCCCCTTGCATGTTCAGGTTGCAATATATCTAACAGCTTGCTTGAAAATGCAGATTCCCCCATCAGTCACTGTCTGTTGTGGGCTCGAAAACAACGTTGATAGACTAGCAGCCAGCAAAGACATCTCATCCTCTCCTCAGCATGCTGTGATTCAATTAGTCACGGTCAGAAGGTGTCATTATTATTCATACAATGCTGATTCTTCTCTAAGTCAATAGGACTGCCATAGGGTCAGTGATCCTCTCTCTGTGCTCTTTGCCAGGGCACAAAACAAACTGCTGCTGCGACCCTGTTGGGGGTGGGACATTTTCTCATCAAATTTGCAACCTTCCTTCATAGTCACATCTTCTTGTTTCTGGTTGGGATGAGCTGTCTCTAAGCAATTCGGCACTGGCACATGCTTTCCCAAAGTCAAAATGGGTTAAATAAAAACAGGATGCCTTTAAAAGATATTTCAAAGTAATAATCTGCAGCCATCATCAATATCCATGCCCACTGACACAGATCCACAGCCATCATGGCTTTCTGGCTGCGGAAGGATAGCTTGAGGTGGGTTAAGGTTCTGGGAGTGATTTGGGAAATGGTAAGGCGTGGTGGTTCAACAGGCTAGAGCACTGAAATGTCAGCTACAAAGTTGGCAGATTGGTGGTTTGAATCCCGGTGCTACCCAGCAGAGTAAGCTCCCACTGTTAACCCCAGCTCCTGCCAACCTAGCAATTCGAAAGCATGTAAATGCAAGTACAGTGGTACCTTTTATAATGTAATTAATTCATTCCAAATGAAATAACGTTATACAAATTTTCCATTGTACAAACTGCAGTTTCCCATAGGAATGCATTGAAAACATATTTAATCCGTTCCAATGTATAGCCAAGACTAAGGTTACCAGAGAGGTTGAGCTGCTGCAGGAGCCGGTGCGAATCATCCTCTTCGTCATTGTTGTCGCCCACAGACAGCAAGGGGTGAGGATGATGGTGGTGATGGTGTTAGTGCTGGTGCTTCTTTCACCCCACCCAGGCGACTCCACAACTGGCCCTGGCCCGCACAGCTGCTTGGCCACCTGTGGGCTGCCTCCAGGTATTTCCCTTGTGGGTGGTAGTGGTGTGGGAGCTGGCGGCAGCAGCAGCACCAGCGATGGCGAGGGCCACATCGTGGTGAGGCGTCTGGGCCAGCCGCTTTTCCTCTGCCTCCTGGAGGAGCGGGTGCCACTGAGAGCCAAGGCGAGGAGGGGGGGATGGGGAGGGGAGGGGAGGGCGGAAGGAGAAATCTCGTTGCCCCAAGCCGGGGGTGTTTGCAGGCGCCGATGGAAGGTCCCGCCGCGGATTCGCCTCCCGCCTTGTCCCTGCTCTCAGCAAAGCCGCGCTACAGCTGGTGAGCACTGGCTTTGCTCCAAGTTCTGAGCGAGGGTTTTTTTGTTTTTTTTTTGCCATTCAGAAGGCTTCCTGCTCTGAAGGTTTCCTGTTCCCAGCAAAGCAAAGCTGCAGGTGGTGTGCACTGGCTTTGCTCCAAGTTGTCACTCTCGCCGTCAGGCCACGAATGGTGCCACCCTCCGGGCCCGCCTCCCTTTGAATGTTGCGCCCGGGCGGTCCTGGGCGCATGCAGGCGGCGGCCGTACAGCTAAAGCAGGGTGAAAGCGGGGCCAGCAAAGCGAGTTGTTCTCCAAACTTTTTACATTGTACGGATTTTACGTTATACAAACCCTACGTTATACAAGGTACCACTGTAGATAAATATGTACCGCCATAAAAAGCGGGAAGGTAAACAGTGCACCGTGTGCAGAAATGCATTCAGCCATGCCGGCCACATGGCCACAGGCTTGCACAACACTGGCTGTTTGGCAGAGATGAGCACCACCCCAAGAGTCAGACACGACTAGCACACATGCAGGGGGAACCTTTACCTTTACTAAAGGCTTTATTGGATCATTGAACACTTATAAGACAAGCTTTCAAAATCTGCTGAGCAGTGGCGTAGCAAGGTTTTGGGGCGCCTGGGGACAAAGTTGTTTTTGTGCCCCTCTGGCCCTCCCCATCCCCATCACATCCACTCAGCAAGGGGGGTAACCCTGCATGTGTGGGGCATGCGTGGGGCGTGCGAGTGGGCCTGTGTGCGTGCATGCGGTGGCAATGAAGAGTTGGAGGAGGAGGAGGAGGAGAGCACCGCAGCCACCAAGCTTGCATGCCTGCCTGCCTGCTTGGTTTGCCGCTCGCCTGGTGAGTGGTGGTGGGAGGGTGCAGGGCTTCCTCTTCCTCCTCCCACTCCAGGCGTCCCCAGATTTCTGCGCCCGGGGCAGATGTACCCTTCTGCCCCCCCCCCCCCCAGATATGTCCCTGCTGCAGAGCTCTCAGTGGAAGTGTAAAACTTGTGGTTGAAGCAAAGAGGATAGCATGGGTTACATGCCCCCTCTTCTTTTTTGGCACCAGCTGTTAGAAATAACGCAAAAAGGCTCCCAGCAAAAACTCTGCTGCTGTCAAAAAGTGTGTGTGTGTGGGGGTATGACTAGGTCTACTTCCTGGTCTACTGTGACACTTAAATCCACGGTCCTGTTTTGCTAAAGAGAAGACTGACACTAACTCTAGTTTCTTCTACAGCAAGATTGTCATAGGGACCTGAGGCTTCAACCAGGGAAACTGGCCAGGCCGAGCCTTCGTCTTCTGTGAGGTAGGAGCCTACTAATTGATGCCTTAGTTGCCTCTGGCTTATGTGGTATATAAAACTCTGTTCTGCTTTCCTGGCGTTCTTACTCCATAAGACTTGCATGTAAGGGTTCAATTTTAGGACTTTCTGCTAGAACTCCAAATTTTATACCATCCTTGCCTGATGAAAATTTTTTGTAGAACTTGAAAGCTTATGGTCCAGTAGAAGTAATCCATGAGGTTTTTTGAATTAGATCACTTGCCTATTTGTTGCATCCAGAAATATAACATTTCCTACTGCCTTTTCAGATGTTGGAGCTCAGCTTCTGCTCGTGGCCTCCTGCCAGTACCCACTACATACAGTACCAACCAGTAAAAATGTAGACAACCTTGTGTATTTCTGGATGCTTCCCAGTACTACATGCAAAAATCAATGGACTAAGATGGGGGGAAAAATAAAAGACGACTTAGGACAGTAGTTCCCAACTTTGGGGAACCCAGGTGTCCTTTAATTGCAATTCCCACAAGTCTGTGCTAGCTAGGGTTTCTGGGAGTTTCAGCCAAAGAAACACCTAGATCAGTGGTGGCGAACCTTTGGCACTCCAGATGTTTTGGACCACAACTCCCAGAGTCCTTTGCCATTGGCAGTCTAGGCTTGGAATTCTGGGAGTTGTGGTCCAAAGCATCTGGAGTGTCAAAGGTTCGCCACCACTGACCTAGATTATCCAAGGTTGTGAACCACTGCATTAGATAACCTATTATTTGATAACCATTGCCTGGAAGTAGGAGACATTTTGGTCCTTATTTACTCTTAATTCCATCTACATCTTTATATATAAGAAATAAGTATTTCCAGAGATGATTTTATTTATGTAAAAATGTGTTGATGATAAGGACATTTGGGAGCTCACCCATTCAAAAAGTCACCACAAGTGGAAGGTGCACAAAGCAACAACAACTTGATATTGAATCTTTACTACTACTACTACTACTACTACTACTACTACTACTACTACTACTACTACGTAGTTGTAGTTGTAGTTGTAGTTGTAGTAAAGATTCAATATCAAGTTGTTATTGCTTTGTGCACCTTCCACTACTACTACTACTACTACTACTACTACTACTACTACTACTACTACTACTACTAGTAGTAGTAGTAGTAGTAGTAGTAGTAGTAGTAGTAGTAGTAGTAGTTGTTGTTGTTGTTGTTGTTGTTGTCATCCCATCAGGCTGTTTCAATCAGATTTGTGTGGAAAGCATGCAGCTTCTTACTCAGTTACTGAGTGTTCCACAAAACTGTACAATGCTTGAGTAGAGATGGGCACGGAATGAACATTTTTTCGTTTCCGTTATTCGTTAGTCGTTCTGTTACATAACGAAACGACAAACGAAAATTGTGATGAAAATGCAACGCAACGAACAGAACCACAAAAATTGTGGTCGTTACGTTTCATTTCTGTTAATGGTGACGCACAGTGAAATGAGCTGTTTTAAATGTTAAAAAACGCCCTGGACATCTGTAAAAACGCAGCGATAATTATTTATATTGTCTGATAATACCTACCAGGGGGGTCCTTAAAAGGTGCATTTATGACTTTTCTCAGATCACTGTATTTTCTCCCTTTAAGGGGAGTTGGGGACATCGACCCAAAATGGCTCCCAGATGCCTAATATTGATTGATTTCTTGGGTATTAAAACACCCTGGACATCTGGTAAAAACGCAGCGATAATGTGATAATTATTTGAAATTATTACCTACCAAGGGGTTGGGGTCCTTAAAATGTTTGTTTTTGTCTTCTCCCATCGTGATGTATTTTTCTTTTCCCTTTAAAATGGATGTCACCACCAGCCACAAAATGGAGGCAAGCCATGATGGGATCATGTTCAACCAATAGCATGCCCAGGTTGCAGACTGGGCGGGCAGGTCTGGCAGCCACAGAGGGGATAAAAAGGCCTGGCAGCCCCCGTCCTCCTTGCAGTCTCTGGTGGGAGTTAGGGTGGGATTGCTGTCTCTGCGACTCTAGCTTCAGTCCTGCAGCCTCCCTGTGTGTGTGCGTGCTGCGTACCTCTCGGTGAGTACCCTCCCTTGCCCCACAGTGCAGTCACTCTGCGGCTGCCTTGCACCCTGGGCAACGCCCGCCGCTGCCTTTGCAGCCTCCCTGCATACCTAGTCTATACTGTGTTTCTGCCAGCATCCATTTTTTTAGTGTTTTCCCTCTGGTCTGGGGCATTGGGGGACGCCTGTGCATGGAAATGCTTTAAAAATCGCGCAAAAAGTGGGTAGAAGCGACAAACGAAAAAACGAAAAACGGAAATGATTTTTTTCCAAAAATTCCCGACAAATGGAAACGAACCGAAACAGACCTCTCAACGACAAACAAAAAAACGAAACGCCATTTTTTTGTTTCGTGCCCATCTCTACTTGAAAAAAAAAGTAGACAACCAACAGTCTCCCAATACTGTAAAAAGACATAAATCAAGGACATGTCCAACCTCCCATTTCTTGGCTGGCTCTGATCCAGCTAAAGCCAACTGCGCAGCAAGTTGCCATGGAAATCAATATGGGTTCAGCTAGACCTATGCATTACAAACATTAGCAGGATGGGGCCACAAGCATTTCCCTAGCATTTTCTTCACTGCTGCTAATGAGGGTAGAACTGTTAAGCAAAATATGGTTGTAGTGGCTGGATTCTGTGAAATCTAGACATAAACATGATTGTTTTAAAAGCTGTATTCCCAAGACAGTGATGGAGACCATAGAAAGTGTGGAATGAAAATGAAGCACATTTTGAGGAGGAAAAAAAATCTGGCCAATAATACTGCTAGGGGTAACAGAAAGCATGGATAGCTACATGTAGCACAATACAACACTGGCAATGCAAACATACTATTCATGTCTCCTGCAAGGATATTTATGACATATTCAACAGTTGTCATGTCAACAGTACAAAATCCCACAGAACTAAATCATGCTGTCAGTGGATCAGAATAGTAAAACCTGTGCAAAATTATTCATTACTGTCATGAAACTTTTCCATGGCTTGTTTTTTATTTGTTGTGTTTTGTTTT
>CM074739.1:112226191-112318691 GCA_037367245.1 Phrynocephalus guinanensis
TCTTTCTCTTGGTTCCTTATGACTTGCCTGTTGTTTAAAAGCAAAAGCAAAGTTTTTAGGTGCGGTTTCTGCTAAGGGTGCAACTACACTGGAGAACTGAATCAGTGATTTGGCTCTGCTGTCCTTTGATTACATTTGAAATCACAGTCAGTGTTCACACAGGGGCTGCGGATTGATTTGGAGTTCAATCTTTGCACTGGATGTGATGTGATTCTCATTCCAGCCAACAGCCCTGCTTCCTCTGGTCTCTCCCTCAGTTGATCCCTTTATGGAGTATGAATATGGGAAATCATAAACATGAAGACCCAAGTAAGCATTTTTCTTTTTAAAAAATTGTAAAACTTCAACAACAATCAAGGGAGAGGAAAGAATGCAGGGAAGCGTTCCTCTGGTCTTGATTATCGTGCCCCTACATCAATGAAAGACAGGTCACTATCTTTAGAAGAATTTATCACAGCTCATTACATGGGGGGGGGAGCCCATTCTAATCATTTTGGCTTGAAAAAGTTGAGGGAGAAAAAGCCACTTTGGAAGCAAAAAGGACGGGATCGATTCCAATCTTTGTGTCATGCAGTCAGTTTTAAAAAAAAACCCTTCGAATTCACCCATTTTATAAACAGAGCAAATCTTGAAGTATTTGATCATGTAGCCAGAGCCTAAGATTCACCTTAGGTCAAGGGTCATGACTCTGTTGTTAGGGAAAACTATGCATGCTCTCCCCGCCATTCCCCCTTCTTTTGCTGCACCTTTTAAATTTTCCTTGATTATTTTTGGCAAAGGCCTTAAATGTCTGGGAAAACAATGGTTGTACATTACAGAGAGCTGAGCTTACTGTGGAGATGCATGCAGGTGAGTTCTGTCCACTTAATTTAACAGCCAGATCCAACAGTCAGGGCTATGAGCAAAGAGTAGAAAAAAACCACATATATTGTTGCTTATCTAATCTACACGTCTTCTGTTGGCAAGGATAGTGTGATTTATTTATCCTGTGTGTTTACTAATCCTATTTTATTTGCTCAAGTCTCTGTCTGCATATTTCCTGAGGCTTAAGTGAGCAATAGCAGGTGACCCAATATATACCAAATAAAAATAAAGTATCTATATATTGTAGGTATGGATGCCCATCTAAATTCTAAAACTACATTTGTCTCTAAACTATATTTGTATCTGTCTAGATAGATAATTACAAAGGGAACAAACTTTCCACACAATGTTTCATGAGAATTATTTTCTACTTCATGTTTGAGTATGCTAAATTATAAAGATGCATATTACAAAATTCACATTTAGAACTGTTGTAAATCAGCATTGATCCATTAAAATCAATACCTGCGTAAGATAACGTTTGGGCACATTTACATCCGAGACCAGGGGGTGGGGGAGGATGATTAAATTTATAAAGCATACTATACAAAATAAAGTCCCCCTCTAAATTCTTTTATACATGTAAGATGGTTGCTGGGAATCCTAAAAGTTAAAGTTCTGCCTTCAACTGTCTAACAAACTGGCAACATCTGCAGTCGCTTCCAGACTACACACAGACATGTCTGATGTGAATTATTTAACACAAAGTGCCATGACCTCTATTAACAAAGGGAGATGCTTCGAGACCTATGGACAAGCACCCTGGGAAGCAGCTGGGTCTGAGTCAAGCTTATTGAAGAGGTGCTAGAATTTATTATACAGGGGAAAATTTGCTGTTAAAGTCAATCCAGAGCAATGCATTCCAATACAGCTCTTGCTCAGTCCGGAAAGTAAGAAGCCAGTCATTAAATTGTCTTTATTATTGCGATCTCTGTTTTTTCCCTTTTTTCCCTTTTTCTTCTTCTCTTTTTCACTCCCTGTCACATACACACACATCGGGAGGGGAACATTTGCAATGAAATTGTGCTTTGCAAAAAAGAAAATGAATATTCCGACACCCGCTTAGCTTTCCTTTGCCACCGGTAGCCAAAGAAAGAACTGAATGGAAGGGAAAAAACACAAAACAAAACAAAAAAGAAAAGAAAAGAAAAGAAAAAAAGAAAGAAAGAAAGAAAGAAAGAAAGCAAAAAGCTCATGCACTTCAAGGCTTTAAATGTGAAACTTCCTAATCCCCTGATGTCCACACTAGACCTCTAGCCTCCATGGAAACACCAAAGCATTCATCCAAGTGATTGGCCTCCAATGAATTTTAGATAAGAGAGAATGGAAGGGAATTGATGTGATTTTAATGCAGAAGAAAGCGCTGGAAGGGAGGTCCACTTGGTTCATATTTGAATAAAGCAAACATGGCAGACAAAAGGCTGACAGCAGTAAATGACATTGTCAGGACAAAAATTATCAGCCAGTTTACAATCTGTTTGCTCATGTTGAGCAAACACCATGTGGGTGGCATCCCTTTGGCTCCGTGAATGGCAGGAATACTTGCGGGCTCTGGGGGGGGGGCAGATATCTCTCCCCACTACAGCCCTGCCACTATTAGATACCATTTGACAGCCCATTCTGGAAGGGAAAATGCTTCCCTGGGTGCTTTATTGTTGGTGTTGTTATTTCAAGCTGCTGGTTGTTGTTGTTTTTAATTATACATATATACATATATTATGCTTATTTAAAAATCAGGGCAGTCAGGAAACCTACGTGCCATTTCAACAGAAGTTTAGTCAATTGTTGGGCCTCCTCTGTTTAGAAGCTGTTCGGTGCAAGCTCCAGTGACATGAAGAGTGTATATAGGATGAACTGTTGCATGATGTAAGCAAGGGAGCTCAGAGTTGTCCTCGGCTATAAAGTTTACTTTAATGAAGCTTTGTTCTTCCTCTCCTTCATGATCCTACTTCACAGGGTTATATTGTACAAATGCAGTGAGCAACCCTGGATATGGTACACTGAGATCCCCCCCTCGAAAAAAAATTGGTAAATAAAACACACGGGATTGTTTTTAAGAAATGCCAAGCTTGTGGAGAGGTGCTTTGCTAACTGGTCAGTTGTTCTGCTAAAAATTGCCCAGATTCTTAATAAAATCTTCCAGTTGTCTTATTTTCCTTTGTATCTCAATTCAGCAAGAGAGATCCAGTTAGGCATGCAAGCCTTTTACACGTATTACTGAGAGAAGCATTCTCCTCTTTGTATTGTTTCCCTTGAAACCCACTGAACTGCCCAGATGTGTTTTTAGATGTGAAGAGAATTTCAGAACATCTACAGTCAAAGTCCACGGCTATTATGTTGATATGCAGATCTGGGTCTTCACTTTTCAGTCATACCAACAAACACAGCTGGGCACCTTCACAACACTTCTCTGCTTTTGATGATGCCTGGATTGCATTTGGTGCTCCCACAATTTTGTGCAAGGAAAGGTTCTACTATTCAATGTTGTTTTCTGTGCAGGTGAGCCACTTAATCATCTAGCGAATGGAAACAAGTGTGTTATCTTTGTCTAATCCACCACTTTGGAATTCAGTCACCATCATTACCCCAACCATCAAGATAAAATAATGATAAAAAAAGAATTAACTATGTTTTATCGATGGTGGTGGTGCTTGTCAATGTTGTTTTAGTAATCTTACTGGGAGATGGAGAAAGGGCTTCCCCAATGAGTATGAGAAATGTGAATGTATTTTGGTGTCCCCTGAGTGACAACTGCACCATGACAGAACAAAGAGGGCTAATTTTACAATCAGCTCTCAGAAGACAGGTCAGTAGGGTTATTACTCAGTCGTGTTGCAAATACAGACACTCTGAAAAACATTAGTGAGTCCATAGGAAAGGCAAGATTTGGATCAAGGACTTCACATGTCAGACTGGGAGCCTTAACTGGATCAAAGTAAAGCTATCCAAACCAGCTTCCTCTGCAAACCTTCAAGGGGACATTGGCTGATACTTCACGTCCCTCTCGCTGCAGTTCACTCGCTGCAGTTCACGGCCCCGCTGGAGACCGGAATGGAACCTCACGTCCTTGTGGGGTCAATCTGAGTTCGAAGGAATGGAACCTCACACCCTTGTGGGGTCAATCCGAGTTCACCCCGACCACGCCCCCTGAACTGCGCTCCAAGCGGGGTGAGAGATTCCCGTCCTGGAGCTTGGGAATCTTTTCAATCCGCTTCTCGATCCGCCCCCCAGGGGACATGCGGTTCCTCTTAACCCGCATCGAGAAAATACTTAGTGTGATTACTTTTTTTGGGGTGAGAAGGGGGGAGGAACATCGGTATTTCGATGTATTGAACAACAGGAATTATAACTCCTTCTTATGAATCCATTTCCCCCGCGTATCGAGCAAGATTCTTCCTCGAACAGTTCACCCTGTTTTGTGTTTGTTCGTTACCGCCAGGTAAGGATCGAGGACGTGCGGTTAAAGTACTGCCGGTTTCAATCAGCATGCCCGTGAGTACAGAGAAACAGGGGCAGAACCGGCATTAGGTCACGTGACTAAAACCGATTTCAACACGGAGGCAAGTTCACCTCGGCTCGAGGAAGGATGTGAAGTAACCGTCATTGTCTTCAAATATGTATGACAATATCTATATCAACAAACTTCCTACTTCATGCATTTTTCTTGACTTTTCTTAAGGTAAGCTCATGTTCTGGACTTGAGAGTAGGAATGAGAAGAGATTTAGGATGTTTATTGTGCCGTTCTACTGCATTGGGTTTTTAAATTTTAGGTATGTCGCTTTAAAATCCTCTTTGGGAGGGAAAGGGGGATACCTAACTGCTTAAAAATAAATTAAAAGGAAAGAAAAGCTGAAAGAGTTTTTCCAGTACATAATATGCTTTGGTATGCACTGTAAGCTAGTCATCACCACCATCACTACCACTCATTCTGCCCATGGGTGAATCCCTCTCGGTGAAGAAGTACATCCTGTAATGAACCTGGATTTTTAAAAGAAAGCTATTGACCACCGCACTGGCCCAGCTTATATGTAAAATTAAACAAAAATTCCTTTGCTGCTGAGATAAGGTTGGAAAGAAGGACTAGGTATGCAATTAATTCTTGCATCCTGTCAGATCAGTTCCAAACCTGCTTTGTTCGAACACGGGTCTTTGTTCAAAAACAAACACTTGAATTCTTCTCTGCCCTGCAGTTTCAAGTTTGTGCAATCTATCTAATGTCCAGTTTCTGTGCTATCCGGCTGGCTCTTTCAAGTTGGAGACAGGGCTAGTGCCGCTGTTCTCCCCCCCCTTCCCCCCCTTTTTAAAGAAGTACAGAATCAAAAACAGTTTGAACTAAAGCAGATGTCTGCTTCTGCTGTATCCAGTAAACAGGTTTTGTGATTTTTGGGGTGTGTGTGTGTGTATTATTTTAACATGTATGTGGATCTTATTTGATTGCAGACAATTGTGAAACAAAAGAACTGCAAGCACGTGTGTGAAACTATATGATGGGAAGCAAATTATCTTTCACAAACCACTCACCTAAGAATGATTATCTATCTCTAGCCATAAATTACAAAGGGAGCAACTCACTCACCGTCAGAGGAAATATTCCGTTTTTGTGCTAGCGCTCAATACGACAACTGGCCAATGGATTCCTACTTCCCCTTTTGAGGTTTTCTTTCACAATAGCAGTTGTGTCCTCCTGAACACAACAGATAGAGGGATATACATCATTTTCGTCATGGGTAGAAGCACTTTTCTTTCCATGCAGATAGATTTAAAAGGGGCTGAGGGAAAGGAATTCGCTTAGCAGCACTTGACTTGTTTAATAAAAATAATAATGACAGGTGAGTGTGGTCTGTTTGTTACAGATAAAGAGGGTATAATAAAACGCAACACAACCCCATGCAGAATACAGCAACTGTTTACAGCAACCCCTTTAGAAAGCAGGCAACTAAACTAGGCATTCCAAATCCCATTCACTACTATGGAGAGTTTTTCCAGTTATTGCAAACCGGATGACACTCGCTGTATCGTGTTATTCTTTGCGTTTTAATCTAAATTGCTGCTTCTTTTCTTGCCGTTGCAGCAATTGGTCATAAAGAGTTGACCACCATTAAAACTGTTTGATTTGGAGCCCTGTAGTGTTTGACTAAGAGGGTAAATGCAAATTTGATGAAAGAATAAGGATAAATTTACATATCAGCTCCAGCTCACATGGAGAGAGTAAACATTCTGTTTATCTCGAGTGTCACTTTATGATTTCAGCAGAATATAAAACTGACCTTGGCCCAGTCACTGGAAGAGGCTTGAATGAAATATATTGTTGTCTAAATACAATTTACTCAAGTAGAACTTGTCAGTAAACCCTGGGTAACTCTGCAAACAGGGTTAGACAGCAGGGGCCCTGGAACGAAATCGGTGCGATAAACTCCAGAATGAAATTCTTGTTATACGTTATCATGAAAAGAAAGGACTTGCCACGGAAACAGTTTCTTTAATCAGGAGGCCTATATAAAATGGGTGACATCTGGTTTTGCTGTTATGGGTTTCAAATCCCTTGATAATTTCAAACTGCTATTATCCAGCCCAAGCTAACCTCTTTCAGGCCCCAATGACTGGAAGGAGAAAGACGTTAAGGGTGAGGTTAATGGACAGGGAATATTTAACTTGGCTGCATCCAGCCCAGACCTAAAAGTATTACACTGTCCTATTGCTTAATGCAGTATGGGTGCTTTTACACGACCCCTAAGATCCGCTGGCCACTTAAATTCGGACCAGAGATCTTGGGGGTTTGTCACTCTTCCTGCATTCCCACCCCTCCACACTCCCTTGCTCCTGTCTGCGTGAGGGGAGGGAGAAAAAAGGGAGAAAAAATGCCGGCTCACCTCCATCTACCGGTGGAAGCCGCCCCGAGCCCCGTCGTCGTTGTGATTCCTGTCTCTTAAAGGGGCGGCGGGGACAAACCAAACCAAACACAAGGCGAGGAGAGCCCAGCACTCACTGCTTTACATCCGCATCAGAAATTTTTCACCTCTGGAGACCAGGTACTTGGAAAATGTGCTGGGACGCGCTTAGGTGGGCGTGGTCGCACTTAATTTTCTTTAAAGTCCAGAGCTGTTGGGAAAACAATTTTAAACTCCGGATCTTGGAGCTATTTGCCTCGGATTTTAGGGGTCGTGTAAAAGCGCCCTATGTTGCAACTAGAGTAGACCCATTGAATCAGTGGAACTTATGGAGGAGTTGACTCAAAGTGCTGCATGTATGTGTCAAAAGTATGCAAGGTGTGCAATCAGATGCCTCAGCAGGCACACAAGTAACGTTTGACAATCACCTCATAAAGCAGCTACAGTAACTTGGATGCTAGCATTTCTGTATGTATCAATATCCATGTCAGTGCTTTGAAACATAAACATATGCTACACATGTTTATCTTTCTCTTTCAAAATTTCTGCATTAGTTACCCTTTAAGAACTGCAAATTAACAAACAAGATACCACAATTAAATCATTATATGTTATATTATCACCTAAACAGAGCAGTAAGCTGAGAAACTAGCAAAGCCAAGATGGAACAAAATGGCAGCATTTCCTAAACTGGACTGCTGAAAAATATAAATATTATGGAATATTCCCTGAACCCCTTGCCCTCTGAAGATGCCGGACACAGAATCTGGCAAAACGTCAGGAAGAAAAACTTCCAGAACATGGCCAAACAGCCTGAAAAAACTCACAACAGCCCTTCTGTATTATTGGCCCTTCTGTTCTGGTTATTGTTCTGGTGATTCAGGATCCCCTAGACCAGTATTAGTGAACCTATGGCATGGAAGCCAAAGGTGGCACTCGGAGCCCTTTCTGCGGGCACTCAACATCACCCCTTTACAGCCAAAAGAAACAAGTCAAACAGAGAGAAACCAACTCTGTTTCATTATTAATCAAATCCTCCAGGAAGTAATTTTTTTTTAAAAAAAACAGGTTCTATAAAGCATGTGAAGTGTGTTGTATGTTGCCTCTTCTAGAAGCAATTTCAGAAGGCTTTGTGCTAACAAGTCTATTGAGAAGACTAAAAGAGAATGTTTTCAAATCAGGGTGAAAACTAGGAGGAATGGCCGGGGCCTGTGCTTTCTCCTCAGAGTCCAGGACAATCCTATTCAATGAAGTTAGATGTTACCTTGTTTCCAGGATGTTTAAGTAAATAATGTTAGTTGTAGCAGTCTGTACATAGTTACATATATGGGTGGCTGGTCCGTTGCAACTGACCAGCTACCCATATAGCAGTCATGCATACTCTCTATGCCAAAGTATTTGTAAACCCCAAATAAGCTTGTAACAGTTACTAACTAATGGATCTTTCAAGAATGCTGGGCCTGTGTCCTTGGTCTTAAATCCCATTGGATGCAATGGAGTTTGCTTCCCAAAAGAAGTTTAGTTCTAACTCATATGTAATCCAAACCAAGGAAGGGTGGGGGAATGAAGAGGCCACGGGGATGAGGTCTTTCCTACCGTAATAATAATGAGTCAATTTTGATTTATGGTGAACCTTTCCAAGGTTTTCTAGTTTTAGAGAGGGTAGCCATGTTAGTCTTTTCAAGAATTTCAGGCAAGAATCAAAGAAAAACAAAAACAAAAACAACAAAAGACACAAACATGTAGGTGCCACATGTTTGTGTCTTTTGTTTTGTTTTGTTTTTCTTTGATTTTTGCCTGAAGGTTTTCTAGGGAGAAAATACTCAGAAGCAGTTTACCATTTCCTTCTTCTGGGAGCACCCTGGGAGTGTGCAGCTTGCCCAAGGCCACAGAGGCTGGCTTTTGTGGGATGCACACGGGGAATCAAACTCTCAGCTGCCGCCTCTGGAGCCAGACATTAAGCTCATTAATCTATTCAGCCTACACCATCTGACCCCAAGTGATGCTCCCCAAACTCAGCTTAATAGAAATATGTCCCTTCCACGCCTTCAGACATCTTTGCTTTGTCAGCATGCAAAGTGGCCTTGCACATGATAAGCAGTAACAGCAAATCAATCACGGACAAATTCAGCATCCCTGCCATAACTGGAGAGCATCACTTGACCTTGAGAGGTACCCTTCAAAATTATTGCCAGGCACAGCTTCTTCAAGTTGTGCTTGAGGTTTGAATGGTCTTTTTGCCAAAGCTGATCCACTAGTCTGTGACAAGAAATCAACAGCCACACATGTCCAAAGCCCCAAGAGACAATGTGTCAATACACAGATTTATGTTTCCAAAATCAAGCACGAAGTCCACGATCAAAGAGATGGTGTTCTTTCGGCACTGTGATTGTTGCCAGAAGTTGTCGCTCACACTATTGTTGCTCAGAAGTGGCATTGCTCATTCCACTGGAAAAAAGAAAACCGCCTTGTGACGGAAATTAAAATCTTATTTTGGTGGCAGAGTCATGCTGCTTCTCTTCTTCAAGAATCTCATGGTCAAGACATGATGCAACATAGGGCTGGGCATATCTTGGAACTGGTCTTTTCCTCCATGTTGGCAGATTTTAATCTGAGGGTTGGGGGATATTCCTCCTCAGCCGTGTCATGCTCAGATCATAACCTGCTGTCCTTTCCCCTGTCAATCGCTGTTCCACCTTGCGGGGAGCCTAAGACCTTGTTTCGTCATGCCCCCGAAGGCTCCTGGACCCTGGTTGGTTTTCGGAGGCCTTTGTGGGTTTACCATTCAGTCTGGCTGATGATCCGGTTGATGCCCTGGTGGAAAAATGGCAGGATGATGCCACCCGTGCAATTGACCAGATTGCCCCCAAGCGTCTCCTTCGATGCAGAGCTTGTGCCTCACTGTGGTTCATGGATGAGTTGCGGGTGATGAAGCGAAGGAGACTCGAGAGCAGATGGAGGAAGGACTGGTCAGAGATTAATTGGGCTGCAGTTTGTTTGCTGCTCAGGTGCTATGTTCATGCAATTTGGGAAGCTAAAAGATTCTATGCCTCCCTGAGAATTGATGCGGCCCCAAACTGCCAGGTGGAATTGTTCTGGGTGCTTTGAGACCTCACCAATCCTGGTCAGCTTGGGCCGCCTCCGGGTGATTTCACCAGTTAGTCTTTTGCAGCCTTTTTAAGATCCAAAATTGTGGCCATCTGAACCAGTCTGGATTCTGGTTGTTACTGACCTGTTCCTGAGCACCTCGTGCGCTGCACCCCCTTGGTTTCCTCGGCTGGTAGAGTTTGGACGTGTCATCAGCTGATGCCTCCAGGGTGCTGTCATATTGCAGGCCGGTGGCTTCTCCACTCAACCCTTGCCCATCTTAGCTGATTAAAACCGCCACAGGGAGTATGCCTGAGTGGGTCTCAGTACTTGCCACCACCTCCTTCAGAGAAGGGATCTTTCCCTCTCATCTGAAGGAGATAGTGGTGAAGCCCACTCTAAAGAAACCTGGCTTGGCTTTGGATGATTTGTCTAATTATCATCCAATAGCCAATGTTCCTTTCCTGGGCAAGGTGATCGAGAGGGTTGCCGCCATCTGGCTGCAGTCATTCCTGGAGGAGGATTGTGTCCTGGATCCATTCTAGTCCAGGTTCAGGCCCTGTTGTAGGACTAAAACTACCCTGGTTGTGCTGCAAGATGACATCCTCAAGGGTGCCGACAGGGATTGCTCTATCTTGTTGGTCCTCCTAGATCTGTCAGCGGCCTTTGATATCCTCGACCATGGTATGCGACTGAGTAGGCTTGCTGAGGTGGGGATCGGAGGTCCAGTTTTTAGCTGGCTCCGGTCTTTCCTTGGGGGCTGTGCCCAGCATGTTAAGATTGGAGAAGAATTGTCAGCCCCTTTGACCTCTCTTGTGGGGTGCCCCAGGGGTTGACAATCTCCCTGCTGCTATTTAACATGTATATGAGGCCGCTGGCTGAGGTCATTAGGGGATTTGGAGTCTGCTGTTATCAGTATGCTGACAACATGTAGCTCTATCTCTCCCTTACCTCTTCTGCAGTGGAGGTAGTGCAGACCCTCAACTGCTGTCTGGATGCAGTCATGGAATGGACCAGGACTTACAGGCACAGACTCAATCCAGAGAAGACTGAGATTCTGTTCTTCGGGGCATCCTCTACTGGGTACAGTGGCCCTCTCCCTAGCTTGGAGGGCTCTGTCCTCCAGCTGGTGGATTGAGTGAGAAGTCTGGGCATAGTCTTGGATTTGGATCTGTCCCTGGAAGCGCAGGTGGCAGTTGTCTCCAAGTCGGCTTATTCCCATCTTCAGCTGATCACCCAGATTTGTCCATACCTGGATGAGGCTTCCCTGAGAACAATTGTGCAGGCACTCCTGATCTAGAGGATAGATTATTGAAATGCTCTCTATGTGGGGCTTAACTTGACCCTTATTTGGAGACTGCAGCGGGTACAGAATGCAATGGCCAGACTGGTGGTGGGTGCGGGAATGTATGACCGTATCACCCCAGTGCTGGCTCGGCTGCATTGGTTACCCGTTGCTTTCTGAGTGAGGTTCAAGGTGCTGGTTTTGACTTTCAAAGCTCTCCATGGCTTGGGACCTGAACATCTGGCAGAGCTTCTTGTTGGACCAGTAACTTTGACTGCCTGCTGGTTTGTTATTAGTGTGTTTTTATTAGTTTATAGTTGTTCTGCTCTTTTATTTTCATTGCATTATTGTAAACTGCCTGGAGTTCTGTTTAGAAGATGGGTGGTAAATAAATAAATAAATAAATAAATAAATAAATAAATAAATAAATAAATAACAAAGGCATGGGTGACTGTGGCCAAGTTAGGTCAACTTGGAAAATACGGTAGCTGATATGTGCAAAAGCACATAGCAGCGAGCCAAAAGAACTGGAGCATCCAAAGGAACCAATGAGTCAAAAGAGACAAAGTCTCCTAATTTGTTCCTTATAATGTCCCTTAACCAGAAAATAAATAATTTTTTAAAAAGAGAGAGAAAGTCTAAGCAAAAAGGTGCTTTATTGAAACAAAAGCCCAATGCATTTCGGCTTGGGAAGCCTTCTTGAGGGGCTATGTTAAACAGCATTAACATCAGCTACTTGGAAAATACAGTAGCTGATATGTGCAAAAGCACACCTTGCTTTCGTTGCTAACTGGGAGTCCAGGAGCTGCTCAGAGTCAAAGGGTACTCGTAAATGACAAACTACACCTTTCAAGAAGAGAGTGAAATTTCATTCTAGGCCAGGCTGTCTACTGACCAGCAGCACCTTAGTTTTGTTAAGGGATGGATTTTACATGCTTACTTCTATCTAGCCTGTTCCTCAAGCCAGTAGTTTGGCATCATCAGTGTGCTAGAGTTGGACTGCATTGGTACCATTTCATTCCAGAACTTCAAATGACCTCCTCCAGTAGCTTTATATAGATTCTTAATAATAGGGAGGACAGAAATGAATCATGTGATGCCATAAAGCACAGTGCCAGGGAGTAATTCACCAGAACTATGACACAGTGGGAAGGACTGGAACCACTGCAATGCAGTGCTTCTGATGCCCAGTTGATATGGGTACCATGATCCATAGCAGCAAAAGCTACTGAGAAGTTCAGGAGAGCTTAAAAGTGCTTCCCATCCAGCCCCTGTGGTAGGTCATCTACAAAGACAAACAAAACACAGAAACCTTGGGAAGTGCACATCACCCTCCTTCAAAGGGTCCCTCTAGCACAATTTCATTCAACACAACCCCCAAACGTCTTATCCTTCCTATAGCATGGCTTTCACTGCTGTAAACCTGCTATTATCAGCTTTTGGAAAATCAATATATCTTAGGGTGAAACTAAATGAGTTGTGTTCATTAAACTTGCGGTGACCCATCTACTTCTAATATGAAGTGTGTGTGGTCGGGGGGGGGGGGGAGTGATCTTCATATGATACAAAATATGCACATGAAGGAAAGGAGCAAAATATGCACCTCTTTCAGTCTATGTCCTTGCTTGCTGATGCTTTTAACTAGAGATGGGCACAAAATGAAACTATAGCATTTTGTTTCATTTTGTTTCTTTAGTAATTTTGTTTCATTGTGTTCAGAATTAAACAAAATGAAATGATTAATTAATGGCTCCCCTGGGTCCTAGAGGCATCAAAATCATAGGATAGCTTCTTTGGACTCTTCCTTGTAAACACCCCAAATTTGGAGAGGTTTGGGGTTCAGGGGGCTAAGTTATTTGACTCCAAAGTGGGTCCCCCTAGGAGAAAATCATTTCTAATTAAGGGAACTGCTTGAGGAAGCTCCTCCCCTTGGGGGAGAAATGAGCTGTTTCCCAACTCAATTAGAAATAATTTTCTCCTAGGGGGACCCCATTTTGAGTTTAATATCTCAGCCCCCTGAACCCCAAACAAATCCAAATTTGGGGGGCTTACAGAAAAGAGTCCAGAGAATCTACTATGTGATTTCCATGCAGCTACATGCCTCCAAACACTATTTTTAGGTACATAATATTTTTTATGTTTATATACTTGAGAATAGTGATCACAGTTATGCATAGGCATGGAAATTGCATGGGAGCATTCTCAAACTCTCCCATGTAAGCCTCCCAAATTTAGAGAGGTTTGGGGTTCAGGGTGCCAGGTTATTCAACTGCAAAAAGGGTCCCTCTAGCTAGCTAATCGCAAAAGTGTGTACAGTGCATGACGGCAATATGGGGTTAAGCAAGGGGAAGTAATAAATTGACCTATTGCTGATGCAGCACGTGCACAGCACTTCCAATTACTGCTGGGGGGGACCCTCTTTGCAGTTGAATAACTCACTCCTCTAAATCCCAAATATCTCTAAATTTGGGAGGCTTACAGGGAAGAGCTTGAATAAGCTCCCCAGTTTCATTTCCTGAACAAAAAAAGGCTTCCCCTGTTTCATCAGTTTCTATCATTTTGTTTTGTAACAAAAACAATTCACTATGTAACAAAATGATGAAACAGTGTTTCTTTTTTCATTTGGTACCCATCTCTACTTTTAACTGTTTCCTTGCAGACCAGTTTACTCTCAGTATCAAAACTTGGCTAGGAAAACACACAATCAGATATCTACTAGGGAGCCCACTGAAAGTTGGCATTTCGTTTTGAGAAGAACTGTATAAGATTGTACTGTTACTGAGGCATGATGAGATAAGGTAAGGAAGGTGCAGGATAGTTTTATTTTTATGTCAGATATAGGCCTCTGATATATTTATAATTAAGCAGACCCGCATGTATGTAATAAACACATGTTTAATTTAGCTTTTGAATTCTGGAATTAGCTAAGGATATAGCTGATTTTTCAAAATGCCATTGCCATTTATAGTCTTTGGAATTTCAATGTATATTTTTATATTTTTCAACAACCATTTGTCCAAATATTATTTTCAAAGTGCAAATGATACACAGTATATGATAAAATGAGCAGAATACTTAAGTACTACAAAACACATTGGTATCTAAGGATATCTTTGGCAGAAATATGGCACATTTTTCCATATATTAATATATAGAGATGGGCACGACTTGAAAAAAAAAATTTTGAGTTGTCGTTAGTCGGGCCGGTTCCGTTTCGGCTCGTTTCCGTTTTTCGTGAAAATTTGCAAAAATTAGTCGGTTCGTTTTTTCGTTTTTTCGTTGTCGTTAGTACTGGTTTGGGGAGGGGGTAGCAGGCTCCTGGAGGGAGCTGCAGGAGTCAGCCAGAGCCACAAGTGACGGACTGGCAGACTCTTTGCACCCGCTGTGTCTCACGTACTTGCATGTAGTGCAATGCAACTAGATCTGGCTTAGGGTTAAGACGGCTTAGCGCAACGGCTAGGGTTAGGCTAGTTACGGGTGAGGTTACGGTGAGTATTGGGGTGCATCTGGGTGCCTCTCTGACCCACTTAGAAGGACAGTGTACTGGCGTATGGGTTAGGCTTAGGGTTCGGGTTTGGGCTACGATTAGTGGGCTGTTTATGCCTGATTGGCACATCCCAGAAGTCTCTGTGGTCAACCTGGCCAAGTGGCCATGCGATTGGTGGAAAATTTGCATGGTCTACTCCCATGGGAGAGCCCATCATTGCAAATGTGCAGGTGTAAAAAAATAAAATAAAATAAAATAAAATAAAATCAACGGAGACTTTTTTTTGCAAGAAAAACCCACTGCTGCTACTGTAAAAATTCAAGCATTTAAAATAGCTATTTTTCGCATGTTTCTGTGGTGCTTTGGTGGGGTTTTGGGCAACGATTTCAAAAAAAATATTGCGGTCGCCATTTTGGATCCCCCGCACTGCATGGCAAATGGATGCGCCCTCCCAGCCTGGTACCAGCAGCGCAGCAGTAGCAATAGCCAAGGAGAGGGGGGCAGGGAACCCCCCCCCCCAAATAAAACACCCTTCTGGCCTGGTAGGTGCCCTCAGACAGTTTTCGCCTACTTTTAGGGCCGGGAATCGGGTTTTTTTTTTAACTTTTAAAAACTTTTTTTTCTGTGCCGCTTGGCATTGCGCGATGCAAGTAACGAGCACGACAAATCAGACCAAATTGTTCGTTCGTCGGTTCGAGCTCGAAGTCTGGGGCAGTGATTCCCGTTACCGTTTCCGTAGAGTAACGGAAACGAGTAATGGAAACGGAAACGGGAATACCGCTAAGTCGTGCCCATCTCTATTAATATAAAAGGGGATTTCTAATTAAACTGAGGACATAAATGTATATAAGCCATTGATAAATTAATATAAATAAAATGCACTGTGGTGGATGTGCACTGTGAAAGGAGGTTACTCTCATTAACGTGTGACCAGTATTCCTGAAAGCAACCCTGGTTGTTTCCTCCTAGACTAAGGTAGTATTCAATCTGATGTCAGAGATCAGCATACAGAAGATCTTCTTTATAAACAGAGTATGGGGGAAATTTGCACAACTGCTTCCAGAATTCCCCACACACAGTAGGGTTGGCTACACTATGTTATTTGTAGTCCAAAAGGTAATTTTCCCTGTGTTTGCATGTAACCCCAGGTCTGTGGTGAGACTCATTTAACCCAAAACTTGTAACAAGGGAAAAAAAACCTATATGTGCATTAATGGCTTAATGTTTAGGATCTCATTTTCATTTCAGAACTGTTTATGCTACAGTTGTGGAAGTGAAACAAACACATATTTTCCCAGAATTGCTATGGTGTGTGTGTGTGTGTTTGTGTGTGTGTGTGTGTGTGTGTGTGTGTGTGTTGGTTGGTTTTCTGTAACAGGAACTGGCATGAGAGAAAATGACTTCTTTATGCTATGATGTGCTATAAATTCTGGAAATGCTGGAGGAACACAGACAAGTCCATCCATATAATGTATACATATACTAAAAAGCCATGCATTTAAAAGTCAATATAAATGTTGAGTTTTGCCAATATCTATCTGTGAGAGTCAGCTGGAGCCCAATTTAAACCTTGAGTGGTTTAATATTATATTCCTACCATTCACTTCTAGAGTCCCTTTCCCATACACTTTGTTCAGCAGTGTTCAGACCCCGTATCCTGTTCTGAAATCAGTGCTGAAGCTAATCTTTCTGGATGCTTGACAAATATATGCCCTTCTGGATTGCTTGGGTCTCTTGAGTATTTTGATTTTTCACCAATATCAAATAGGAAATTGACAACTGAAGCCTAAATATCCCCGTCCGCTAACTATGAAATACCATGTAGCACAGAACACAATTGCCTTTCCATTATCAAATGTCATTAGTCATTTGGAGAATATTTAGCAAACATACAGGGGAAAGTCATTGAAGATTGGAACAAAAGAACCTTATCCTGGATCAGATTATTCATCCTTCTTGCCAGGCATTGTCTAATCCGGCAGGCAGTGGCTGTCAGGAAATGTTAGCTTTCCTACCTTCTATCTCAGTGTTGGTGAACCTATGGCACGGGTGCCCAGGGTGGCACTCGGAGCCCTTTCTGTGGGCACCCGACATTGCCCCTTCACAGCCACCTGTATTCAGGTTAAATTGCTGTATTGGCACGTTGCGAAATATTAGTGGGTTTTGAATTGCGGTTTGGGCACTCAGTCTCTAAAAGGTTCACCATCGTTGTTCTATCTCCTCTTTAAATCTGGGAATACAGAAGATGGAATTTCAGAGCTTCCATGTACAACCATGTGCTGTACTGCTTTGGCTCTGCCAGCAAAATTGAGAGGGGAGAATGTGGGGAAATGGATTCATTTCAGCCTGCTTTCACCCTGTAGTCCTTCTTCTCTTCCTTTTCTGGTTTCACTCTCTTTTCAAATTCAGTTCACTCTGCGGAAAGAAAGCCATGGCTGGGTGCTTTGAGAACTTGCTCTACTTGAATAACAAAGCTTGAGGTAATGCAGCACAAGAATGTGTTGCCTTGAGTCATAATGAAGGGACGACAACATTCATTGTACCATGCTGCAAAACAGTGGCGGGTGGTATTGCATTTTTGGTGTAATGGTTAACATTTACAGTGGACCCTCGTATAACAAACGGTTTGTATAACATAAAATCTGTAAAACATAAAACATTCTGGAGATAAGGGAAATTTGCTTAACAGAATCACCTATGGGGTGAATCCGTACAATAGAAAAACGGTCACAGTTAGGGATTGCTCTGTTTTTAATGCGTTCCTAGGGGAAATTTGTATAAAGGAAAATTTGCTTAACATAATTTCATTTGGAACAAATTAATTCCTTCATACAAGGTACCACTGTACTTGTTTTAGCTAAAATAGTTTTTTTTGGGGGGGGGGAGACAGTCTTTTTAACAGGTTTTGGTCGCTCTCTGCTTTACAAAGTTTCCAGTTTTTGTTCATTAAAAGAGCTAAATTGAACACAACACATTGCCAAGGCTATTTGTAAATTAACACATAATAGGAGGAAGTCATTTTGAACACTGAACTGAAGTTAAACAAAGTGAGATCCCCCCTTTTGCAAACAACACTTTCTGTTTAAGCAAGGGATTGGTAGGTTTCTCTTTTGCACAAAGGGCAGGGAAAGAGAAAGGTGTTCCAAATGGACCATCCCACTCATGGTTCAGCATTAAAAGGACCATGGCCAATGACTTATTCTGTAATTTAAAAAAAAATGTAATAAAACTGTGATTGCTTAAAAAGAAAATCCAAGTTCTGAAACAGAGGTTTCCATGTTCAGTCCTTGGCATCTCCGTACAGGGTTGAGGGACACCTCCAATGGAGACGTTGGAACTCACTTCCATTCAGGTTAACAACACTGAATTGTCTCATTTGGCGAAAGGTAACAATTCCCTATATTCTGATCATGCTATAACTTCAACAAGTCCAAAATACAGCAGCCAGACTGCTGACTGGGGTGGCGTACAGAGATCACATTACACCCCTATTAAAACAGCACCACTGGCTGCCAATCAGCTGTTCAGCACAATTCAAGGTGCTGACCTTGACCTACAAAGCACTATACGACCTGTGTTCTAGCTACTTCAAAGATTGATTCTCACAGTATGAACCGACTCAAGGGCGTTAAGATCATCAGGAGAGGCCCTTCTCTCCATCCTGCCACCCTCACAGGTACATCTCGTGGAAACCCATGAAAGGGCCTTCTCAACTGCTGTGCCCAGACTCTGGAACTCCCTCCCGCTAGAGGCCAGGACTGCCTCATCTCTGTTGTCCTTCTGGAAACAGGCAAAGACCTTTCCCTTCAGGCAAGCTTTCGCTGAATGATGGACTACCATGTGTATTTTCTATGAATCTATAGGTTAACATAGACTTTGTTTTTATAACTACTTATAACCTTGTAACTTTAATGTAATGTTGTCTATTAATGCTGTAAGATGTCCTTCAATTCCTTGTTCTCAATAATACTTGAACATGTCTTAATTGTACTGGACTTTATATTATCCCTCATTACTGTAAGCTGCCTTGGCTCCTTTTCCAAGGAGAAAGGAGGGGTAAAAATACTCTAAATAAATAAATAAATAAATAAATAAATAAATAAATAAATAGAACTTTCTCCTTTTCTCAAGCAAGGGGCAGTTTACACAGAATGGTGATAAACCTTGCACAGCAATAAGATAAAAGGTTTATGTGTACACATGTGAATCGCTCCTTAGGAATGTGATCGTAACCTCAGTATCTTTCCAGTGACTTCTGCTAAGCTTTGTGGATTTAGATACGTTTTGCATGTGTTTTGAGAATGTACCTTTGCTGCTTTACACGTTTCTTATCAAAATTATTATTACATTGCAGCAGTTATGGGAATAATGCTGCTTTGAAGGCTTGTTGTGACTTCAGAATCACTTATTAACAAGGATATAACAGCCACTCCATGAAAAAATATTATTTCTGATGGAAATGCTGACACCATCTCAATTCTCTGGGTGCTTTCTGGGCCTCCGCGTAACAAAGGAATTTTCTCCTCTTTGTACAGTGAATACTAATTGCTTGTGGAGGGGGAACAAATTGTACAGAAAGCTGCAGAATGGTGGGATGGTGCCATCTAAAGGAAAGGAGGTGATACAGTTCTGGCCATCACAGACTGATTTTCTGTGTATTCTATTATCTTTTCACTCTTTGTCCTGGTTGTCCTTTTTCAGTCCTACAATTTCTACACACTTGGAAACCAACACATTTGTGACAATGCATATCCTACAATGGAGGTCTGAAATGCGGTGGATATTGGCATTCAGATGGGGATGCTCAGGATTCCCTATACTGTACGTACGTATGTACATACATGCATACATAGATACACACACACACACAATGAACTACCATTTTAATATATGCATATTTTCATATGATAGTTCATTGTATTTGTTGTTGCTGATTAGAATACTTTGCTGAATGTTGCCAATCTCATTAAGTCAATTAATAGTATTTACCAATGTACTTCCATGGAATCGTTGGTTAATTTCAAATTCATTGAAGGGTTGCCAGTATTTCCATTTGTATTTAGATAATCTTCAGCTTTTGGAGATCTACGATGGATAATCTTCTTCTTCCTAATGTTGCTCTGTGGTGTGGAGTCCATTTTTCAGATCCTAAAATGCCACTTTGCCCCCATCACTCAAGTAAACCTTTTGATAAAACTTTTGTGACAAAAATACTGACCAGCCTATTTGCATGGTTTGATGTCATGGACCATTTTAGCTCAGCACCACCCTAACTGGGAGGCAGTTCCCAGTGGCACAAGGTGGAAGAATGGACCATCACCACCATCCACTATAGAGAGTACAGTCCCTAACTATTTTGTGCACCTCAATGGAGAATATATCATAAGAATACTAGAAAACATGGCTGTAGTGCACAGATTGTAGTGCCATCTCTTATGGTGTGGAAAAAAGCTGTGACATCTTGGGCACTGCTCAAAGGGGGAAGCTCAACATTTTTAATATCAAGATAACAGCTTGAAAAGGGGACTCTGTTTTAGCCCATTTCTTGTAATCTCCCACCAGTGTGGCCAATAGTCACTCTGGCTAGGGCATTCTGGGAGTTGTAGTCCCAAGAAGTAACCTTTCCATGCTCTGCCAAGATGTCAAACACAACACAGAGCTCTTATTCCTGTGCTTTTAATATGGAAGTTGGATTAAATCTGTTGAGCTCTGGGACTCCCAGTCAGCCTGTTCCAAACACTGACCCCACTCTGACTGGTGAGATGCTACAAGTTCATCTCTTACAACCAAGGCCCACTATAGGCCATGTCCAAATATAAGTTATTGCACGGCTACATGCATGACAAAGAGATTTGGAATACAAGCATCTGGGCCTCACATTTCTAAGCAGCAAGAACAACCACAGTGGGAATGGTCAAAATGTCCTAATTTTGCTGTTACTGTGTTACATTATGATAGCACTGGGTGGAAGCCCCACCTGTATGTGTGTGGGGGTGGGGGTGGGGGTGGGGAGATAAACCACCAAATATGAAACTTTTTTTAAATCCAAACATTGATCATATAAACATGGATTTTATGTTGTGAGAGGAAGTAATTTCAAGTCTCTTCCTCCTTCCAATCCTCTTTTGAGCATTTTAAAATCCTCCTATCCTATCCATATATATTCTTATTTCTCTAGTCACAATGACAATTTGAGTGGTGGTGGGGGAGGGTAATGAGAATTGCATTCCAGTGCATCTGGAGGGCATCAGCTGGGGGAGGGAGGGCTGCCACACCCGCTTTCCCCTTTTCCTCAACTTTGCACTAGTGAGACCACCCCAAGGGAAAGAGCCTGTGCTAAGTATGCATGTGCTATTAATCACGTCAATTACCTTTCATACCAATGTATTTTCTCTATTTGCCTCCTGTGTTTTATTACTGGCAGAATAAATAGACTCAGTTTTATAACAACTCCTTCGGGCTGTGTCAACAGCTCTGCTTACTTCTCTGCTCGACACTGCTGACTTAGCTTGGGAGGCCTTTAGAACAGGACAAAGGAATAAAGCTATTCTGCGCAAGTGAAATGATTAGAATGGCAGATGACACGATGATAGATGTGCTCCCGTGTTATCTTTGACGTTGTCACTATATTCTGCCCATGAGTGAAGTCACTGGTTTTTATGATTTCTGATAACAGGTGGAAGTCTTGCCAAGGCGTGCCTGTTAGATTCTTCTTCTCACGTGGAGTGGAAACCTCTCTGGAAAAAAATATACAGTAATGGGATAGGAACTGCTGTAGGGCAGTGGGAGGGTGCGACGGTTGTTGAAAAAGTAGAAAATGCCCATAAAGTATAATTGAAACCTGTCTCAAGGTGTGTTGGAACCCACCAACCCTCTTTCTCTCCAAGGTTCCTTTTGGTCTTTTAAGCCAGGTCTGGCTTAAAATTGTTTTACAACCTTCCACACAGGCTCCTGTTGGGGCGACCAAGTCTATGTCTTCCCCTTCTCTTTGGGGTGAGTGGATCCTTGTGATGTCCCATCAGGGGTGGTGATAGGTGTAACAAATGAAAAAATAACATGTTTTCAGTCACTCAGTAGGGAATACTTAAGCTAGGGTACTGAGGGTGGATTAACACAGGGGTCTCCAATCTTCAGGGTGCAGGCTAGTACTGGTCCGTAGCCGCTCGGGAACCTGGGTGCACATCACTGGGTTAATAAGGGCAAAAAGGTTCCCTTGAAGGCACATGCCTGCACGGGGGTGCACACTTCTATCCCTCGATGTGCTGGGCTTTTCCTCTTCTCTGCACCTGTTGCACCTGTTTTTTATTTACAGAATTTATTTTATTTACAGAATTTTTTAGCCGCCTCACTACCAAGTTTTGGCCATGATGCAAACAGCCCTATGCAGCAAGGAAAAGCAAAATGACACACCAGTCCCTGGTGTCAAAAAAGTTGGGAACTGCTGGATTAACACATGCACACCATCTCTTAGATTGTGCAATGTCAATTGGCAATTTTTATTTCCAAGTGTCCTGCCCATTCATTTAGCAGACGGCAAAGCGGTCTCTAATGGGCAAATATGGTTAAAACAAAACACAAATCAATATTCTTCGCAGCCATTTCAGACGAACAGGCAATGAAGGGCCATAAAAGCAAATTTACAGAACAAACAGATTATTGGGAAACTTACTAATAACACAGTTTGGACAGCTAATTTTCAGAAGTAATTGGTTCGGTTTAGAGATGGTTCATTTTTCATTTCATTCAGGGGGGGGTTCGTTTTGTAAGAAACTTTTTTTAAAAAAAAAATCATTTCGTTTTTTTCAGTTTTTCATTATTCATTTCCCCCCAATACGCCCAATCTGGGGAAAAGGTATGGGGTTTTAAAAATGTCTTGGAACCACCAAGGGCCCTAAGAGCCCCAAACTGGCATCCCGACCATTTTCAGAAAGATCCTACCGAGCTGTCATCAGCTGGACCCCTTTAAAAATGGCCCAGTCAGCACAGGGGGATCCCCAGGTGGTGACCTGCTGCCCCCAAGCACTGATCAGCTGGCACACAGGGCCTGCCGGCTGCCCCCTCCAACTGATTGGTGCTGGGGGGGGCAGCCAGTGCACACTACTTATCAAATAAAAAAATTAAATGGAACAGAACAAAAATTCTCAATTTGCTTCATTTTGTTTTTTAATAAAAAGTACTTCATTTTTTTGTTTCATTAGGAAATGAGTGATCCATTTCAAGACAATGAAAAGAGACAGAAGGAAAAGTGAAAGAAGTAAACAAGGAGGCCCAGTGGGGGAACAGAACTCTCAACCTCTAGCTCCACAGCTAAATACCTAAACCACTGAGCTGTCGAGCAGTTATACTGTACTAACTTCTCAACTTGCAGAAATTTGCCACTAAAATTTACACCAATGAAGTTATGCCGCCATAAATATGTGATCTGATTCTAGCTAAATTCTTAGCATCCACTTATAACATCCCACATTTCCAATACTTCTGATCTTTTTTATAGTAGCTGGTGCTGAAACCCCAGATTCTACACCATTCAGCAGAACCAACAATACTCTGCACCATAGAATAACCACCTTGCATCCTCCTAGTGATTTTCAAATTCCCATTAAATAATGTATTCCTCTTAAGAAACTGCTACAGATTATCCTAGATTCTGATTTTTATTGCATGGGCATAATTCCAGTGTCCATTCAACGACATTTCAATATGCAGTTCAGTGAACCCTTGTATAACAAACGGTTTGTATAACAAAAATCTGTACAACATAAAAAATTCCAGAGATAGGGGAAATTTGCTTAGCAGAATTGCCTATGGGGAAAAATCCGTACAACAAAAAAATGGTCATGATTAGGGATTACTCTATTTTCAATGCATTCCTATGGGAAATTTGTATAGCTGAAAATTTGCTTAACAGAATTTCATTTGGAACGAATTAATTCCTTTATACAAGGTACTACTGCACTTACAATATATTTGTCAAATATTCTACCCGTTGAGTTTAGATCTTTCACTCCATTTTTTCAGCTTCTTGCTTTTTGATCACAAGCTTGACTTACTTAACATTTATTTTTGGATTGTGTACATTATATGCTTCACTGGTTTTCTCGAGTAATTGTACATTATATGCTGGAACAATCGAAGAAGTTACCTTTGCTGTACATGTGAAAATGTAGAAGTATAAACATATAGCGCAGCACTTCTCAAACCTGCAACCCCAGATATGCTTGGACTACAGCTCCCAGAAATCCAGACCTGCACAGCTCATAGAGGAGGCTTGTGGGATATATATTTTTGGCCAAAAAAGTAAGAATGATGACAATGTCAAAGAACATCTGGGGACCTCCAGATCTAGTGAGTGGCTGTTCCTATCTCAGCAGTTCCACAGAGACATTAAGCTATCATTTTCAACTGGATTAGATTTATACCTTGTATTCTGGATATATATGTAGCGTCATCAATGTGTGTAATATGTTTGAGAAAGATACAGAACATATACAAATTCCAGTCTTCTCTTTAGGAGTGTACAAGAGAAACTCTGACAAAGAGGATGACAATGAAAAGAGACAGAAGGAAAAGTGAAAGAAGTCAACGAGGAGAATAAGGGATCTTTCTTTCTGTATATCACAATGTTCCACAAATTAAAATGATGGACTTACATGAAACATAGGTAAAATTAAAAGCAAATTAAAATGTTAAGGCATCAAAAGATGTAAAGAAGAAAGCCAATGTCATTTCTACCTCCAATGTTCTTGTAAACCACCCAGAGTGGGATTGGTGCCAGATGGTGCAGTATATAAATGTAATAAATAAATAAATAAATATTCTGGTGCAAAAAGACTAATCTAGTCACTCTTCTAATGAAGTTCTCTACAGGTTGACAGCATGAAGAATTTGACAGACAGGGGATATGGATGTTGGGATTATTCCTGCCAAAACGAAGCACATTTGCACGCTACTAATTTCAATATAAAATTCAAATGCAGACTTAACTTTGAGCTTGATTTTGATTTTAAAGTTAAGTTGAATTTGCATGCAATTCTTTGTCAAAAATCAGTAGTCAGCTCCTCCAGAGGCTGTTTGCAGTACATTCAAGTTATTCAAAATATTTTTGAATGGAAGTGTCAGTTTAAGATCCTCAATATAAAACAGACCTACAAAGCCTATTTGCAAAGTAAATTTGCTCTGGATTTCCGATACCAAGGAAAGTTTTTCTATTATATTTATTTAAAATTACAACAGTTTACATTAGAAACAAGCTCAAACAATTAAGGTGAAAGATAAATAACTGCATACAGTTTAATTTTACAAAACGCAAACATACATCATCTTTCATTGTTCCATAATCTGAGTATTAAGCACAGCATAATTGCACAATGCCGTTTCGTTGTGTTCAAAGGCTCAAACTATCAACAAGGTCTGACTTTTACGAAATAATTTTTATTTTCTGGAATTATGCAAATAATTTCATATGGTGGCTCTCAGGCTTGTGGCTAGGAAGGGATGATGGTGTAGAAAGGAAGTTGGTTCTGTATACTCTTCTACTAGTAGGACATTTCTGTGTTCTTGGCACACCTATTTCCACTATATAATGTAGGATCCATGCCGGATCAGTACAAATTCTCCGTCTGCACTAATGGGCAACTATCGCTTTCGTGCACAGATGACCAACATTCAATATCTTAAGCAGCACCATCCAAAGCAAGAGTGATTGACACTTTGTTCATACCGGCATTTGTTTTTTAGGTATTTTTCAGCAGAAGTTGTCTTTTCGTCCAAGAAAGGAGAGGGGGAGGTATTGACTTCTATGTTGAACTTCCCCAGTATGAGGGGACTCCAGTACCACCTCTGATAGCCCTTCGGCCATCTCTAGATGAGGAACTGTTTGGCAGTGGGCTAAGTGGTACCACAATAGAACCCCTGTTCTGTTTCAGGCAGGTAATTCTCCACCTCTGACATCTGACCTGCTGCTAGTCAGAGAATCCAGGAATCACACCCCAAAAAACTTAAGGCCCTCATCTTGCCCTGGGACTATGCAGCTTGCTCAAGGCCAAAGGTAAACTATAGCATCAAATTAAGCATCAACGATGATGATGATGATGATGATGATGATGATGATGATGATGATGATGATGATGATGATGATGATGATGATGATGATGATGAATGGCAGAGTGGGCTTTGGTCACTGGGGGAGAGAGGTTTTTGTTGCTGTTCCTGAGGCAATACAACATTTTGAGTCGGTCCATATCTCTGATTTTTGTGACTGATGCTGTTTGATTGAACTATGTTTTATTAGCGTATGTATTTTTATGTTGTGTTATTTTTAAAATCCTATTGTGTATTGTACTTTATATGGTTTGTTTATGTTGAAACTACTGTAAACTGCCCAGAGTGGCACTTGTGCCAGATGAACGGTATATAAATCTTTAAATAAATAAATAAATAAATAAATAAATAAATAAATAAATAAATAAATAAATAAATAAAGTATTTGCAATAAGCATGCTGTTTTATCTACTGGAGCCGCCTTGTGGGAGCTTTGTATGTAAATTTTTCCCTTGTCTATGAAGAATTAACATATTTATGGGGAGCACCCCTGGATTCCACTTGCCTTGTTCTTGGTGGTGCAGTGGTTAAATGCCTATAACTGCAGCTAAAACTGTGCTCACTACCTGGGGTTCAATCCCAGGTCGCAGGCTCATGGTTGACTCAGCCTTCCATCCTTCCGAGGTCAGTAGAATGAGTACCCAGCTTGCTGTGGGGCAATGTGTGGCCTGCATACTCTAATTAAACTGTAAGAGACTACTTGAAATGGTATGGGGCAGTATATAAGCAGAACACTTTGCGTTGCTTTACTTTTTAGAAGGAACTCCATAAAGAACTGAGGAAGAGTTCTTACTTGGTGGTATGGGGATTTGAACCAGACTGTGGACACTAAGCCCCACATTCAGGGAAAGGGAAAATGCATTTTTCACCATACCAGATCTTTCCTTCTTGGTTGTGACTTCTCAGTTCCTTCTTCTCCAGCACCTGCAAAGTCTTCATAAGATACGGCCCAATTTCACTATGCAGTTTATGCGCAAGTACAGACACTGGCTAGAAATGCTATTGATTTCCAGATGTGTTATGGCTTTTTGACTGTTCAACTAAGACAAGACTGTTCAGATTGTCCATAGTGTTAACTTCCTAAATTATGACTTGTTTTCATGTTTGAAATTGTTCTAACTGCTTTTGCGTTTACTTTAAGGGTACAAGTACTTTGAGTATAAATGAATAAATAACTGATTAGACCCCAAAGATTTCTGTGCAATCCCAAATTCTGAGCAAGATACGGCTCGCAGAGCACTTTGATTCACAAAGATTAGGGCTTCACAAAGATTCTGCTTTTGATCTTTCGGTCTTTGACTTTCATCAGAAAGCTAGGCCTACATATTAGCCACACGCGCACATGTGCACACTGATGCATCTCCTCCTAAGATGTTACGCTGAACATTTGAACAGTTGGATATTTTAGAGCACAGGGCATCGGAACATTTTTCTCAGCAATAAGTTCACTTCTGTGAATGAGATCCCGAAGAACACAGGTGTCCATCCAAAAACTTTCCAGTGAAGTGTTTGTAAAGAAATGATTCAGCCAAGGTGTGCAGGTGTTAACCATTCATATATTCCTACAATAAACACATACACACCAGATTATGATTTTATTTATTTCTACAATTTTTATCTTGCCAACATTGCTCAGAAGAGCTCTTTGGGTACCAGTCAATAGAACTCATGGGACAAAGGATGTTGTGGCAGTCCTCTCCACTTCCCACATAAGAACAGATGTGACAGACAAACGTCTTTGTGTTTTCTGCTCCTATACCACCCATTGAAATCCTAGAACAATGTCTCTGCTCTGAAAGCACCCTTTGTGCCTTTTGGGTTCAAAGTGCCCTGGCAGCTGTGTCTACCAAAAACCCCTCCAGAGCTTTCACATCCTCCTGCTACATTTTTTGAAGGGGAATGCTGCAGCTGGGCAGGTAGTATCGTCTTACAGTAGTGCGTTTTCCAAATGCCATGAAGGCAGAGAAACAATACGGATCCTTTTACATGCAGCATTTATGGCGTGACTCTCAGTTAGCAATATTTGCATTGCTCCCTGGATGGGCAGCAGCCTCAATTTTTACCAGCTGAGAAACACAATATTAATCAGGGCGCAGGAACATATTTCATACAACAATCTGAAGGATAGCTGTTGTGAGTTTTCCAGGCTGTTTGGCCATGTTCTGGAAGTTTTTCTTCCTGATGTTTTGCCAGACTCTGTGGTCGGCATCTATAGAGGGCAAGGAGCTCAGGGAACTAGGTGTTCTCTCTTTGCTCTGGGGTACAGAGTGAGTGAGACTGTGGGTTTTAAAGTTGTGGGAAAGAGGAAACTTGTTCTGACTCAGACTATGATCTGAAGGATGTCTGAATGAAAATGGATTCCTCTGAATGATTCAGAAGGCTTATTAGCAATTTGGACTCAGAGAGACACAGACAGAATACAGTATTTCAAAAGATGGTCACACCCCTCCTCAAACTGCATATGTGGGGGAAATAGCAGGGTGGGACTATGGAGAAAGGGAAGGAGGAGTTAGATTTCTGGGTGACAATTCTAATGTCTAATCACAGCACCAAGGCTCTTCTTCCTCTGCTAATGTATTGTATTAGAATCAGTGGAAACAAGTAATATTACAAATGGGATACTTCATCATCCTGGCTTTTTTGTGTATCAACATAACAGAAATGTCAATTTGAAATCAATGTAACTATTTAAAAATCTCCTTTCAACATAGGAATAATTAAACTATTTTGGAATGTTTAATAGCAGTATAATCTAACACTTTAAGTTTCTAACACTTTCTCATTGATTTTTCCCATCTCTGTGTTATGCTGTATTGGAGAACTGATCTGGCATTCAGTGCTTTTGCTAATTATTTCTCATAAAACAGCAGGAATGTTAAGAGTGTGATGGTTCTTGTTCTGGTCCATCTGCCTCTGTGACTCCTTTTCCATGATCCTTCTCCATCCTCTTCCACTTATTCTTTGTTAACTCAACAAGACACGTGAAAGGAGGGTAAACTATCCCACCACCCCGAAATGTCCTGGCTTTTATCTCTCCTCTTCTATAATTATGCAGGCTTGTTGCCTAGGAACACCTCTATGAAATATGCCCTTTTAAATTGCTGAAATGGAATAAAAAAGAAATGAAATAATATTTGAACATCCTTCCTTGTCTCCAAAAATTCTAGGCAGATTCTGAAATTTTTGCAGATTTCTTAACTTTGGCAACTTTTAGTTTGGTCTGTTGTTTTTATAATAATTGTTCACCAAAAACATAACAAAAGATAATAGATAGATAGATAGATAGATAGATAGATAGATAGATAGATAGATAGATAGATAGATAGATAGATAGATAGATAGATAGATAGATAGATAGATAGATAGCCCAATTTGGGTTGATTTTGGGATGGCAGGGGAGTCCCTCACACTATAAAATTGCTCACATACAAAACAATCAGCTGCTATTGTTTGGAATTCTATCAGAGAAAACAGATAACTTCCGGTTCTACCTTTTAAAAACCAAATTATTGGCAGTTTTCTTTAAACACATGCACACCAAAACATATAGGTATGTAGACCCCCCCTCCCCACCCCACTCCCAAGAATCAGAAATTTGACAAGCATAGTTCCCAGAAGAGGTAAGAATACCTTGTTTCCCCGAAAATAAGACTATCTTATATTAATTTTTGCTCCCAAAGATGTGCTAGGTCTTATTTTCAGGGGATGTCTTATTTTTCCATGAAGAAAAATATGGTACACATTTATTGTTATCTTATTATCGGGGAGGCCTTATTTTTTTGTGGGGGGATGCCTTATATTTCAGTGAGGGGCAAAACTGTAAGTAGGTCTTATTTTCAGGGGATGTCTTATTTTCGGGGAAACAGGGTACTTGCAAATTGTATCAGATTCTCGTGCTATGCAGCTCAGTGAAAGGGAAAACTTCATCCATCTAGGACTTGATCCTTAACGAATATCATCATCTGGCCTGTGTTTTGGAGAGCTGATTGGAGGAGGTTCTCTCAGCTCTGCCTCCGTAGGTTCTTTATGCAGCAAGAGGCCAGACATGAAAGGTGGAGCTGCAGTAGTCTATCGTGATCCAATCCCCCTGCCAGGCACCATGCCCCATAGCTTGCTAGTTTGAGTGTGTACACCTGAAAGTGGGTACCTGGGACAAAATAGAGTATGTCACCCCATCACTCAATAGTTTTCCTTCCTGACCTGGTGTAGTTGCTATAGGAGGTGATGCTGAAGTACGGAAGTGCCATCCATCTGGAAGAGCTCTTAGTTGAAGCTGAAAAAAATTATTCCAAGCCTGTGGTTCTCAAACTTGGACTTCACAGATGTTATTGGACTACTCCAAAACTCCTAGATGCCTGTATTTCAGGGAACTGTAGGCCAAGAACATATGGGGACCCAAGTTTGAGAACCACTGCTGTACACCACCTGTATCTGTATCTGTATACAGATATCCAGTGTGTCTGGATATACAGATACATGGGATGTCTGGATATACATATACATGGAATATCTGTATCTCCAGTGTAAACAGCAGAAGAATGGATACTCCATCCATCCTTCCAGGGAAGCATAAGCTGTTCTACAACAAGTTGAATATGACCCAGCTTGAGAGAATGGCATTGTTGGTCCCAACCATATTTTCATGTAGGGGATGGTCAACAGATATAGTGCCCCAACTGTCTCCTTATTTGACACATGGTGTTTCCAAGATTCTTGGGGAATAACCTCTTCTTCTCAGGTCATGAGCAGGCTAATATAGGGAGATACTCCAGGTAGACTTCTTGGTTCCCAGTCGTTTAGGACTTTAAAGATGCATACCAGCATCTTGACCTTGGGTCAAAAGCTGATAGACAGCTCAGGTAGCTGCTTCTGAATTGGTATAATATGATTCCAGCTAGTTGTACCAATTACTCTCCCAGTCATTGCATCCTGCTGTGCACTAGCTGAAACTGATAAGCCTCTTTAAGGGTTAGCACCATAAACAACCCAAAGGAAAGCTAGTGTTTGAATTTACACAAGTCTTCATCAAGCCACGATTCTTGGAATGCAGGTGTCTTCTTCACCACCCCCAGTTTTGTGGTGTCCATCTTGAGGAAGACCCATTTGTGGTCGAAAGCTAGTTTCTATCTATGACTTTTTAAAGTGGTCCAATATATGTGATATCCAACCCTGCCTTTGGACTGTGTACCTGATCCCACATAGTTTCCCCCTTTTTTGTTAACACATTTCAGTCCTCCTGTCTAATAGTGCAATCCAGCCTATTGAATGACATCATGAATTTCACTCTGGGAACCATCAGGTTGCAAATCATCAGAGAGAATGACAAAAGGCACTCCTGGCCACTAAGGTTGCCTGGATCTTTAAGTGATGGTGGTGCATTCCTTAAAGCAACACACCTATTTGGGGGGGAGGCTTACCTAGAATCGCTTGAGGAAGCTAACCCTCCCATTTCCATGCTGAAAGATGGTTGCAATCTGTATTATTGAATACATAACATAACAAAATATTATGTACTTGAAAATACAGATCACAGCTATGTTTCAGCATGGAAATGGCAGGGTTAGCTTTAGAGATGGGCACGAAACGAGCGATTTTTCGTTTTCGTTTTCATTTTTTCATTTCGTTATGCAACGAAAACAAAATGAATTTTTTTAAAAAACAAAATGAAAATGAAAACGAAACAACCAAATTTGCCGTGTTTTTCGTTTTTGTTGCAGCAGATGCATTGAACTAAAAAGAATGCTAACGAAACAGCAATTTTTGTTTTCATTTTTGTTTTTTCGTTTCATTACCTAATAAAATGAAAATGAAATTTTTTGCAAAAAACGTCACGAAAACAAAAATGAACCGAAATGGACCCCTAAACGACCAAACGACAAACAAAACACAATTTTTTGAGTCGTGCCCATCTCTAGTTAGCTTCCTCAAGCGATTCTATGTAAGCCCCTGAAATCTGGAGAGGTTTGGGGTTCAGGGGGCTGAGTTATTAAGCTCTAAAAGGGGGTGCCCCTAGGGAAAAATCTTTCTAATTGGATTCGGAAGCCAAGCCACGGCAGTGCTAATTGCTTGCCCATGCGAACGATTAGCAGCTTCTCACTCAATCGGAAATATTTTTTCCTAGGGGCACCTCCTTTGGAGCTTGATAACTCAGCCCCCTGTCCCCCAAAGCTTTCCAAATTTGGGAGCTTACAGGGAAGAGCTTGAGCTCCCCTGTCATTGATTCCTCTAGGACAAATTGTTTTGTGCTAGGGGGTGGGGGTGGAATGGTGTTTCATTACGAAATGAAACAAAACGTGTCTTACCATTTTGTTACATAATGAAGTAATTTGATACCTAACGAAACGACAAAACAGCGTTTCATTTTTCATTTCTTGCCTGTCTCTAGTTCCAAATACCAGTCAATATTGGCACAAAACCTTCAGGCTTCTGCTAGAAAGCTGAACATGAGGAGGACCTTCATCTTTCAGCATGACAATGACCCAAAGCATACATGCAAATCAACAAAGGAATGCCTTCACCAAAAAAAGATTAATGTTTTATAATGGCCCAGCTAGAGCCCAGACCTGACTTCGATGGAATATCTGTGGGGTGATCTGAAGAGGGCTGTGCACAGGAGACACCCTTGCAATCTGACAGATTTAGAGCATTATGGCAAAGAAGAATGGGCTGATATTGCCAATCAAATGTGCCAAACTGATAGACTCATACCTCAAAAAGCTGAGTGTGGTAATAAAATCAAAAGGTTCTTCAATAAAGTATTATTTTAAGGGTGTGCACACATATGCCACTATATTATTTCAGTTTTTTATTTTTCCTTCCTCCACCTAAAAGATTTCAGTTTGTGGTTCAATTGAGTTGTACAGTTCATAGGTCTGCTTAAAGGTGGAACAAGTTCTGAAATGATTTATCGTTGTCTCATTTATTTACATCACAGACACGTGACATTTTAACAGGGGTGTGTAAACTTTTTTATCCTCTGTACCCTTTCTGTGGGCTACTTTGACATTTCTTCAGGAAAGTAGTATATGACTTTTACTTTCCAATATGTAGATGAAGTCATTGGGAACAATTATTTGTAGGTACACGCCCACAGAGATGATCCCCCACCAGTACTCATCCATTTCATATTATACTGTCTAAGAAGCTGGTGTTATAAATGATTGGTCAGCCAGGATGTGGGCTAATAAAGAGGTCCAGAGTCTAGACAACTGTTCAAGGTCAACTTATTCTTGGAGGCAACTATTCCTGAAGAATGTTGCCAGGGAAGAGAAACACAATGGGGAATTTATTTCCTCCTGCTGCTATATCTCAGCTTTCAAGACATTTTGAGGGTCTCATCTTGCTTTGCATGTTTCTACACATTTTTCACTTGACTGAATTCACCACGCACTTAAGATTTTAATGGACTTACTGAATAGCTTGCTTTCCCCTACATGTCAACAGGACGATTCAAATGAACCTGCCTATTCTCTTCGAGTTTTTTTGGTATTAAAAGCAAAACAAAAACCTAACAGATGAATAAATACATTAACTGATTTTCCGATTGTCGTTGGTTATTTGACTGCTTATTTGATTGCGGAATGGTTTCTATGGCCTCGTTATTTAGATTAAAATTGTGGCTGCCATTGTGATAGGATTAGTCAATATACGTTCAGAAGGTTGTTTTGATACTAACTCGCACTGACAATGACCTCGATATTACTTGCGTTGGAATGATTGGCAAAAATCCCACCGACTTAAAATGGCATCAAGACATGGCTCCACGGAAGCAGGAACCGCCCTGCAACTAGCGAGCAGGTGGACAACTCAAATGGGCAAGCCATTTGCCTAAGAAAATTGGACCCCATTGTGTGTTTATTTTTTTTAATTCCATCCCTCTTCATCGTTTTTCCCCTTACAGACAAATTAAACGTAGGTCTATACATAATGCCATGTCATTTTGCATTCTGTGGCTCCTTATTTCCATATTTCCTGGCCTTTTCCCAGGACTCAAGGTTACAGTTAACAGTTGAAAAAATGTAACCCCCCTGCTAATTATTATGAGATGCTTCCCAAAGGAAAAGTTGGATGATGAAAGTATGTGCTACTGTTTTATAAGATCTTTTAATTGAATCTTAACTGTAATTTAGTATTTGTATTTTATGACTTTTTTGTAAACTGCCCTGGATAGTGCAGTTTGCACTAAGGGGGCAGTACAGAAATATAAATAAATAAATAAATAAATAAATAAATAAATAAATAAATAAATACATACATACATACATACATACATACATACATACATACATACATACATACATACATACATACATACATACATACATACTTTGAAAAATGGGGGAACCTTCTGTATGTTGATGTCCTCTGATCCCCCGCAGATCATCTATTACAGCTGACTACCTGTCTTTAGATTCTATTATGGAACATTCTCTCTCTTCTATGACTAGCATAGCAGAAAAACAGAACCACAAATATTATTTCTGTTGACACAGTAGAAGAGGCCTGGGAAGTGCTAGATTCATTTCCCATTGACTGTGAAACTCTCTAGGCCACCACATGCTTTCCCAGCCTAACTTGCCTTATGTGGCATGATAAAGTAAAGTGAAGGAAAATCATTCACATCGATTTGAGTTCACAGAGAGAAGAGAGGGTTATAAGCCTGACAAACAAAACATAAATGCATATTTTGACAATAGGAAGAGAGAAATAAATTGTTTTTAACAGTGTTAACTAGAGATGGGCACGACTTGAAAAAAATTTTTTCGAGTTGTCGTTAGTCGGGCCGGTTCCGTTTCGGCTCGTTTCCGTTTTTCGCGAAAATTTGCAAAAATTAGTCGGTTTGTTTTTTCGTTTTTTCGTTGTCGTTAGTACTGGTTTGGGGAGGGGGTAGCGGGCTCCTGGAGGGAGCTGCAGGAGTCAGCCAGAGCCACAAGTGACGGACTGGCAGACTCTTTGCACCCGCTGTGTCTCACGTACTTGCATGTAGTGCAATGCAAGTAGATCTGGCTTAGGGTTAAGACGGCTTAGCGCAACGGCTAGGGTTAGGCTAGTTACGGGTGAGGTTACGGTGAGTATTGGGGTGCATCTGGGTGCCTCTCTGACCCACTTAGAAGGACAGTGTACTGGCGTATGGGTTAGGCTTAGGGTTCGGGTTTGGGCTACGATTAGTGGGCTGTTTATGCCCGATTGGCACATCCCAGAAGTCTCTGTGGTCAACCTGGCCAAGTGGCCATGCGATTGGTGGAAAATTTGCATGGTCTACTCCCATGGGAGAGCCCATCATTGCGAATGCGCAGGTGTAAAAAAATAAAATAAAATAAAATAAAATAAAATAAAATCAACGGAGACTTTTTTTTGCAAGAAAAACCCACTGCTGCTCCTGTAAAAATTCAAGCATTTAAAATAGCTAATTTCCGCATGTTTCTGTGGTGGTTTGGTGGGGTTTTGGGCAACAATTTCAAAAAAAATATTGCGGTCGCCATTTTGGATCCCCCCCACCGCATGGCAAATGGATGCGCCCTCCCAGCCTGGTACAGTCAGCAAAACCTGGCCATGCGATTGGTGGAATGGCTGCAAAACTTTGCATGGTCCACTCCCATGGGCGAGCCCATCATTGCAAATGTGCAGGTGTAAAAAAATAAAATAAAATAAAATAAAATAAAATCAACGGAGACTTTTTTTTGCAAGAAAAACCCACTGCTGCTCCTGTAAAAATTCAAGCATTTAAAATAGCTAATTTTCACATGTTTCTGTGGTGCTTTGGTGGGGTTTTGGGCAACGATTTCAAAAAAAATATTGCGGTCGCCATTTTGGATCCCCCGCACTGCATGGCAAATGGATGCGCCCTCCCAGCCTGGTACCAGCAGCGCAGCAGTAGCAATAGCCAAGGAGAGGGGGGCGGGGAACCCCCCCCAAATAAAACACCCTTCTGGCCTGGTAGGTGCCCTCAGACAGTTTTTGCCTACTTTTAGGGCCGGGAATCGGGGTTTTTTTTTACTTTTAAAAACTTTTTTTCTCTGCCGCTTGGCATTGCGCGATGCAAGTAACGAGCACAACAAATCAGACCAAATTGTTCGTTCGTCGGTTCGAGCTCGAAGTCTGGGGCAGTGATTCCCGTTACCGTTTCCGTAGAGTAACGGAAACGAGTAACGGAAACGGAAACGGGAATACCGCTAAGTCGTGCCCATCTCTAGTGTTAACAATAGCTGAAGACCTCAAAACATGAATTCCACCTGACTCATTCATGAGGGAGGATTTTTTTTATAGTTCTCATACTACAAATCTCATAATTCCCCATTCTGGGAATTCTACCTGACTTGACAGTGAAAGGAATGAGACCAAGCAGAGTTGCTTGAAGTGCCTATGCCGCTTGCACCAAATGGCAAGTCTATCCGACCTTAAGCAGTCCCATTTGGCCCTGTGTAGACAAGATGTCACTATAAAAATAATGGTTTTTCCATTCCATATTCATCAAAACCATGGCCTATAACATCTCATAAGAGTCATGCCGTAAAAGCAAACATCAAACTTCATCTTTCATCATTGCATAATTATCTTGCTTGAGAGAGGGAAAAAGAGCGAGCAGACAATTATTTATTTGAGTTTCTGATTATCCTCACCCCAATGCTTCTGGTGGGCAAGATTTTCATGGCAGGAATGCCATGAAAATATTGTTTGTTTGTTTGTTTGTTTGTTTGTTTGTTTGTTTGTTTGTTTGTTTGTTTGTTTGTTTGTTTGTTTGTTTGTTTGTTTGTTTGTTTGTGTGTGTGTGTGTGTGTTTGATTGATTGATCGATTGATTGATTGATTTCTATACCACCCCCTTAGTGCAAACTGCACTACCCAGGGCGGTTTACAAAATAATCATAAAATATAATATCAAAAGGATACAGCTACATTAGGGTGTGGGGAGCTGCTGTAAAAGGAAACAGGAAATCAATGTTACAGAAAGTGAGCTGGTTGTAACGGGGTGGATCATGATCTTAATCTATGTGCTAGGATAGGAAGAGATTCTGCATTTATATATCTGCACATGCCAGATAGGTTGCTGTGCGTATGCAGTTTGATAGCTGCATGCTTGATCATGCATGGCCCTGGTTCATGCATGTATGCATTGCATACATGTACGTATCACTAGAACACTAAATTCATATAACTGAACATTTGGTTCCCAAAGCATAGCTCTCAAACTAAACAGGAGGAGATTTGAGGCTGACAAGAAGAGGTGGTCCTTCATACAGCAAATTATTAAATGTGCTGCAAAATCCTCTTTTACAGACTGCTGTAAAAGAGGGTTAGACAATAGAGAGGATAAAGCTACCAATGTACTGGGCAAGAATGTTGTTTGTTGTTACAGAGGAGCTGTGATGATCTGGATCTTCAGGCAGAGACATAAATCAATGCAGGAAAAGGAGTTTTGTTTATCAGTGAGGCTTTAGGTCCTCTCACCTCTGCCCGTACTCAGGATGCACTGAGGCTTCTTAGCTCCACATGAAGCTGCATGAGTGGCTAATAGCCACTGTCAACCACAATGGGACCACGGATGGTGATTTTTGACAGTTAAGATTTCCTGATTCACCCCAATGTTCGCAAATGCATCCAGGGGATTATTTATTTATTTATTTATTTATTTATTTATTTATTTATTTATTTATTTATTTATTTATTTTCAATATTTTACCCCACCTTTCTCCTTGGAAAAGGACCCAAGGTAGCTTACAATAACGAGGGACAATATACAGCCCAGAACATTTAAGGCATATTCAAGTGAAGAATAGGAAATTAGAAGAGGCATCTTAGAACATTAAAAAGTAACATTAAAGCTACAAAGAAGCAAAAAGAAACATATCCATTATGAGGGGTGCCTGGAAACTGAGAGATTGAAACGTTTCACTGCTCATCCAAATAGCTTCATCAGTCTGAGGAAAGTTAGTTGTGAGTCCTCCATTTTATAGTTCACTTTGACCTCATGTCACCCTGGTCTGAAATAGGTTCATAAGATGAACAATGGCCTGAATAGACTTGTTAGGTGGACAATAGTCTCATTAGGCCATTAAGTGAACATATTAGACAGAAAAGATAGGTGGTATAAGAGAGCAGTCAGGGAGGCCATTCATGTGAGTATTGGAAAACCCTGTCTCAACAGAGGTGGGGGCTCAGGCACAGTCTGAGTGAGAGGGAGAGAGGAAGCGAAGAAGCGAGGGGGGATGAAAAGATTTTTTTCTCTTTGTAAGAGAAAGATCTCTGAATTGATGGTGTTGAAGAACCATTTCACAGGCATGCCCAAAAGTGAGCTTGCCTCCCAAACTTTCCTTCTCTCTTGCTGCAGCAGCTGCTGCTGTGGTGGTGACTTTTCTCTTTGGAGGGTCTGGAGGTGGGGGTGAAGAGGCAGATCCTTCTAGGTTGTCTCCAAGAGTGATGGGGGAGGAGAAGGTGGGAAGAGACCGGAGGGGCTTTTCTTGTCTCCATGGGTCGGATCTCCAGTGTTGTGGGGGTGTAATGGCGGGGAAGCATCCAAAAGACACACACACACAGAGAGAGAGACAGAGAGACAAAGAGTCAGAGAGACACAGAGACAGAGAGACAGAGAAAGAGAAAGACACATGCCCTACAGAGGTAGCCATGTTGCAGGTGGGGTATTTCAAAAAGGCTCAAGCCGGTGCCTTGGCTCTAGCTGGAGCCTTTTTTTAAAAATTCCCACCCACAACACCAAGAGGCTGCCGCTGTTGCGGGGGCACATTTTGAAAATCCTCCAGGATGCAGAGATATTTACAACAATTTTCGCTAATAGATTAAATAGTTTTGTAGGTAATTATATAAATAAGGACCAGAACAGTTTTATTAGAGGTAGGCATATGGCAGATTTAATCAGAAGAGTTTTGAATGATATGTATTTAGCAAACAATAAAAAGGAAAGGTAGGGATAATTTCATTTGATATTTTTAAAGCAGTTGATACAGTAGAGTGGAGTACCTTAAAGATTTTGATTAAGCATTTAGGTTTTAGTGTTCAATTTAGCAATATAATAAATCAATTGTATTCTCATAATAAGGCTGGAAATTTGGAGAATGATGGAGTAACTGATACCAATTATTGCCCTGGGCCGGGTAACAAGACAGGGTTGCCAATTATCTCCAGTTTTGTTTATACTTATAATGGAAATGTTGGCTAACCTTATAAGAGAGGATAAAGAAATACTGTAGAAGTGGTAGAAGAGAGGGAGGCAAATAAAATTAATTTATTTTCCTGATGATACGTTATTAATAATTAAAAACCCATTGACAAGTATTTATAAATTACAAAAAACATTTGAAGGCTTTTGAGCAAGCAACAGGGTTAAATCTGAATGTATGCTGGCAAATTATAAAAAGGAAGAGAGAAAGTTGTTCAAGGAAGTATTTAAAGGTAAAATGGAACGAAATGGAACGAAACGAAACACTTTTTTCCATTTTGTGCCCATCCCTAGTTTCAGCACCTTAGGCCATTGTTTACCTAATGGCCTAGTGAGACTTTTGTCCAGCTAACAAGCCTATTCTGGCCATTGTTCATCTTATGAGCCTATTTCAGACCAGGGTGACATGAGGTCAAAGTGAACTATAAAATGGAGGACTTCCAACTAGCTTTCCTCAGACTGACAAAGCTGTTTGGATGAGCAGCAAAACATTTCAGTCTCTCAATAAAAGAAGTCCAGTTGCGATGACTCATCTTCCAGACAAACTCACCTGGATGACTGATAATCTTCACACACTTTATGAAGGGTGGAAACTAACATGGAAAATACTGGTGTTTTTATGAAAGGGAGCTCAGGAAACTTGTTGATGAGATGGGGTTAATTAGCAAAATATGGCTGTAGCTGATGATGTCCTCAGGCTTAGGTGGCTTAAACTTTTGTTACTGGATTTCAGCCAGTATCTGTTGCTGCAATTAAAAAATGAAAAACTGGTCTCCACGATGTTTAAGATTATTCTTTTTATGTACAGTAAAATAATTATGGTCCCAAGACAGAATCACCTAGATTCCAAATGGCTCTAGACAATTTGGAAGAAGTATATTGAGTAAAGAATATTGGAAGAATCATATATTTTGTCTGCAATTAAAGAGAAAATTTGTTAAGATGGATGTGTAATATTCAGCACAAATCCGCTCCCTTTCCTTTGTTCTCTCCTCAAAGCATCTGCGGAATTGCTCAAATTGCAACATGGAGTGAACAACAGACAAAAGCAAACAGACAACAAAAAACACCCTTCTCTTTGCCCTGTTTTGCTTCCAAGTGCAGAGTACAAAGTCATCTGTGCCCAGACCTTTTAAGAATTACCAATCCTGCAGTAAGAACCTCCAGTTGTCCTATTAAGCCCCAAAGCAATTATTCTGGATTAGAAGCAGATCAAGGGATTATATCAGGTATTATCTGCTGGTATTTCTGAGCTGCAGCAATTATTGCAGTGGTAATTCAGCAGCAAGTACAAAGAGCAAGTAACAATACTGGGTTAAGGAAGGGGGTGGCTCAGAAAGCCCTTGTGGTTCCCCCAGTGGCAGTGCTGCCTTAGTGACAGTAATGCTAGAATACACTGGAGTGGGAGAAGACTAGAAATTAGGGAGGAAAACATGACAGTGGATGTGGGAACTGATGACATATTCTCTGTAAAGCACCTTTTGGTTTGGTTTGCTTATTACTTTTATGTCTATATATAGAACCAATTATTTTTTTGTGCTCTGTTTTATGGAATTTTTATATTTGTTAACCGCCTTGAGTTCCTTTTGGGAAAATCTGGTGGGATATAAATATAAAAATAAGTAAGTAAGTAAGTAAGTAAGTAAGTAAGTAAGTAAGTAAGTAAGTAAGTAAGTAAGTAAATAAATAAATAAATAAATAAATAAATAAATAAATAAATAATGTCTGATTGTCCAGTACAGTGTTTCCCAACCTGGGGGTCATGACCCCCAAGGGGATGGGCAAGTGTTTTCTGGGAGGTTGCAAGTAATCTTATATGTGTTGTAGCCCTTGTTAAATAATTTCTTCCTTGACCTTTTGGAGTGGGACATTAAGGTTAGCATGTATGTGTATGAATTAGAAACTGACTCAAAAAAGGTTGGGAACCACTAGTTGAGTTGGACTCAGCTTCTTCATTCAACATCCAATGAGGTTGAGTAGGGGCTCTCTCAGCATCTGTTTTCTCACTCTTTCTCTCTGTGTGACAAAGGTAAACAATGAAGGGCTCCCCAGATTCCTAAGCAATGATATGGCTCAGGGCTTCAAAATAGGAGTTTATTTCCTTGCAAATAAAAGAACACTGAATAATTGTTTATAGATCAAAATATAGGTTGAATATTGAGGAGCCTGAAGCATTAATGCTGCAAATCAAACAGCAGGCTTTGGAACCCCCATAAAGCTATCTGTCTCTCTTGCAAACCATCTCAAAAATATTCCAGGGATTTGCAAATATATATACCAAGACAAACAAACAATAAGAAACAGAACAGAAGCTGATGTAACACTTTTTAAGTACAGTGGAACCTTGACTTACATGCTGCTTGACTTGCAGCATATTTGACTTGTAGCAAGAAGGGGCCTGTTTGACTTGAGTCGCAGGCTTTGACTTACAGCTCGGAGCCCCGGCGCAAGGCACCAGAATCGGGTGGCAGCCACGACCCAGCATCGCGGCTGCCGCCTCCAAAGTGCTCCTGCCTTCTTCCTCTCCTCCTGCCGTGGCGGCTTCGGCGAGGCCAGCTCCGAGCACCTGGAGCTGGTCCTCGGCCTCACCGAAGCCACCACTGCTGCCAGAGAAGAAGAAGGGCCGGGAGCTCAGGGCTGGCCTCGCTGGTTAGACAGTCGGCTTAGTCTTGTAAAAAATCTGGCTGCAGGAGTCTGGTCCACAATGGAAGCATTTTAGTTGGGGAGCTGTACAGTTGTGGGACTCTAAGGGTAACCATAGAGTTGTTCAGAACTTGGAATGTCAGGTTAAAAATCAGTAAATGTTAGACATTGTTGCTATGAACATTAAAAATTGGAGGCGTATAACTTGTGGACTATAATTCCACTGCCGCCTCCTCTCTTTGAGGAGACATTTCATTTACATCCCCAGAAGGAATCTCCTATCCCAGTCAAATTTGTGTTAAATTGCTGTTTTGGGGGGTCTTTTTCATCGTCTGGAATGGATTAATCCACTTTCCCATTACTTTCTATGGGAAAAGTTCGTTTGACTTAAGTCATGTTTGACTTAAGTCTAGACCACTGGAATGGATTAATGACGCAAGTCAAGGTTCCACTGTACATGCTTTTTCTGTAGCAGGACAATCTATTCTTCCTAGCACTTGCATTTTACAACACATGGACACCTTGCCCCCATTCCAGTTGACCAGTTAGCAGACTGTTTCATTCCAGCACTTTTGTTTGTTTGTTTTTTAAATTAAGTATTCCTTGTGCAGTTCTGCAATTAAAAAGTCATAGTTTTTTAAAAATCATTTCTCCCTCTCTCTCAGGTTGCAAAAGGGTCATGGTATTATCACAGCAAAGCCAGGAGCTAACTCAAAATTGGAGAACCACTGGTCACCTGGATTCTGGTGGACCTTGAACTACCAGAAGCTAGCACACCTAATGGGAGTGATGCAGGGGACAAGCTACATGGTGTAACATGTTTGCACAATTCATATGAATAGCAGGCATCATCATAATACATTGGGTCTTTCAGTGTACTTTAAAACAATACATTGATGAAGGATTCGTTCATTCGTTCATTCATTCATTCATTCAATTTCTATACCACTCATCTGACCAATGGCCACTCTGGGTAATTTCTGCATTACTTGCCCCACTTATGGAATCTGTTGGATTTATCATTAATTTTCCCTGTTGGAGAAATCCTGGTGGGGGAGCAGAAGACAGAGAGTGAGATCACCCAGTGAGCAGGAATTTCCAACTCTATCCTCCTCCCTACCCTCTAAGGCTGTCATTATTTTCCTTAAGGATGCCTGCAACAACATGGACTATTTTGACACTTGGAAAGAGGCAAATGCTTCTGTTTCTCCTTTTCTCCTCAATGGCACCTGCACAGCCACCTTGTTTTTGAGTGTTGCTTTGGTTTTTTAACTTCGCTGCAAAAATGCACAGATTGTTCTATGGGGCCACCAAGTGGACAAAATGAGGTAGACCGAGATGAAAAAAATGTTCTTGAAATGAAACCATCCTCCTTAAAAGCAATACTCTGGATCAGTCCTGAACCCAATTGTCAGGCAAATTAGGAACCATCTCATCATAACTCCATTCTATCTTTTTCTTCTGGGAAGTGTAATGCTTCCATTGCCCCAGTCACTGAAGGGTCACTCAGGAATACCACAGAAAATCCACCTTCCAATACCTCTCTTTCAAACAACCTCCTTGAACTGGAACTCTTCTGATGTGTTTTGGGCTATCATTCCCACAACATGTGAGGTTGCAATAGGAGTTGTAGTCCTTCTGGAGGGCATTCAGTGATCATCTAGAGATGCAGGCCAGCTCCAGCAGTCCCTCAGCTTGCCATCATGACCAGGAACAAAACTTAAGCCAAGCCTAGGCAGGACATATCTAAAAACCACTTTGGATTCTGCATAAAAGTTGGGGAATAAATTCAGATCCCAATTTGCAAGAATTTTGGGGGAGGGTTGGGGAGAGGGTCTTCATGATGGCATGTTAGCCCAGTTTGTGTCCAACTTGCACTTCACTGTAACATGGTATGCCTGAATACTGAAAAACAAAAAATAAAGCTATTTCAAATTTCCAGGGGAGTTTTCTTTCTGCAGACACCCATGTCATAACCCAGGAGTGAACCCTTGTGTTCATCTAATAGAAACAAAGGGCAGATAGAGGCAGAAATCCTCTTGGTGCTTGTTTACATTTTGCATGACTTGCCGCAGGTAATTACAATTGTCTGATAAGGTGTTGGGAGGAGTCTCCGTTATATTACTGGCTATAATATAACTCCCTTATGAATACACAGAGGAGGTGAAGAATAGGTTTAAGGAACTAGATTTGGTGGACAGAACGTCTGAGGAACTATGGACGGAGGCTTGTAACATTGTACAGGAGGCTGCAACAAAAACCACCCCAAAGAAAAGAAAAAGCAAGGAAGCAAAGTGGCTGTCCAACGAGGCCCTACAAATAGCGGAGGAGAGAAGGGATGCAAAATGCAAGGGAGAAAGGGAAAGATACAGAAAATTGAATGCAGACTTCCAAAGAATAGCGAGGAGAGACAGGACAGCCTTCTTGAACAAACAGTGCAAAGAAATAGAGGAAAACAGCAGAAAAGGAAAAACCAGAGATCTGTTCAAGAAAATTGGAGATATTAAAGGGGCATTTCATGCAAAGGTGGATATGATAAAGGATAAAAATAGTAGGGACATAACAGAAGCAGAAGACATCAAGAAGAGATGGCAAGAATGCATAAAGGATTTGTATCAGAAAAATCTGTACATCCCTGGTAACCAAGATAGTGTAGTCGCTGACCTGGAGCCAGACATCCTGGAAAGTGAAGTCAAGTGGGCCTTAGAAAGCATTGCAAACAACAAGGCCAGTGGAGGTGATGGTATTCCAGCTGAACTATTTCAAATCTTAAAAAAGGATGCTGTAAAGGTGCTACACACAATATGCCAGCAATTTTGGAAAACTCAGCAGTGGCCAGAAGACTGGAAAAGATTGGTCTCCATCCCAATCCCAAAGAAGGGCAATGCCAAAGAATGCTCCAACTATCGTACAATTGCACTCATTTCCCATGCTAGCAAGGTTATGCTCAAAATTCTACAAGGGAGACTTCAGCAGTATGTAGACAGAGAACTCGCAGAAGTGAAAGCTAAATTTAGAAGGGGCAGAGGAACTAGAGATCAAATGCCAACATGCGCTGTATTATGGAGAAAGCCAGAGAGTTCCAGAAAAACATCTACTTCTGCTTCATTGACTATGCCAAAGCCTTTGACTGTGTGGACCACAACAAACTATGGCAAGTTCTTAAAGGAATGGGAGTGCCTGACTACCTTACCTGTCTCCTAAAAAATCTATATGTGAGACAAACAGTAACAGTCAGAACTGGATATGGAACATCTGACTGGTTTAAAATTGGGAAAGGAGTATGATAAGGCAGTATACAGTCACCTTGCCTATTTAACTTATATGCAGAGTACATCATGCTAAAGGCAGGACTGGCTGAATCACAAGCCAGAATTAAGACTGCCAGAAGATATATCAACAACCTCAGATATGCAGATGATACTAATTTGATAGCAGAAAGTGAGGAGGATTTAAAGAATCTCTTAATGATAATAAAAGAGGAGAGTGAAAAAAATGGGCTGAAGCTCAACTTCAAAAAAACTAAGACCACGGCCACCGGTCCTGTGCAGGAGCTGCCTGCTCCCAAGGAGGCCCCGTAGGTTACCCCCTTAACAGATTCAGCTCCTGATAGCTAATTTTCACCTTTAAAACCCACCACTCTGTCCCGTTACCTGGGTGAGCATTTGTGGAGGTGCTCTATAGCCTCTCAGGCAGCTAGGTTCCTTTAAAATCTTACACTGGTTGTGTACTTTGAAAAATACACCAACCCTGTCAGGTAGGACAAACAAAGAAAAAATGTTCTTCTAAGTTCCAAAGATGCTTCTCTGCCAAGTTCTGCTGGTCAAGGCACTGAGTTAGCCACACTCATCACTCTTGGACAATAATCAGGCTTGTGTTGAATAATATTATTTTATTAAAAAATTGAAAAGTCAAAACAAAAAGTCATTTAAAGTTTCATTAGAAAAGAACAGTGCAAAGCACAAATATCAGTAGCATGGTCAAGAGGATTTTGCAATCCAGGAAAATAATAATCTGTCTAAGATATTTCCTAAGTTACACTAGCGTTTCCAACCATAAGGCTCATGATGAATCAAGCTCCAGAGACTAAGTCCCCAAAAGCTTCATTATTGAGTCCAAGCAAGCAAGCGAGCCAAATCATTAAGCCATTTCTAAAAATCCATTTTTAATTTCCCTTTGTCTAACTTAAAAGGATATTTCCAGAGAAGCCATCCCCTCCCCTTTTGCACAGTCATCCTGGTAATTGTCCAATCACAGGGCCGAGTTCAGCATAGTAATTCTTCTTCTTCCACGCCTTACTTTCCCATGTAGTAAGCCGCTTGGGAATTTGATGTTCTTTTGATGTTATAACTCTACGACTCCCTTCTCCTTCCCAGGTGATAAGCAGCACCTGTAATTTTTAATTGGAACAAGGGGAAAACAACAGCCCAAAACATTCTCACAGAAATCCTTTCTTGCTTCTCCTTAACCTAACCTAACTGCAGCCATCTTTTTCTGATTCCTTGACAGGTCCCATCACCTCCTGGCAAATAGAAGGGGAAGAAATTGAGGCAATGACCGATTTTATTTTCTTGGGCTCCTTGATCACTACAGATGATGACTTCAGCAATGAAATTAAAACATGCCTGCTACTTGGGAGGAAAGCGATGTCAAACCTAGGCGGCATCTTAAAGAGCAGAGACATCACTTTGCCAACAAAGGTCAGGATAGTCAAAGCTATGGTTTTTCCAGTAGTGATGTATGGAAGTGAGAGCTGGACCATAAAGGAGGCTGATCACCACAGAATTGATGCTTTTGAGCTGTGGTGCTGGAGGAGAGTCTTGAGAACCCCTTGGACTGCAAGGAGATCAAACCTATCCATCCTGAAATAAATCAACCCTGAATGTTCACTGGAAGCTGAGGCTGCAGTACTTTGGCCACCTCATGAGGAGAGAGGACTCCCTGGAAAAGTCCCTGATGTTGGGAAAGATTGAAGGCAAAAGGAAAAGAGGATGGCAGAGAATGAGGTGGTTGGATGGTGTGATCAATGCAACCAACATGGACTTGACGAATCTTTGGGAGGCACTGGAAGACAGGAGGGCCTGGCATGCTCTGGTCTACGGAGTTACAAAGAGTTGGACATGACTGAACGACTGAACAACAAAAAAATCCAGACACATAGCCGAGACACACCCTGGCACCTTGTCAAAGAGCTGCATTTAGGATTCTAGCCATTCCATGGAACAGAATTTGAAAAGTTACTTTGTCATAATATGATGAAGGTCAATCATAACTAAGGAGTAGTTAAATGCTTAGCATCATGATGGGTGTGGCAGAGCTGCTAAAACTCTGCCACATCTGTCATGATGAAAATGCATTTATTTAGTTCTCATTGAATGGCTATATTATACGTAATTGACACTTAATGTGTCAATTAACCCGACTATCTAAACTTTAAACCACATAAATGGGTGTGTGTGTGATTTCTGGAGTTCAGAAATTACAGTGGTACCTCTACTTACGAGCGGCTCTACTTATGAGCAATTTGACTTAAGAGTGGAAAACTGTTACTGTTTTAACTGCTGCCTTACAAATTTTAGATGCGGTCTGCTCTACTTATAATTTTTTTTAAAAAAAGTTATTTTCTTTTTTAATTATTTTTTTAGATGCGGCTACTCTACTTATGAGTTGTTCGACCTATGAGCATGCATTCAGAATGGATTAAACTTGTAAGTAGAGGTACCATTGTAGTCTTCTAACTCTATTTTTAAAACATACTAGCCACCAGAATGCCCTCAAATTTTTGGCCCCACTGTGCGGTGCTCTGTCCTTGTCCCCATGCATGAGACTGGAACCAAAATGGTTGGGGTGGGTGTATGGGGGAGGAAACGCCCTGTGCGGAGGGGTGCAGAGGCATGGGTGCACCTCTTAGAGAGAACACAGCTAGCCACCCAGATTGGTTTACACCATCTCCAGAGTTGCTTTGGACAAGCAGAACCTGGTCTGCTCACAAATACAGTGGAGCCTCGTATAACAAGCTGTTTGTTTAATAGAAAATCTGCTTAAAGGAAAAAAAAAATTCCAGAGATAGGGGGAAATCGCTTAACAGAATCATCTATGGGGCGAATCCATACAACAGAAAAACGGTCGCAATTAGGGATTAATCCGTTTTCAATGCAATCCTATGGGAAATTTGTACAAAGGAAAATTTGCTTAACAGAATTTCATTTGGAACAAATTAATTTCTTTATACAAGGTACCACTGTACTATGAAATGGCTCTGTTTGTCGTAAGATGGTGATCTTGCAGAGAAATGGAACAGAAAGGCTGTTGTGGCTACCATGGTTGGTTGCAGAGGCATGGCTAGCTGTAGCCATAACCATGGCTACAACGAGTGGTATCTGGCATTATAAATTTGTCCAGTTCATAATATTCAGACACACTACAAAGTGTGTACAACATTCAAGAGAAGTTATTTTCTATATAAAACAGAAAATAATCTTGCTCCTTTGGTATTCAAGTCTGTCATGTCACTGGGCTTCTCCAATGAACAAACGTGCTTCACCGGAGGTAAGCCCAGCTTTCACTGCAATGCTCGTTTGTTTTTGTGAAATCCCAGTGCAGTTTCCCTATGAACTAAAATCCATCTTGACACTTCTCTTGTGTAGGTGCCCACATAAAAGTAGGAGCTGTAATTGATTTCAGATTAACTTCTTGCTTTTGATGAAAGGCTTCTCAAAGCCCACCACCCTCCAAAGGACCCATGTGCCTGCTTTCAGTGACTGTTTTATCTCTCTCTTTTTTATCATAGGTATTTTCTCTATTTCTCTCAATTTTCTCATAGGTATTTTCTCTCTTTTCTCATAGGACCCCTGCAGATATTTTATAGTATTTTTGTAACCGGCCACCAAGCCAATTCCAGCGTATGGCAATACTTTGCAATTCCCTTCTTCTAGGGATACTCCAGGAGGACTATGTAATAACATTGGCTATCTAATAATATATGCCCCAAACCCCTCTTTCTCCCTTAAGGCACAGTGGGTAATGAAACTCTCACTGTCTAGATCTGCACCTTGGTGAGCTTTCCAGATAAATAAATGTATGTGGTCAGCTCAATTGCGAATTATAGCAACTCTTCTCAGGGTGTTCTAGAAAAACTATAATTCCCTTCTTCTGAGGGTATTACAGGCCTATGCAGATTGCCCAAGGCTATACAGGCTGACTGGAAAGCAACAGATGGGAGCCATCTCCCAACCTCTAGTTCTCCAGCCAGGAACCCAACTCACGGAGCTCTTCGGCCAAAACAAAGTTTTATTCATTTAGAGATATGGATATCTGCCACTTTTCTTGCTGCGAATGTCACCAGCCCTCTCATCCTAATTTAGTTCTGTAACTGGATAGCTGTGACTTTTTAAAATTCTTGTATGGATATTCAATAGAGATGGGCACGACTCCCAAAAATGATGTTTCGTTTGTCGTTTGTCGTTTAGGGGGTCCGTTTCGGTTCGTTTTCATTTTTCGTGAATTTTTTGCAAAAAATTTGTTTTCGTTTCATTACGTAACAAACCAAAAAAATGAAAATGAAAACGAAAAATTGCTGTTTCGTTAGCATTCATTACAGTTCAATGTATTTGCCACAACAAAAACGAAACGCACGACAAAATTTCTGTTGTTTCGGTTCGTTTCATTTCATTTTGGAGACAAAATTCATTTTTCGTTTCGTTACGTAATGAAATGGAAAAAAACGAAAACAAAAAAATTGCTCGTTTCGTGCCCATCTCTAATATTCAAGCACATGATAAAAGTATTATTTTTTAAAACATGCAAATTATAATGCAATGTTATGCAGTGATTAAAGCGTTTTTGTGCATTTGTGCATTTCCCTGGAGCTTGGAAAAGTTTTTAGAATAGTTCTCTTAAGCACCATAACTATTTTGGGAGCTGCTTACCAACCTCTATTTTCTAAAAATGCACATCATATATTATGTAAATATTTTCCATACTGCTGTATGCTGTACATGGTTTGCATGCTGTAGAAACATTGTAATATTTGTATTCCTCCCTCCTCGAAAATTACACATCTCACACAGATATCGGTAAAATGAGTACCCAGCTTGCTGGGGGGGGGGGAGACAGTCTGTAGCCTGCATTACTGTAATTAAAACTGTAAACTGCCCAGAGACTACTTGAAGTGGTATGGGGCGGTATATAAGCAGAACACTTTGCTTTTGCTTTTTCACTAAAACACTTTGCAAGCGGCAGGATCCTTGTAAATCCTGAGCTACCCTTCAAATATGCAAAAACTGAACAGAGAATTGTGGATAGAGATCGGCATGAACCGAAAAAATGGCGATTCATTTTGGTTAGGTTCGTTTTAGGGTTTGGTTCATTTTGTTTTGTTTTTAGCAATTTTCCCCCAAATATTCATTTTGTTGGTTCTTTTTGTTCATTATTCATTTCCCCCCTGCTTGGCGCGATTTAATCCATTTGACAGCGTGAGGGCGGGGAAAAACATTTAAAAAATTAAAAAACACAGACGTTGACAACAACTGTATGAACTGGACTGGCAGCATCCTCATCCTCATCATCCACATCATCCTCATCATCTTCAATCATCAACACAACATCATCCTTATCAGGCGGTGGCAGCAGCAGCGGCAGCGGCAGTGGGGCGATCCTGGCCCCTGTGGCAGGGGCTTTTTGAGAGGCGCTGTTTTTCCCCCCAAGTGCCAAGTGCATGGCCCTGGGGCTGGGTCAGCACTTGTTTTATTTTTTATATATTTTTTCTTTATTTTAGGGCATCAACCTGGCCACCCCTGGGGCCGGGTCAGTGCTCCCCTTTTTGTTTGTTTGTTTGTTTTGTTTTGTTTTGTTTTTTGTTTTTTTATTTCTGCCAACCACAGCCACCTACCAGCTGTAGTGTGGCCGGTCAGCTTCCCCCCCTGGTTGTCCCCTCTCTGCAGCCAGGAAGACTGGACCGTCGAGGAAAGACCAGTCTAGCACCAGGTAGTGCTGCCATTAACAAACTGAATCAAACTGAACCATTTTTTCAGTTTGGTTCGTTTTGTTCTAAATCCCCTCTGAGGTTCGTTATTTGTTTTGTTATGTAACTAAAAGTTCATTTCATGAAAAGAGGACAGCAGAGAATGAGATGGTTGGACGGTGTCATCGATGCAACCAATATGGATTTGACCAAACTCTGGGAGGCAGTGGAAGACAGGAGGGGCTGTCGAGCTCTGGTCCATGGGGTCACGAAGAGTCGGACACGACTGAATGACTGAACAACAACAACTATCCCTAGTTGTGCATGTACATGCTCCATGTGCTCCGCTTGAGCCTCGTCCCATATTTCAAAGGACAAGCTTTGAAGGAGATTGAATTTTCCAGCAGCTTCAATACGACAATAACACACATGTGCACTACAGCAGCAGTGGATATCATCATACTCTTAGAACTGCTGAGCTGGAAGGGACCCTATGGATCATCAAGCCGAGCCCCCGTCAAGGAGGTAGAGTGGGGAATCGAACTCCCAAACCTAAACCATTGAGCTATCCAGCAGATCAATACATCAACATGTCAAGTTAGGAGATAAATCTTACAAAACAGCCCCAAATTTTTTGGAGGTGCTTGTCTCTCTGTGTGTGTGGAGAATATTTTTGATACACGTGTAGTTCCATAAGTAATGCAAGAAATATGCTCCTATACCTGAATATAATCCTATTGATTCACAAATAAACATAAGAACGTAAGAAGAGCCATGCTGAATCAGGCCAAAGGCCCATCTAGTCCAGCTTCCTATATCTCACAGTGGCCCCACCAAATGCCTCTAGGAGCGCATGAGACTAGATATCTGTCTGATACTACTCCCCTGCATCTGGTCCTTGAAGTATCCTGGTTTTAAGCCTGGAGATTACAAATCTCCATCATGGTTTGTAACCTGTGATGGACTTTTTCTCCAGGAATCTGTCCCATCCCCTTTTGAAGGCATTATATATATATATCTTACAAAATACGAAAAGGCACCTGAGGGGAGATATGATTGAGATGTACAAAATAATGCAGGGCATGAGTAAAGTGGATAGAGGGACACTCTTCTCCCTCTCACAAAATACCAAAACTAGGGGACATACAATCAAATTGACAGCTGGGATAGTGAGAAAAAGACAATATATATATCCCAGCTGTCAATTTGATTGTATGTCCCCTAGTTTTGGTATTTTGTGAGAGGGAGAAGAGTGTCCCTCTATCCACTTGACTCATGCCCTGCATTATTTTGTACATCTCAATCATATCTCCCCTCAGGTGCCTTTTTTTCCAGACTAAAGAGCCCCAAATGTTTTAGCCTTTCCTCATAAGAGAGGTCCCACAGCCCAGTAATCATTTTAGTCGCTCTCTTCAGCACCTTTTACAGTTCCACTATGTCTTTTTAAGATGTGGTCACCAGAATTGTACACAATACTCCAGATGCGGCCTTACTATCATTTTGTACAATGGCATTATAATGTTGGCTGTTTTATTTTCAATCGCCTTTTTGATAATCCCTAGCATGGAATTGGCCTTCTTCACCGCTGCCACACATTGGGTAGACACCTTCATTGAGCTGTCCACCAACACACCAAGATCTTTTTCCTGATCCGTCACAGATAGCTCAGAGCCCATGAGTTGATACATAGTTTAGATTTTTTGCCCCAATATGCATTACTCTACATTTTCCTAAATTGAAATGCATTTGCCATTTTGCAGCCCATTCCCCCAGTTTGGAGAGATCCTTCTAGAGCTCTTCACAATCTCCTCTGGTTTTTACCACATGAAAAAGTTTCATGTCATCCGCAAGCTTGGCCACCTCACTGCTTATCCCTGTCTCCAGGTCATTTATGACAGTGGGTATGGCAGTGGGTATAAGCAGTTATAGGACCTGTTTTACCATTAGTCAGAGTGAGGCAGCTGTCTTGGGCAGCAGATTTTTAGGGTCATGAAAGAACAGGAGACTTATAGATTGTCTGCCAAGAGAGAGATGTCTGAGGTGCTGTATTTCCTGTGTTTAATGTAACCAGGATGACTTTTTATAGGGTACACTTTGAAACTTTGGACAATCTCCCCCTGAGATGAGAATCTGTCTTGGCTTGGCCTACTCCTCACTTATTCCTCATGCATGGGAGGATGAGAACAACCACACACTAGTTCTTGCCCTCAACAGCTGCAGAGGCACTTCCATGAACCCAGCAGAATCCACCAGAGTTTAACAGGACAGGGAGGTAGCCGTGGTTGGATTACGCAAAGGTTTCATGTTTTGACGGAAGTCGGGTGTCAATAGCGCGGAGAAGGCCAATGAATCAGTGCACAGCAGATTTTTCACCTTATTCGCCCTGAGAATCTATGAGAAGGCAATAGATAAATCACTTCCAGAAATATGGGATGGGCAGCCTCCTTTGTCTGTGCTGGCTGACAGCTAAAGGTCATCCACCAAGGAGCTTCCAAAATAGGTGGGGGAAAACACAAATACACATTTCCTTGGCATTTGGATATTGGGTGAGAGTGTTCTTACATGTCTCAAGAATATTTGTATTCTACCGTGTTATCTGAAGGCTATGCTCTTAGGTCTGTTGCTATTTAAATATCATTCTTAACTGACTTTAAAGGTGCTTTTTAATGCATTTTTGTAGTTACTGTTATTTATTTTATGATTGTATTTGCAACGATTATTGTGACTTTAGTTCTGTGCATCAAATTCCATTAGCTGCTTTTAACATATTCACAAGGAGAGTTGTGATACAAATCGTCTGGCTTTCAATAAGGTAGCTGTGTTCCCCTGCATCAGCATGTGAAAGGAAAAGGTCACGGAACATTTAAGATTAATAAATTTATTCTGCTGGATATCAATCCACTTCCTTAGACATAAGTATCTGTTTTGGAGAAAAGGACTCTAAGAAGCCAGTTAGAAAAAAAGAAGATGAAGAAGAAAAATAAGCCAAAGGAATAACTGGATGGTCCCAAGGGGGTTGGGGATGCACATTTATTGTTTGCACTGTTTGTTTGTATGTTTGTTTGTATGTTAGTTTATTATAAAATAATAAAAAATATTTTTAAAAAAGACATAAGTATCTGTTTTGTGCCTGAAGAGGTAGGTTGGAAAAGCTCCCAATGGGGAATTTTCTTCTTCTTCAATGTGTCACAGCTAGAGATGGGCATGAAACAAATTTTAAATTTGTTTCATTATTCATTATTTGTTTCATTACAGAATGAAACGAATAACGAACAGGCCCACCAAAGAAAAATTAAACAAAACAAAACAAAAATTTCCATTTTGTTCACTTCATTTTTCGTTTTCCCATACAAATGCATTTCATTTTTCAAACAAAACAAAAACAACTAAAATAGATTAATGAAACGAAACACCATTTTGGCATTTCGTGCCCATCTCTAGTCACAACTCTTTTGGTTTCATTATTCCATGAAAGTTTCTATGATCCGTTCCAAAGGGTTAGGACAGTGGTGGTGAACCTTCAGCACTCCAGATGTTTCAGACCATAACACTCACAGTCCTTTGTCATTGGAAATACAGGCTTAGAATTCTGGGAGTTGTGGTGGGGAAAAATCTGGAGTGCTGAAGGTTCGTCATCACTGGCAAGAGGAATCATTTATTCTTTTCACTCTACTCTTATAATATGCCAGCATGGCATAGTGACATAAATACTCCAAAGAACAAGGTTAATTCAGGTAATCAGTTTCTCTGTTGGGTACCCTCCTTTAGGCAAATCTTGGAAATAATTTGTGTAAAACTAATTATCTCTAATTGTTAAAATTGTTCAGAATTGTTCCAAATTGATTACTTAGATTGGGGAAATTACAATGGTGCAGACTGCAGTGGTGAATTGCCACTGGTTAACAAGTCACTATTTGTATCTCTCATTGTTACCAAATCACACAACTGGTGCACACAGCAAGGGATACACAACAGGCAGTTTGTTAAGTAATGGCAACTTGCCGCTGCAATTTACATTATTGCACTTGCACTAACATAGCTAGTGGGTAGGATCCTGGCCAACAACTTTAATGGTTTGTGCCATGATCAGCTTTCCACATTACAGTATTTTAACTGGTTAGTTTTGGGGGGAAGTTGAGGTGGTTGGTCATTTGGGCCAATTTTTAGACATGCCAATTGATTTTCTAACATTTAAAAGTAAGAGCTATTCATGTAGTGAACTAATATTATACTTTTCACTAAAATAATTAACATTAATGACAATGTTCTATTTAATGCCAGCTTTTTAGTGTTAATACTAATATTTCCAGGTTCAGCTTCTAAGTGGTATGATAATCCCTTTGTCCTGTGAAGACTGTGGTCAAAGCAGGAAATGGACAAACGTTCCAGGAATAGGCAAAAAGAGGTGTTGATGGAAGCTAAATAAAAAATGAGTGGAAGAAAGCCAGGGATTACTATAAAGGTCATGGGCAACTGCAACATCTAACAACTTCAGAATTTCAGATGGAAACCATTGTTGACATATAAACTTGATGAAAACCAGATCTGCAGAAATGAGATCTAAACGTAAGCTAGAAGATTGAAAGAATTGGGTAGAAAATATCATGGTATCAAGATATGGAAAAGCTGACATCTTGTTTTTCAGTTTTAAATTAAAATGGAAAGTGAAACTTCAACTTCTAGAGAAAAAATATCAGTACCATATGGAGCTAGTAGCATAGCACCCATGCTTAAATCAACCCCTGCACAAATTGCATTTGTTCTGTCCAGTATGATAAATGTAATCCAGAAGTGTTTTCTTACCCTATTTTCTTTCCAAAACTTACTATACAAATACAAAATAGGTTGCCCAGAGTCCTGTAGCTTACATAAGTAAATTGCAGCAACAAACTGCTGTTAGCTAAAATGTCACCACCTGTATCCCTTGTCACAAACCAAACCTCATGATGGATGCACAATGAGAAATACAAGCAGTGACTCCCTAATTAGTGGCATTTCACTGGTATGGTTGACAGTTTTGTGTTTACACTGGTGTACATGAGCAGCAGAATACTGGTCAATATAACTATATATCTCTTTACTGTGGGATCGTAATGAACAATGCACAGTATGGGTTTTTGTTTTTTGTTTTTGTTTTGAAGGGGAGATATTAGGGGTGTGAACCACCTTTAGAGAAAAATGTCCAAACAAGTCAGAGCAGGGATATTTGTGCATTTCTGGATCAGCTACAGGGTAGTTTCCTCTCTGAAGCAACCCAGTTGTCTTTGGGTTTGTCCACATGTCCTTACTGAGAGCTGATTTTTCCTCTGTGTGTGGGATGTGAGAAATGTTAAAATTTGGGGGAAGGAGGAGAGAACAGAATGTTCTCGCAGTCACACTGCTTCCTGGGAATTGTCCCAGTGGTCTATGGAAAGGGTAGTCTCAGTACACATTACATTCAGCAGGTGGGGCCTCTCACAGAACTATCCTCCCCATAGACTTTTGGGCAGTTCCCAGGAAACAGTGTGCCTTAGGGGGCATTAACTTCTTCCCTTCCACCCATTCTGCCTTGGGGATTCTAGTTGAATTATGTGGCTAGAAGTCCTTACAAAGCAAAGCAAAGCAAAGCAAAGTGTTCTGCTTATACAACGCCCATAGTGCTTAAAACACTGTCTGGATGGTTTACAATTTAATTATGCAGGCCGCACATTGCCCCCCCCATCAAGCTGGGTACTCATTTTACCGACCTCGGAAGAACAAAAGGCTGAGTCAACCATGAGCTGGCTACCTGGGATTGAGGCCCCCTAGGTCGTGAGCACAGTTTTAGTTGCAGTACAGGCCTTTATCCACTGCACCATGAGACAACCGCCAAAAATCTCATCCTTACCTGCCTGGAAGTTGAGTCATGGCTACTGGACTTTTTTTTTTTTTTTAGAGAGATAGAAACGTTTCACTGTTCATCCAAACAGCTTCATCGGTCTGTTTGGATGAACAGCGAAACATTTCTATCTCTCTCTCTCTCTCAAAAAAAGTCCAGTAGCCATGACTCAACTTCCAGATAAACTCACGTGGATGACTGAGAATCTTCAAAGACATCCTTACCTGCCATTACAATAATATCTTTAGCTGTGTACCTGTGTCCTGATTTATTATGGCAGACGAGTCTGTTTGGCAAGACTGATGGTGACGAAATTGAAGAAAACTGTACAGCATGAATGTAGCAGAAGCACACATCTTTAGATGCTACAGAAGACCCCTGAAGTGCTCACGTAATGCCTCAGCCTAGCAGAATCACAACTTGCAGTACAAGCACCCCCTGCCATTTTGCGGTTCAGGTATTGCAGTCCCACTACATCACGGGATTGCAGTACCTGCACCTCAGAGCTGTGCGGGGGGCAGCGGGAGGGGATCGGATCACTCTGTGCCACCCCCTGCTCCTCTGAGAAGCCTTGGAGCCATGTGGGGGGCAGCGGCGGGCAATCAGGTCACTCCGCGCTGCCCCCCACACTCCTCCGAGAAGCCTCAGACAGGCACGTGATTGCCCCCCGCCCCAGGCCCCACCCCACCCACTTCTACATATCATGGATTTTCATGCATCGTGGCTGGGGTGGCTCCCTAGCCCCTGCGATCGGTGGGGGGGTGACTGTACTCTTTTATCAGTGACAGATCAAACCTTGCAGGAAGGCACTCCAAGGGCCAGCCTTTATGCTTGCTGGAATAGCCTACTGAATGAGGAACAGTTTGCCATAGAGAAGTAATAAATAAAAGACAAGAAAAGACAAGACAGAAACAGAGTACAGTTCTTAGCAAAATTCAGGCTCAAACACAGATGTCTGCACCTGGCAAGATTAACCAGGGCAATGCTGAGTGAGAAGTATATATTTTGTGATAATAGATCCTAGGATGTGATCATAGGAGGCGGAGGAGTTGAATGTGAACACAATCCATTTGTCTCCTTCATAGAATTAGGGCTGGGGCAACTGTTTCAGATAATATTGTCTCCAATTTATGATCTTCTCATTTTGTCCCATTGCTTTCCCTTTCTCCTTTCTTTATGTAACACATATGTTAAGGATGAAAAGAGGAAATAACGGCACAATGTATTTTGATGGGTACTGCCCAGCACAGCTTGGAAATGTTGCTGAATCCTGTAAGATACACCTGGTTCTTCTACCACCAACAGAAGTTTGTTGGTGAAAGGGGGGGGAGTTTTGTTTCTTTTCCTGTGCGGCCTAAGCCAGGTAATGAAAGTCGGTCTCATTTTCATATTAGAAAAAAGCAATTTTCCTAAACGGTGTCTGACTAATAGCGCCTGATCACATCTAAGCCCTGCAGCAAATGAGTCTTAATCCAGTTTGCCTGAGCTACGTTACCTGAGGGAAATAATAGCAATCCTTTCTCTCTGCTCTCCAACTGTTCACAGGGACTTCTCCAATATATATTAATCCCATCGTTTATCTTTGTCAACGGAGTACAAAAAATAATTTGTGCAAGAGTAAACAGATGAGCAGAGAAGAAGGGAGCTCTGTGTTTTATTGAACAGTGAAAAGCAGGTGCTCCCTCGGCCAACCATGTTTTTATTGCAAAATCTGGGCAGTTCTTCTGCATATGTGTAGTACAAGCTGAGGATACAGTCATTTTGATACTAAATGGAAATAACATTGCAGCGACCATTGAAAGACTGGAAAAGCAGCACCGTTTCTTTGATATTTTTCTACAGATTTCAGGTGGGAGCTCACTTTCAAATGACTCAAGTCCTGTCATGCAGGTCCCAATGTATTACAATTCTGACGTAAACTTCAGAATGCTGCTGATTAAAGACTTCTATTTTCAGTTTTGGGGTGCACATTTATTCGTCTTATTGTACACGAGCTGCGTCCAGACTGAAAATGAAGAAGGAAGCCTGGAATCAGAGGCAGCCTGACCCCAATGATGATGTCATACGCATTGCATAGGCATTTGTCAAGACATGCAATTCGCATTTGTTATAATTCTGTATCCATGCATATTATTGCCAATAATATGCAGTAAACAATTTTGTACTTGCTTCATTTCCGATTCTTTTGGAGGTGCTGCTTTCACTTTCCATATTCTTCATTAACTTTTGTATAACACAAAGGGAACACTTATTTCAAGTTGATCATTTCAGGTTTCCCATTCATATTTCATGGCATCCAACAGACCTCATGAACTATTGAGGAATACTCTGGAAAGAAACAAACAAAATAGCTCAGAATATCCTTAAAACAACACGAATACCAAAATGTATACCTTAACAGAAGAAATACATAGGAAAGTAACCAAATACCAATTTTAAAACAAATAAACAGAGAAAGCACCTTCTTTGTCACATAACAGAGAGAGGGAAACAGCAACATTTTAAAAACAAACACACAGACCAAAAATCAAGGCAAGCGAGTAAATAAAGGCATAAAAATATATTTAACCCACCACAAATGAAAACAAATATGGAATGAGTTTTCTCTCCATTACTTGATGCCTTTCTCTCTCTTATTTCAGTCCATCAGGCAACAGAAGGAAGGCCAAAACAAAGAGAAAGGACAAAAAAGAGAGAAAGAATCAAGGATGGGTGCACAGAAGCAGGCAGGCAGGCAGGCAACCGAAGGGCACCAGAAACTAGCACACCATAATCTCAGAACAATGACTGAAGCAAAAGAATACTTCTCACTGGATTCCAAACAATTTAGGCCTTTAACAGATTCAAAATTCCTCCTGTCCCTGACCCACTCCCAGATGTTTTGATTGACTGTAGACTGGAGGGCACTATTGGGTGAATTTTTTTTCTGGCAATTTAAGAGGCAACAAGTGAAGTAAAGGTCACATGAAACAGAAAACAAGAAACAAACATAAAGCTTTCATTTGCCATTCTTTTGTCAACACAGATAATTTAAAAGCTCTGTTTCGGATATCAGTGAAAGAACACAAAACACACAAAAGAGGGTCTTGAGTTTAAACACAAGAGGCCCAATGCTATTAGTTATACATATATCTATTAAACCAGAATCCAGGGGAGATCCTGATCCTTACTAAAGATGTAAAATTTCTGGAAATTTTGAAGCTTGGAAAAAAACCACCCCCCTTTTCCCCCCCGAGAAAAAATGCTACATCAGCACTACCCCCCCCCCCCCTTTTACAGCTTGAGAGTCATTCGGTTACTTTAGGAACATAAAATATGACTATGAACAATTCACAACTAGCATAATAAAATACAGTATATCCAAACCATTATTAGAAACAGAATTTACACTTAAAATACTATTTATTTGTAATTGTAACTAACAAATGGAGAAACAATCTCCTGGACTGTTTACTAGTTTATGTGGAACAAAAAAAACCCTCTACAAATCAATGTTTAAAAATCCAGAATTAACAATTATTCATATTTTCTCTACACAGTATTACATAAAAATAAAACAAAAACTCATACTCATGAAAAGAATGAAGGGGGGAAGAATGTATAGAAGGAAGTGGGACTAAGTTTCAATGAATGGGCATGAAATTTTTGTTGCTCTGTATTTAATTCCAGTACTTTGAGGCCTAGTGAAGAGGACAGAACAGAATCAAACATACCCACCCACATGCAAAAACAAAAGTGAAACCTTTTTCTTTTTATTGTGAAAGCAGCATCCATTCTTAAAGGAGGAAATGCATCTTGTTCTTGCATTGTAGAGTTCAGTTTGTTTGTAAGCTAGGATTTTGTTGTCCTCAGTGCACAGAAATTAGAATAATCTGATATGGTGCGTATTCTTTAGAAATGATCTGGAATATATTTCAACACCCTGTCTTAAATATTTTACTACTCATGTTAAAATAAAATATTCCATAATCATTTTTTCTTTTTCTTTTTTTCAATTTTTCGGAAAAAACCCAAAAAGGTTTCGGGGGGGGGGGGGACAGGAAAAAATGTTTTTTCTTCTTCAACATTTTCCGGTTTTTTTTCCTGGAACTCTAATCCTTACACACACACACACACACACACACACACACACAAACGGCATCCACTCAGTGTGTATATGTTTAGTATGGGCTGTCTGCTTTTCTGCCCAGAAGCTCAGTGTGCCTTCTTCCCTATTCAATATTTGCTTGAATTAATTTATAAAAGTTCTCTGTTAAAGCAATAACTTGGAAGATGCAGATTTTGGTGTAATTGGGAAAGGGAGCTAGTTGTAGCACCAAATTCATTTGAGTTATTCTGGACTGAGAAGGAATCAAGGATGAAACAGAAGCAATTGTATTTTCTGGACTACAAATACCATAATTCTCCATTATGATGGTGGGACATCTACCTACTTTGCAGGCACCTTTCAAATATTTCAGTGAGAAGCATTTGGGCAAAAGTTCTAAATTAGTAGGCCTTCAGTCTTAACCAGACCAAGCTCTGCATAGGTTCATGGTTCTTGCTTCAGTTCTTCTAACTAGGAGCTTTATTTCTGAGAGGACTCCTGATTTTAATTACCTTTTAAAATAATCTTAAACCAAAGTATTTTTATTGAGTATTTTGTGTTTCATTTAAAACTTGTCATTCATTCATGTAGCCTAAATCGTACTGGATTATAGTAAAGGACAGGTGGAGACATGTATGAGAGTTTCTGTAAAGTAAATAAGGGGGTATGACGGCTGTGAAGTTTGAGAATGGCTATTCTATGCTAATGGTGACAAAGTACACCCGAGGCAAATTATTTGAAGGCCAAGAAGAAATTTGATGGTTGGAGGTCACTGACAAACCTCCTAAGGCCTAAATTTTCCTTCCCTGAAGGCTCTTAGAAACTGTACATCATCAACAAAAGAAAGAACATTCCTTTTCATTTATTTCATTATGTGGTTGGGTTTTTAGACAGCCTTTTCCTTAGGTACCCACTTGTATAGTGAGACGCCACAGTCACAAAACGGTGTGGTAACTCCACATAAATTAGTAACATGAAAACAGATTAGGAAAGATGGCTTGGAATTTAAGGTGAATGACTTTTGCCCAGTGGAGAGGATAAAACAAAGCATACAGCTGGCCCATAAAAAGCAAGAAACCTTAAAAAAAAGACTGAAAATTCGATAAATTGATATTTTTTCCTGTGTATTTTGGTGTCCGCTGCTGAAAGCATATTTTCCCCCAAAGTATGAGTGCCTTGACCACACCAAAAGCATTGGCTTAGCGAAGTCACAAGAGGTTGTTCCAAGCAGTTTATGCAATAAATTTTGAAGAGATAAAGAGATTTGATACATAGATTTTTTTCCCTTCAAAGCATATTAGGAACAAATATTTTTGGGCAAATGTCTTCTGCATTTAAGGTAGATTTTTATGTGCATGGAACCCCACTCTCTGACCAATCTGCAAAAGATTGTCTCTTTTGAGGAAATTATGTTTTAACAGCTGAAAAAAAAAATTAAACAAAAACGCACCCTTATTTTTGTCACTGCAGCATTTATTGCTATTATTATTGATTTTCCTCGTTTCTGCATTTGTTTTGCATTGCAGAAAATATCCTAAATGGCTCATAAATGTTACATAACTAATGGCAGTGGTCTCTTAAAATAATGTGAAACATCATACCTTCTTGTTTCACTTATTTCAAATACTCTTACTTGTGCTGACCTAAATGCTAAAATATTTTAAGCAATTTGTGTCTGAAAAGCAAACAGCATTCGAAAGATGTTCTTGAAAATAGAAGGTGTACAAATACAGCTCCACTAGATGGCACCATCCAGGTGTTTGTATGTTCATACTCCCGTTGCTAAAAATGTTGTATTTAAACATCTTCCTTATTATGTAAATAAGTAACCCAATTTTCTTGAAAATAGTGGCAAATAATTCCATGAAAAGCTGTGCCTGGATTTTGGTGGAATTCCTGGGTGTCATGAAAGGACAGCAAACTGTTGCTTATTTAATTCCTCGTTACTGGTTGGAAATAATTAAAGCTTTGTCTAGAGAATTTTCCTTCCATCTCAACCATATTCATTTCCCTTGATCTACTACTTCTGCTTTAGTCTATATGGATTTGAGAGAGACAGAAAAAACCCCAGTCTAGTTATCATTGAGCTTAAAATGTAGAGGTACTTTTTAAAAGGATTATTTCAGCAACCACTTCCAATTAAGGGTTCTTAGGACTTTAAATACAAGCTGTGGACTTTGGATGGTGGGAATATGTTCCCGTGCTATGTACAAGCCACTAGACGGCCACCTTTCTGGAACCACAAGTTCAAGAATCCCTGAGTAACACCATTGGCCCTGGGCTTGTGGAAGTTATGGTCCAAAACAGTAACTCTTCCCATCTATGTTTCCAGCACATCTGGATACTGGAGAACATCTTATTGCATTGGAACAGGCTGAACTGTCTAATGGCACTCCATCTAGTCCACCCCATTGTATTGCATGTCAACCCCCAAACTCTTCTCCTTCAGCCCTAGGAGCTGAAGGTGCAAGTCTAGAAATGGCAGAGAGTTTTAAGACTCAGCAGATTATTAGGAAAGGGGAGGGCTGGATGAACATATATAAATCTCCCAGTCTTTGACTGGGATACCCATTTCTTGTATAACACCATCCACATCGTCATTGTCGTTTATTACATCTATACCGTGCTTTCCCACCAAAACATAACTCTCAAAGTGGGTTACTGACTATAGGTCTTCTGTGGGCAGCTAAGGCCCACTTTGTCCCACAGGAATAGGAATTTGTTCCCCAGCTGTGTCACTGCTGTATAAACAAACAGGGCAAGACATTTTTAAAACCCACAAGGTCTATTAAAAGGGAAGACTTGCATGAGATACAACTAGTAACCTTTTCCTGGTGCTTTCAGTTATGCGGAAGTGACAGATGGCCAGCTCTGTACTGTTTTGTTTTCCCCATCTTGAAAGAGTTTTTGCAGAACTGGGGATGGGGGAGGCAGAGGTCAATTAACAATGCAAACTTATTTATAAGTCTGAATAAACTGTGAGGGTTTACCTCAAGCAAAGTGGCCATATCATTACAGCCCAAAGTGATTGGAGAACATGTTGTAAGAACAACAGCAAAGAAACTGATGGCGTTGCATCCTGGAAGTGTAGCTTCTTTCATAATTATATGACAGGCACTTGTACACCCATGCCTTTCATTTACTTTTCTTCATCTCGGAGTTAAATTATAACAAATGTTTTAAAAGTCTAGGACTTTATATATATATATATAGTCAGTTCAGCCATAGTCAGCTCCATAGGCTCACCCCTACAAAACCTCGCCAAATTTCTTGCCAAACAACTCCAGCCCTATGCAGAATCCATCTCTTCATACGTACAAAACTCGTTCCACCTCATAGAAATTATAAAGAAACAAGACCTACAACCCAATGACCTACTCGTGAGCTTCGATGTTGTTTCGCTCTTCACACAAGTGCCCATTCAAGAAGCCTTGACAGCTATCCACAACAAATACAACCCCCCCAAGCACATCCTAGATCTGACCAACCACTGCCTAACCAACACATACTTCATCCACAATGGACAAAGATACAAACAGATAGAAGGAGCACCCATGGGATCACCCCTCTCACCGGTCATCGCAAACCTATATATGGAACACTTTGAAACCAACGCGTTACAGAAGTCCGAACATAAACCCAAACTCTGGCTCAGATATGTTGACGACACCTTTGTTATCTGGCCACACGGGAAAGACAAACTGAACAACTTTCTCACACATCTCAACAGCCTACACCCCAAAATACAATTCACTATGGAAATAGAAGCCAACAACCAACTTCCCTTCCTGGACGTCCTAATCTACAAAAAACCCGACGGCTCCTTAGGACATACCATCTACCGGAAAAAAACACATACAAACCGCTACTTAAATGCTCAATCACACCACCACCCTGCACAGATCAACTCCGTAGCAAAAACCCTCATCTCCAGAACCAAACGCCTCGCTGACAAAGACCACCTAAAAACTGAATTACACACCCTCTTGAATGCTTTAATTGCGAACGGATTCCAAAAAAACACCATCACCAAACTAATCCAAAAAGAAACACCCCCCAAGAACCAAGAAACAGAAGAGAACAACGGCACTGCCCTCCTCCCTTACATCAAAGGCACCACAGACAAAATAAGCAAAATTCTCCACAAACACAATATCAAGACAGCCTTTTACACCGAACAAAAAATAGCCAACATTTTAAGAAACCCCAAAGACAAGATTGAGCTAGAAAACCAAGGAGTCTACGAAATACCATGCAAAGTCTGCCCAGCCACATACATCGGACAGACAAACAGGAGAATAAGCGCACGCATCGCAGAACACAAGAACGCAGTCAAAAAAGAAGAAAAATCTTCCTCTCTCTTCCAGCACATAAAAAACAACAGGTCATGAAATTGATTTTAAAAGAACCAAACTCATCTCCAAAACTGAACACTTCAACAGTCGAATAATCATGGAAGCCATTGAAATAGAGAAACACCCAAACAACATGAATAAACGTGATGACACCTCCCGCTTGCCTGACATCTGGAAACTAGCCCTGGTCAACAGACGAGCCTCTGTCACAAAGACTGACACCAGGTCCAAAAGGACACAAGATGCCACCACCTTCCATCCACACCAAACACAAACCCAGACCCTTCCCACAGATAAAACGAAACCACCATCCAATAACAAAACCACGACTGCACCATCTACCGCTACTCCCCACTCCAGCCACCACATGGAGCACACTTACACACGCCAAAAAAACTTTGGGAGACCACAGACACGCAGCCAGACCAAAATGAATTCACAAGACACAAGACCCCACTCCACCAAAGCCCAGGATGCTGCCAGAACACCCATCACCAAGGTCGTTAAGAAACAAAAGGCTAATAGACACACATCCAGCACCTCACCCACACAGGATGTCTCTAAACAGCCATCTAACCCACCAGCAGTTAAGCCCTTAACGATCGCCTCAGCCACACAGCAAATCACAAAAGAACAAACGAACCTACAATCAGCAACAGAGCAAGCAAACCACACCCCCCAGCAGTATTTATAGAAGGACTTCAACTGAGATCACGCTTTGCTTCAAGAAGAAAGAAGCCAGAACACCAGCCTGAAGATGACGAGTGAGACCTCGTCGAAACGTCGCCAAAACAACCAGATTTCTACACGGGAAGAAACCCGAATCCACCCTAACATGCATACCTATACCCGTGAAAATCTACGAAAACAAATATCCGACCTCTACGGGGAGGAAACCTTCCAGCTGACCAGAACCTACGAGAAACTAGAAGTCCGAAGAGCCACCATCTTATGTGACATTGCATTCCTACGCAACTGCCGAGATAAAAATGTGATCCCCACAAGCTTCCAACTGAAATTCCACTCAAAAACCCCATCCAGCGAAAGGATCCTGAAAAGAACAGAACTAGCCCTAATCAGAAACGAACTACACAAGAAAAGATACCTACTAGATCAAACCAACAGAGACCTACTCACTCTCCACCTCAAACTCAGCAACAAAATCCACCCAACACTCTGGAACAAATCCAAGCAACTCGCCGCCTGGAGAGCTGAAACAGAGACCTCCCACAAGACAGACATACACACCAACAAACTCCACAAACTGGAAAAACGCCAGAAGCCCAACCCCCCACAGCAGCCCATGAAACAAACAGTTCACAACATATCAGACAGGACACTCACCATCGCAGAGACCAAAGTCCTGTCCAAAGGATTCAACTTTGCAGTCGCCCCCAGACACATCCCCACTGAAAACATCATATGCGGAGTGGAAGCCAGCCTAACCAAAATCAACCCAGATGAAGCCAACAAAATCAGACTCGAAGTCACCAATATCCTCTGCTCCAGCAAACCACCCAGAAGCAATTTACACAAAGAAGAACAAAAAGCCCTCACCAACCTGAGGAAAGACAACAACATAATCATTCTCCCAGCAGACAAAGGCAATGCCACAGTGGTGATGAACACATCTGACTACCAAGCCAAACTATCCAACCTACTACAAGACCCTGCTTACATACCTTTGAACACAGACCCCACCACCTACCTGGAAAAAACCACCAAAGCCAAAATAAAAGCCTCACCCTTAAGTGAAGAAATCAAGCCAAGCATCATCCCCAGAGAGAAATCTTCCAGATGCCCCAAGCTCTACGGCCTCCCCAAGATTCACAAAGAAGGAACACCTCTCAGACCCATAGTCAGCTCCATAGGCTCACCCCTACAAAACCTCGCCAAATTTCTTGCCAAACAACTCCAGCCCTATGCAGAATCCATCTCTTCATACGTACAAAACTCGTTCCACCTCATAGAAATTATAAAGAAACAAGACCTACAACCCAATGACCTACTCGTGAGCTTCGATGTTGTTTCGCTCTTCACACAAGTGCCCATTCAAGAAGCCTTGACAGCTATCCACAACAAATACAACCCCCCCCAAGCACATCCTAGATCTGACCAACCACTGCCTAACCAACACATACTTCATCCACAATGGACAAAGATACAAACAGATAGAAGGAGCACCCATGGGATCACCCCTCTCACCGGTCATCGCAAACCTATATATGGAACACTTTGAAACCAACGCGTTACAGAAGTCCGAACATAAACCCAAACTCTGGCTCAGATATGTTGACGACACCTTTGTTATCTGGCCACACGGGAAAGACAAACTGAACAACTTTCTCACACATCTCAACAGCCTACACCCCAAAATACAATTCACTATGGAAATAGAAGCCAACAACCAACTTCCCTTCCTGGACGTCCTAATCTACAAAAAACCCGACGGCTCCTTAGGACATACCATCTACCGGAAAAAAACACATACAAACCGCTACTTAAATGCTCAATCACACCACCACCCTGCACAGATCAACTCCGTAGCAAAAACCCTCATCTCCAGAACCAAACGCCTCGCTGACAAAGACCACCTAAAAACTGAATTACACACCCTCTTGAATGCTTTAATTGCGAACGGATTCCAAAAAAAACACCATCACCAAACTAATCCAAAAAGAAACACCCCCCAAGAACCAAGAAACAGAAGAGAACAACGGCACTGCCCTCCTCCCTTACATCAAAGGCACCACAGACAAAATAAGCAAAATTCTCCACAAACACAATATCAAGACAGCCTTTTACACCGAACAAAAAATAGCCAACATTTTAAGAAACCCCAAAGACAAGATTGAGCTAGAAAACCAAGGAGTCTACGAAATACCATGCAAAGTCTGCCCAGCCACATACATCGGACAGACAAACAGGAGAATAAGCGCACGCATCGCAGAACACAAGAACGCAGTCAAAAAAGAAGAAAAATCTTCCTCTCTCTTCCAGCACATAAAAACAACAGGTCATGAAATTGATTTTAAAAGAACCAAACTCATCTCCAAAACTGAACACTTCAACAGTCGAATAATCATGGAAGCCATTGAAATAGAGAAACACCCAAACAACATGAATAAACGTGATGACACCTCCCGCTTGCCTGACATCTGGAAACTAGCCCTGGTCAACAGACGAGCCTCTGTCACAAAGACTGACACCAGGTCCAAAAGGACACAAGATGCCACCACCTTCCATCCACACCAAACACAAACCCAGACCCTTCCCACAGATAAAACGAAACCACCATCCAATAACAAAACCACGACTGCACCATCTACCGCTACTCCCCACTCCAGCCACCACATGGAGCACACTTACACACGCCAAAAAAACTTTGGGAGACCACAGACACGCAGCCAGACCAAAATGAATTCACAAGACACAAGACCCCACTCCACCAAAGCCCAGGATGCTGCCAGAACACCCATCACCAAGGTCGTTAAGAAACAAAAGGCTAATAGACACACATCCAGCACCTCACCCACACAGGATGTCTCTAAACAGCCATCTAACCCACCAGCAGTTAAGCCCTTAACGATCGCCTCAGCCACACAGCAAATCACAAAAGAACAAACGAACCTACAATCAGCAACAGAGCAAGCAAACCACACCCCCCAGCAGTATTTATAGAAGGACTTCAACTGAGATCACGCTTTGCTTCAAGAAGAAAGAAGCCAGAACACCAGCCTGAAGATGACGAGTGAGACCTCGTCGAAACGTCGCCAAAACAACCAGATTTCTACACGGGAAGAAACCCGAATCCACCCTAACATGCATACCTATACCCGTGAAAATCTACGAAAACAAATATCCGACCTCTACGGGGAGGAAACCTTCCAGCTGACCAGAACCTACGAGAAACTAGAAGTCCGAAGAGCCACCATCTTATGTGACATTGCATTCCTACGCAACTGCCGAGATAAAAATGTGATCCCCACAAGCTTCCAACTGAAATTCCACTCAAAAACCCCATCCAGCGAAAGGATCCTGAAAAGAACAGAACTAGCCCTAATCAGAAACGAACTACACAAGAAAAGATACCTACTAGATCAAACCAACAGAGACCTACTCACTCTCCACCTCAAACTCAGCAACAAAATCCACCCAACACTCTGGAACAAATCCAAGCAACTCGCCGCCTGGAGAGCTGAAACAGAGACCTCCCACAAGACAGACATACACACCAACAAACTCCACAAACTGGAAAAACGCCAGAAGCCCAACCCCCCACAGCAGCCCATGAAACAAACAGTTCACAACATATCAGACAGGACACTCACCATCGCAGAGACCAAAGTCCTGTCCAAAGGATTCAACTTTGCAGTCGCCCCCAGACACATCCCCACTGAAAACATCATATGCGGAGTGGAAGCCAGCCTAACCAAAATCAACCCAGATGAAGCCAACAAAATCAGACTCGAAGTCACCAATATCCTCTGCTCCAGCAAACCACCCAGAAGCAATTTACACAAAGAAGAACAAAAAGCCCTCACCAACCTGAGGAAAGACAACAACATAATCATTCTCCCAGCAGACAAAGGCAATGCCACAGTGGTGATGAACACATCTGACTACCAAGCCAAACTATCCAACCTACTACAAGACCCTGCTTACATACCTTTGAACACAGACCCCACCACCTACCTGGAAAAAACCACCAAAGCCAAAATAAAAGCCTCACCCTTAAGTGAAGAAATCAAGCCAAGCATCATCCCCAGAGAGAAATCTTCCAGATGCCCCAAGCTCTACGGCCTCCCCAAGATTCACAAAGAAGGAACACCTCTCAGACCCATAGTCAGCTCCATAGGCTCACCCCTACAAAACCTCGCCAAATTTCTTGCCAAACAACTCCAGCCCTATGCAGAATCCATCTCTTCATACGTACAAAACTCGTTCCACCTCATAGAAATTATAAAGAAACAAGACCTACAACCCAATGACCTACTCGTGAGCTTCGATGTTGTTTCGCTCTTCACACAAGTGCCCATTCAAGAAGCCTTGACAGCTATCCACAACAAATACAACCCCCCCCAAGCACATCCTAGATCTGACCAACCACTGCCTAACCAACACATACTTCATCCACAATGGACAAAGATACAAACAGATAGAAGGAGCACCCATGGGATCACCCCTCTCACCGGTCATCGCAAACCTATATATGGAACACTTTGAAACCAACGCGTTACAGAAGTCCGAACATAAACCCAAACTCTGGCTCAGATATGTTGACGACACCTTTGTTATCTGGCCACACGGGAAAGACAAACTGAACAACTTTCTCACACATCTCAACAGCCTACACCCCAAAATACAATTCACTATGGAAATAGAAGCCAACAACCAACTTCCCTTCCTGGACGTCCTAATCTACAAAAAAACCCGACGGCTCCTTAGGACATACCATCTACCGGAAAAAAACACATACAAACCGCTACTTAAATGCTCAATCACACCACCACCCTGCACAGATCAACTCCGTAGCAAAAACCCTCATCTCCAGAACCAAACGCCTCGCTGACAAAGACCACCTAAAAACTGAATTACACACCCTCTTGAATGCTTTAATTGCGAACGGATTCCAAAAAAACACCATCACCAAACTAATCCAAAAAGAAACACCCCCCAAGAACCAAGAAACAGAAGAGAACAACGGCACTGCCCTCCTCCCTTACATCAAAGGCACCACAGACAAAATAAGCAAAATTCTCCACAAACACAATATCAAGACAGCCTTTTACACCGAACAAAAAATAGCCAACATTTTAAGAAACCCCAAAGACAAGATTGAGCTAGAAAACCAAGGAGTCTACGAAATACCATGCAAAGTCTGCCCAGCCACATACATCGGACAGACAAACAGGAGAATAAGCGCACGCATCGCAGAACACAAGAACGCAGTCAAAAAAGAAGAAAAATCTTCCTCTCTCTTCCAGCACATAAAAACAACAGGTCATGAAATTGATTTTAAAAGAACCAAACTCATCTCCAAAACTGAACACTTCAACAGTCGAATAATCATGGAAGCCATTGAAATAGAGAAACACCCAAACAACATGAATAAACGTGATGACACCTCCCGCTTGCCTGACATCTGGAAACTAGCCCTGGTCAACAGACGAGCCTCTGTCACAAAGACTGACACCAGGTCCAAAAGGACACAAGATGCCACCACCTTCCATCCACACCAAACACAAACCCAGACCCTTCCCACAGATAAAACGAAACCACCATCCAATAACAAAACCACGACTGCACCATCTACCGCTACTCCCCACTCCAGCCACCACATGGAGCACACTTACACACGCCAAAAAAACTTTGGGAGACCACAGACACGCAGCCAGACCAAAATGAATTCACAAGACACAAGACCCCACTCCACCAAAGCCCAGGATGCTGCCAGAACACCCATCACCAAGGTCGTTAAGAAACAAAAGGCTAATAGACACACATCCAGCACCTCACCCACACAGGATGTCTCTAAACAGCCATCTAACCCACCAGCAGTTAAGCCCTTAACGATCGCCTCAGCCACACAGCAAATCACAAAAGAACAAACGAACCTACAATCAGCAACAGAGCAAGCAAACCACACCCCCCCAGCAGTATTTATAGAAGGACTTCAACTGAGATCACGCTTTGCTTCAAGAAGAAAGAAGCCAGAACACCAGCCTGAAGATGACGAGTGAGACCTCGTCGAAACGTCGCCAAAACAACCAGATTTCTACACGGGAAGAAACCCGAATCCACCCTAACATGCATACCTATACCCGTGAAAATCTACGAAAACAAATATCCGACCTCTACGGGGAGGAAACCTTCCAGCTGACCAGAACCTACGAGAAACTAGAAGTCCGAAGAGCCACCATCTTATGTGACATTGCATTCCTACGCAACTGCCGAGATAAAAATGTGATCCCCACAAGCTTCCAACTGAAATTCCACTCAAAAACCCCATCCAGCGAAAGGATCCTGAAAAGAACAGAACTAGCCCTAATCAGAAACGAACTACACAAGAAAAGATACCTACTAGATCAAACCAACAGAGACCTACTCACTCTCCACCTCAAACTCAGCAACAAAATCCACCCAACACTCTGGAACAAATCCAAGCAACTCGCCGCCTGGAGAGCTGAAACAGAGACCTCCCACAAGACAGACATACACACCAACAAACTCCACAAACTGGAAAAACGCCAGAAGCCCAACCCCCCACAGCAGCCCATGAAACAAACAGTTCACAACATATCAGACAGGACACTCACCATCGCAGAGACCAAAGTCCTGTCCAAAGGATTCAACTTTGCAGTCGCCCCCAGACACATCCCCACTGAAAACATCATATGCGGAGTGGAAGCCAGCCTAACCAAAATCAACCCAGATGAAGCCAACAAAATCAGACTCGAAGTCACCAATATCCTCTGCTCCAGCAAACCACCCAGAAGCAATTTACACAAAGAAGAACAAAAAGCCCTCACCAACCTGAGGAAAGACAACAACATAATCATTCTCCCAGCAGACAAAGGCAATGCCACAGTGGTGATGAACACATCTGACTACCAAGCCAAACTATCCAACCTACTACAAGACCCTGCTTACATACCTTTGAACACAGACCCCACCACCTACCTGGAAAAAACCACCAAAGCCAAAATAAAAGCCTCACCCTTAAGTGAAGAAATCAAGCCAAGCATCATCCCCAGAGAGAAATCTTCCAGATGCCCCAAGCTCTACGGCCTCCCCAAGATTCACAAAGAAGGAACACCTCTCAGACCCATAGTCAGCTCCATAGGCTCACCCCTACAAAACCTCGCCAAATTTCTTGCCAAACAACTCCAGCCCTATGCAGAATCCATCTCTTCATACGTACAAAACTCGTTCCACCTCATAGAAATTATAAAGAAACAAGACCTACAACCCAATGACCTACTCGTGAGCTTCGATGTTGTTTCGCTCTTCACACAAGTGCCCATTCAAGAAGCCTTGACAGCTATCCACAACAAATACAACCCCCCCCAAGCACATCCTAGATCTGACCAACCACTGCCTAACCAACACATACTTCATCCACAATGGACAAAGATACAAACAGATAGAAGGAGCACCCATGGGATCACCCCTCTCACCGGTCATCGCAAACCTATATATGGAACACTTTGAAACCAACGCGTTACAGAAGTCCGAACATAAACCCAAACTCTGGCTCAGATATGTTGACGACACCTTTGTTATCTGGCCACACGGGAAAGACAAACTGAACAACTTTCTCACACATCTCAACAGCCTACACCCCAAAATACAATTCACTATGGAAATAGAAGCCAACAACCAACTTCCCTTCCTGGACGTCCTAATCTACAAAAAACCCGACGGCTCCTTAGGACATACCATCTACCGGAAAAAAACACATACAAACCGCTACTTAAATGCTCAATCACACCACCACCCTGCACAGATCAACTCCGTAGCAAAAACCCTCATCTCCAGAACCAAACGCCTCGCTGACAAAGACCACCTAAAAACTGAATTACACACCCTCTTGAATGCTTTAATTGCGAACGGATTCCAAAAAAAACACCATCACCAAACTAATCCAAAAAGAAACACCCCCCAAGAACCAAGAAACAGAAGAGAACAACGGCACTGCCCTCCTCCCTTACATCAAAGGCACCACAGACAAAATAAGCAAAATTCTCCACAAACACAATATCAAGACAGCCTTTTACACCGAACAAAAAATAGCCAACATTTTAAGAAACCCCAAAGACAAGATTGAGCTAGAAAACCAAGGAGTCTACGAAATACCATGCAAAGTCTGCCCAGCCACATACATCGGACAGACAAACAGGAGAATAAGCGCACGCATCGCAGAACACAAGAACGCAGTCAAAAAAGAAGAAAAATCTTCCTCTCTCTTCCAGCACATAAAAACAACAGGTCATGAAATTGATTTTAAAAGAACCAAACTCATCTCCAAAACTGAACACTTCAACAGTCGAATAATCATGGAAGCCATTGAAATAGAGAAACACCCAAACAACATGAATAAACGTGATGACACCTCCCGCTTGCCTGACATCTGGAAACTAGCCCTGGTCAACAGACGAGCCTCTGTCACAAAGACTGACACCAGGTCCAAAAGGACACAAGATGCCACCACCTTCCATCCACACCAAACACAAACCCAGACCCTTCCCACAGATAAAACGAAACCACCATCCAATAACAAAACCACGACTGCACCATCTACCGCTACTCCCCACTCCAGCCACCACATGGAGCACACTTACACACGCCAAAAAAACTTTGGGAGACCACAGACACGCAGCCAGACCAAAATGAATTCACAAGACACAAGACCCCACTCCACCAAAGCCCAGGATGCTGCCAGAACACCCATCACCAAGGTCGTTAAGAAACAAAAGGCTAATAGACACACATCCAGCACCTCACCCACACAGGATGTCTCTAAACAGCCATCTAACCCACCAGCAGTTAAGCCCTTAACGATCGCCTCAGCCACACAGCAAATCACAAAAGAACAAACGAACCTACAATCAGCAACAGAGCAAGCAAACCACACCCCCCAGCAGTATTTATAGAAGGACTTCAACTGAGATCACGCTTTGCTTCAAGAAGAAAGAAGCCAGAACACCAGCCTGAAGATGACGAGTGAGACCTCGTCGAAACGTCGCCAAAACAACCAGATTTCTACACGGGAAGAAACCCGAATCCACCCTAACATGCATACCTATACCCGTGAAAATCTACGAAAACAAATATCCGACCTCTACGGGGAGGAAACCTTCCAGCTGACCAGAACCTACGAGAAACTAGAAGTCCGAAGAGCCACCATCTTATGTGACATTGCATTCCTACGCAACTGCCGAGATAAAAATGTGATCCCCACAAGCTTCCAACTGAAATTCCACTCAAAAACCCCATCCAGCGAAAGGATCCTGAAAAGAACAGAACTAGCCCTAATCAGAAACGAACTACACAAGAAAAAGATACCTACTAGATCAAACCAACAGAGACCTACTCACTCTCCACCTCAAACTCAGCAACAAAATCCACCCAACACTCTGGAACAAATCCAAGCAACTCGCCGCCTGGAGAGCTGAAACAGAGACCTCCCACAAGACAGACATACACACCAACAAACTCCACAAACTGGAAAAACGCCAGAAGCCCAACCCCCCACAGCAGCCCATGAAACAAACAGTTCACAACATATCAGACAGGACACTCACCATCGCAGAGACCAAAGTCCTGTCCAAAGGATTCAACTTTGCAGTCGCCCCCAGACACATCCCCACTGAAAACATCATATGCGGAGTGGAAGCCAGCCTAACCAAAATCAACCCAGATGAAGCCAACAAAATCAGACTCGAAGTCACCAATATCCTCTGCTCCAGCAAACCACCCAGAAGCAATTTACACAAAGAAGAACAAAAAGCCCTCACCAACCTGAGGAAAGACAACAACATAATCATTCTCCCAGCAGACAAAGGCAATGCCACAGTGGTGATGAACACATCTGACTACCAAGCCAAACTATCCAACCTACTACAAGACCCTGCTTACATACCTTTGAACACAGACCCCACCACCTACCTGGAAAAAACCACCAAAGCCAAAATAAAAGCCTCACCCTTAAGTGAAGAAATCAAGCCAAGCATCATCCCCAGAGAGAAATCTTCCAGATGCCCCAAGCTCTACGGCCTCCCCAAGATTCACAAAGAAGGAACACCTCTCAGACCCATAGTCAGCTCCATAGGCTCACCCCTACAAAACCTCGCCAAATTTCTTGCCAAACAACTCCAGCCCTATGCAGAATCCATCTCTTCATACGTACAAAACTCGTTCCACCTCATAGAAATTATAAAGAAACAAGACCTACAACCCAATGACCTACTCGTGAGCTTCGATGTTGTTTCGCTCTTCACACAAGTGCCCATTCAAGAAGCCTTGACAGCTATCCACAACAAATACAACCCCCCCCAAGCACATCCTAGATCTGACCAACCACTGCCTAACCAACACATACTTCATCCACAATGGACAAAGATACAAACAGATAGAAGGAGCACCCATGGGATCACCCCTCTCACCGGTCATCGCAAACCTATATATGGAACACTTTGAAACCAACGCGTTACAGAAGTCCGAACATAAACCCAAACTCTGGCTCAGATATGTTGACGACACCTTTGTTATCTGGCCACACGGGAAAGACAAACTGAACAACTTTCTCACACATCTCAACAGCCTACACCCCAAAATACAATTCACTATGGAAATAGAAGCCAACAACCAACTTCCCTTCCTGGACGTCCTAATCTACAAAAAACCCGACGGCTCCTTAGGACATACCATCTACCGGAAAAAAACACATACAAACCGCTACTTAAATGCTCAATCACACCACCACCCTGCACAGATCAACTCCGTAGCAAAAACCCTCATCTCCAGAACCAAACGCCTCGCTGACAAAGACCACCTAAAAACTGAATTACACACCCTCTTGAATGCTTTAATTGCGAACGGATTCCAAAAAAAACACCATCACCAAACTAATCCAAAAAGAAACACCCCCCAAGAACCAAGAAACAGAAGAGAACACAACGGCACTGCCCTCCTCCCTTACATCAAAGGCACCACAGACAAAATAAGCAAAATTCTCCACAAACACAATATCAAGACAGCCTTTTACACCGAACAAAAAATAGCCAACATTTTAAGAAACCCCAAAGACAAGATTGAGCTAGAAAACCAAGGAGTCTACGAAATACCATGCAAAGTCTGCCCAGCCACATACATCGGACAGACAAACAGGAGAATAAGCGCACGCATCGCAGAACACAAGAACGCAGTCAAAAAAGAAGAAAAATCTTCCTCTCTCTTCCAGCACATAAAAACAACAGGTCATGAAATTGATTTTAAAAGAACCAAACTCATCTCCAAAACTGAACACTTCAACAGTCGAATAATCATGGAAGCCATTGAAATAGAGAAACACCCAAACAACATGAATAAACGTGATGACACCTCCCGCTTGCCTGACATCTGGAAACTAGCCCTGGTCAACAGACGAGCCTCTGTCACAAAGACTGACACCAGGTCCAAAAGGACACAAGATGCCACCACCTTCCATCCACACCAAACACAAACCCAGACCCTTCCCACAGATAAAACGAAACCACCATCCAATAACAAAACCACGACTGCACCATCTACCGCTACTCCCCACTCCAGCCACCACATGGAGCACACTTACACACGCCAAAAAAACTTTGGGAGACCACAGACACGCAGCCAGACCAAAATGAATTCACAAGACACAAGACCCCACTCCACCAAAGCCCAGGATGCTGCCAGAACACCCATCACCAAGGTCGTTAAGAAACAAAAAAGGCTAATAGACACACATCCAGCACCTCACCCACACAGGATGTCTCTAAACAGCCATCTAACCCACCAGCAGTTAAGCCCTTAACGATCGCCTCAGCCACACAGCAAATCACAAAAGAACAAACGAACCTACAATCAGCAACAGAGCAAGCAAACCACACCCCCCAGCAGTATTTATAGAAGGACTTCAACTGAGATCACGCTTTGCTTCAAGAAGAAAGAAGCCAGAACACCAGCCTGAAGATGACGAGTGAGACCTCGTCGAAACGTCGCCAAAACAACCAGATTTCTATACGGGAAGAAACCCGAATCCACCCTAACATGCATACCTATACCCGTGAAAATCTACGAAAACAAATATCCGACCTCTACGGGGAGGAAACCTTCCAGCTGACCAGAACCTACGAGAAACTAGAAGTCCGAAGAGCCACCATCTTATGTGACATTGCATTCCTACGCAACTGCCGAGATAAAAATGTGATCCCCACAAGCTTCCAACTGAAATTCCACTCAAAAACCCCATCCAGCGAAAGGATCCTGAAAAGAACAGAACTAGCCCTAATCAGAAACGAACTACACAAGAAAAGATACCTACTAGATCAAACCAACAGAGACCTACTCACTCTCCACCTCAAACTCAGCAACAAAATCCACCCAACACTCTGGAACAAATCCAAGCAACTCGCCGCCTGGAGAGCTGAAACAGAGACCTCCCACAAGACAGACATACACACCAACAAACTCCACAAACTGGAAAAACGCCAGAAGCCCAACCCCCCACAGCAGCCCATGAAACAAACAGTTCACAACATATCAGACAGGACACTCACCATCGCAGAGACCAAAGTCCTGTCCAAAGGATTCAACTTTGCAGTCGCCCCCAGACACATCCCCACTGAAAACATCATATGCGGAGTGGAAGCCAGCCTAACCAAAATCAACCCAGATGAAGCCAACAAAATCAGACTCGAAGTCACCAATATCCTCTGCTCCAGCAAACCACCCAGAAGCAATTTACACAAAGAAGAACAAAAAGCCCTCACCAACCTGAGGAAAGACAACAACATAATCATTCTCCCAGCAGACAAAGGCAATGCCACAGTGGTGATGAACACACATCTGACTACCAAGCCAAACTATCCAACCTACTACAAGACCCTGCTTACATACCTTTGAACACAGACCCCACCACCTACCTGGAAAAAACCACCAAAGCCAAAATAAAAGCCTCACCCTTAAGTGAAGAAATCAAGCCAAGCATCATCCCCAGAGAGAAATCTTCCAGATGCCCCAAGCTCTACGGCCTCCCCAAGATTCACAAAGAAGGAACACCTCTCAGACCCATAGTCAGCTCCATAGGCTCACCCCTACAAAACCTCGCCAAATTTCTTGCCAAACAACTCCAGCCCTATGCAGAATCCATCTCTTCATACGTACAAAACTCGTTCCACCTCATAGAAATTATAAAGAAACAAGACCTACAACCCAATGACCTACTCGTGAGCTTCGATGTTGTTTCGCTCTTCACACAAGTGCCCATTCAAGAAGCCTTGACAGCTATCCACAACAAATACAACCCCCCCAAGCACATCCTAGATCTGACCAACCACTGCCTAACCAACACATACTTCATCCACAATGGACAAAGATACAAACAGATAGAAGGAGCACCCATGGGATCACCCCTCTCACCGGTCATCGCAAACCTATATATGGAACACTTTGAAACCAACGCGTTACAGAAGTCCGAACATAAACCCAAACTCTGGCTCAGATATGTTGACGACACCTTTGTTATCTGGCCACACGGGAAAGACAAACTGAACAACTTTCTCACACATCTCAACAGCCTACACCCCAAAATACAATTCACTATGGAAATAGAAGCCAACAACCAACTTCCCTTCCTGGACGTCCTAATCTACAAAAAACCCGACGGCTCCTTAGGACATACCATCTACCGGAAAAAAAAAACACATACAAACCGCTACTTAAATGCTCAATCACACCACCACCCTGCACAGATCAACTCCGTAGCAAAAACCCTCATCTCCAGAACCAAACGCCTCGCTGACAAAGACCACCTAAAAACTGAATTACACACCCTCTTGAATGCTTTAATTGCGAACGGATTCCAAAAAAACACCATCACCAAACTAATCCAAAAAGAAACACCCCCCAAGAACCAAGAAACAGAAGAGAACAACGGCACTGCCCTCCTCCCTTACATCAAAGGCACCACAGACAAAATAAGCAAAATTCTCCACAAACACAATATCAAGACAGCCTTTTACACCGAACAAAAAATAGCCAACATTTTAAGAAACCCCAAAGACAAGATTGAGCTAGAAAACCAAGGAGTCTACGAAATACCATGCAAAGTCTGCCCAGCCACATACATCGGACAGACAAACAGGAGAATAAGCGCACGCATCGCAGAACACAAGAACGCAGTCAAAAAAAGAAGAAAAATCTTCCTCTCTCTTCCAGCACATAAAAACAACAGGTCATGAAATTGATTTTAAAAGAACCAAACTCATCTCCAAAACTGAACACTTCAACAGTCGAATAATCATGGAAGCCATTGAAATAGAGAAACACCCAAACAACATGAATAAACGTGATGACACCTCCCGCTTGCCTGACATCTGGAAACTAGCCCTGGTCAACAGACGAGCCTCTGTCACAAAGACTGACACCAGGTCCAAAAGGACACAAGATGCCACCACCTTCCATCCACACCAAACACAAACCCAGACCCTTCCCACAGATAAAACGAAACCACCATCCAATAACAAAACCACGACTGCACCATCTACCGCTACTCCCCACTCCAGCCACCACATGGAGCACACTTACACACGCCAAAAAAACTTTGGGAGACCACAGACACGCAGCCAGACCAAAATGAATTCACAAGACACAAGACCCCACTCCACCAAAGCCCAGGATGCTGCCAGAACACCCATCACCAAGGTCGTTAAGAAACAAAAGGCTAATAGACACACATCCAGCACCTCACCCACACAGGATGTCTCTAAACAGCCATCTAACCCACCAGCAGTTAAGCCCTTAACGATCGCCTCAGCCACACAGCAAATCACAAAAGAACAAACGAACCTACAATCAGCAACAGAGCAAGCAAACCACACCCCCCAGCAGTATTTATAGAAGGACTTCAACTGAGATCACGCTTTGCTTCAAGAAGAAAGAAGCCAGAACACCAGCCTGAAGATGACGAGTGAGACCTCGTCGAAACGTCGCCAAAACAACCAGATTTCTACACGGGAAGAAACCCGAATCCACCCTAACATGCATACCTATACCCGTGAAAATCTACGAAAACAAATATATATATATATATATATATATATATATATATATATATATATATATATATATATATATATATATATATATATATATATATATATGTTTTCGTAGATTTTCACGGGTATAGGTATGCATGTTAGGGTGGATTCGGGTTTCTTCCCGTGTAGAAATCTGGTTGTTTTGGCGACAGAGCAAGCAAACCACACACCCCCAGCAGTATTTATAGAAGGACTTCAACTGAGATCACGCTTTGCTTCAAGAAGAAAGAAGCCAGAACACCAGCCTGAAGATGACGAGTGAGACCTCGTCGAAACGTCGCCAAAACAACCAGATTTCTACACGGGAAGAAACCCGAATCCACCCTAACATGCATATATATATATATATATATATATATATATATATATATATATATACAGAAAGAACCCCAGTGTAGTTATCATCAAGCTTAAAATGTAGAGCTACTTTTAAAAAGGATTATTTCAGCAACCACTTCCGATTAAAGGTTCTATATTAGAGATGGGCACAACTCAAAAAATGGTGTTTCGTTTGTCGTTTGTCGTTTAGGGGGTCCGTTTCGGTTCGTTTTCATTTTTCGTGAATTTTTGCAATGAAAAAATGAAAACGAAAACAAAAAATTGCTGTTTCGTTACCATTCATTACAGTTCAATGTATTTGCCACAATGAAAATGAAACGCACGACAAAATTTCTGTTGTTTTGGTTCGTTTCATTTCATTTTGGAGACAAAATTCGTTTTTCATTTTGTTACGTAATGAAATGAAAAAACGAAAACAAAAACGAAAAATTGCTCGTTTTGTGCCCATCTCTATTCTATATATATATATTCAATATATATATTCAAAATATGCAAAACCTTTGATCTGTTTTAAGTCACATTCTGATTTTCACATGGAATGTGTTCAAAATAGCAGGTTTGAAGGGGGTCATAAGATTTATCAAAAAGTTTAAAACATTGAGAAATGCTGCATTAAATGGGAGGGGGTTTCTCTAATTAAATTAACTAACCCGTTATTTAGGATAAAATAAACATTTCATGCAATGCATCATTAATTTATGGCAGCCTTTCCTAACCATCCGTCTTCTAGATTTGTCTCACCACAATGCCCATAATTTCCCAGGGGGTATAAAGGGTAACATTCAGTTGGAGGAAAATAAGCTGTACCTAACATGGTTCCATCTTCCTCACTTCCCCCATTCTAACAGTTTTTTTGTAATTAAAAAAAAATCCTGTGTAGGTTAAGTGTAGTAAGGCATCTAGCGTCATGTCTACTTTGGCCTTCCTATTCCATTCATTAACAGGATGGTACACACACACACACACACACACACACACACACACACACACACACACACACACACACACACACACACACAGTTGCTTCTTGCTTATATATCTTCCCTTTATTTACAATGAGGTGATGTTTTGAAATATTTTGCTTTAGCTTGTCGTATATGGTTTTGTGTTGCTTTTCTCCACCAATCCTGGTGGTTTCCTTTGTTCCAATGCATGCAATTTTTCCTTTCCCGGTTTTTGCTGGACCTAGTGGTGTTTGTCTCCACTTGGTGTTCAACTGCATCTTTCTTTTCTCCACCATTTATCCTTAGTATGCTCATTAATACATCTTTTCTACCTACCATATTAGCGATCATTTCAGCTCACTTTTTAGAAGACCTTCATGAAGTTCTCAGATCTCTTGCTAATTAGAATGGAAAGAACTTCAGATTTCAAACAATTAGAGCATGAAACAAAAGAAACTAATAGAGCCATCCATCCAAGAATCTCAGCGTTTTGAGTGTTTAAATCTTAAAAATATTCAGTTAGTGCCGATTGCTGCCTTGTTTCTGAAAGGTAACTGATTTGAGTGTGTGAGCAACTTCACTTCAAGCTGCTTCATTATTATCCTCTTTCGTACTGATGAGTTGTTTGCTTTAAATCCATGGTAGTTGACTGTAAATGCAATTCTAATTTGACAGAGACTATGATTTTCAGCCGATAGAATGAGAAGTGAGAATTTATATATTTTTAAAGGTACGGGAGTTCCTGAAGCGCAGACAAAGTGTATGTCTGTTTTGACTTGAGGCTTATTTCTGCAGATCATGTGTAGATTCTCCAACTTCAACTTTGTGTTCTTTCTTAGCCTTCAGATACTACATTGCATAATAAACAGATGTCTAATCTTGCACTTGGGCATCATTTTAGTTTCAAATTCACACACAATATACTTTCTCAAGACAGAAATAACTGGAAACCATGAGCTGGCAAACCTGTGTCAAATCACAGTTTATCTTTCTGTTTTTCTGAATGCTTAAACACAGAGGGCATCAAGAAGTAATAATTGCTCATCTATGTATCTGTAATTACAATCCACCTATCCCCCATACAGTACATGCCCAAAGCTTGTATGTATAAAGTAGTTTTATACACAAAGATAAGGCCATCTATCCTCCAGGCACCAACCAGTCTACCTAAACTTATTTAATGGACCTTTTCTCTAAAATTATCCCTTCAAACCTTTTCTGATCAGCAGAAACATCTGAGTCTTAGTTGTTCAATTTCTTCCATGCAAAACTTCAATATATTTAGTTACTTGTATAGCAATCTACACTACTTCATCTGCAATAGACAATGAACCTTGGGTTTATCAGGTGAGTGAGGATTTGAACACAGATCTTTTGAACCCAAGGATTTCCATCGTGGTATAGTGTATTGAGTGATGGACAAATCCCAACTCAGCCAGGGTTCGAATCCCCATTAAGTCATGGAAGTTGACTTAGGGTGAGGAACTGGCAAAACCATTCCTTAAATATCTTACTTTCCTTGAAAGCCTTATTTGGGCCGCTATGTCAGTTCTGACTTGATGGCACATAACATAACATAACACATGACTTTTGAATCTTACAGATCTGCCTATTCCCTTTCTGCTGCTTTGAAGTGGCCAAGTAGAATATGGGGGGACTTAGCATTAACACACACACACACACACACACACACACACACACACACACACACACACACACACACCACTGGTTCCTGTACTGGTGAATTCCACAGGGAATCTAGCATTTCTTCTGTACCTTTTATTTAACTAGTGATAATAAATAACTCTAGCCATCTTCTGCTTATTTGGATAGTACAACCTGTCAAGACACCTGCACCCTTCATGTGATCTCAGTCTGTTCCCAGATGACTCAGAAGGCATTTATTGCCCTGAAAAAAAATTATGTTAGGTGTGGGACCCTATTAAAAAAAGAACAGGAGACCCCAGCCAGAGGAGAAAGGGAAGACTGTCTCTTGGGTTTCTGTGGTGCTCCATGACAGATACGGTATGCAGATTTTCCATATAGTAACTCTCTGTTCACCACTTGTCTAAATAGTAATAAATCACTAGCAAATTCCTGGTTCTGTTTGGGAGGTTTGGACTTCAAAGCCAACATCTTCAGAGTCACAAACAAGAATCTTTCATTAACTGTCCAATAGAGAAAAATTTACTTTATTTCAAATTATGCTTTTTTAAAAATTATTTAGTTTAACCCCCATCTGGCTAATAAACAAAACATACCCTCTTTGAGATCACATGCCATTTCTTATACACAACTATCATGCAGACTCCTCAGCTGAAGTTGTTTGCTCTATCCAGTGTTTCCACCGGATACGTGTGCTGGCAAATATGGGCATTTTCATTCATTTGTTTGTTTGTTTCTCTCTGCAGCCTTGAAAAATTAACACTAGAACAGAAAATGTGGGATACACAAATATTTTGTATTATTTTTCATGTTTTTTTGAAGAGTTCAAAATGGATCTTTCATTGTATGCTGAAATGTTATGGTGGATTATTTTAAAGCTGTGAACAAAAAGCATAAAATTGCTATAAAAGAACCATTTTTAAAAAAGTATCATTTTATCTTTGCCATTTCTCTTAAATCAGTTCCAGTGAGGCTATACCAGTCTTCCAGTACAAAAGCAGAACAGCTTATGAAACATTACATTTTTATTTATTTATTTATTTATTTATTTATTTATTTATTTATGTTTGCTACTGCACTGATTCTAACATGAGGGATCTTTTTTTGTGTAGAAAGAAAGACAAAACACCTTATAGAGCTAAAATGAGAGGATTAAAAATACAAATGTCAAACATATTTTCTTCAGCTGGAATTGTCATTTCCCGCAAGTTTGACCTGACTATCGGATGTCTGACTCTTTTAGGAATCAAGGTGAAGAAGAAAAAACATCCAAACTACCAAGGATTATTTTTACATTTAAATAAAAATCAAAATGCTTAAAAAGCAAAAGGAGACCCTTCAGCTGCTAACCAAACCCGAAGGTTTGGAAAACTCATCATCAGGAGCATTGCCAACAGTCATGGGTGGTCATTAACAAAAGAAACCCCCCAAACAAATGATTTTACATGATGTGATTTGAATCTGTTTTTCTACATGACCAGAGTGGAGTAACTGTCACTGTCCTGCTGAAAGATCAAGTTAATGGTGATGTAATGAGGAGCTATTTCATAGAAATCACATGAAGTACAGACAAGCACATACCTCTTTCCAGCAGCTTTTGAATTTGTAGCAACTGCAGGCTTGGAAAATAAAATGAGAAACTTCAGCAGGTCAGTCAAAAACTAGATTTCAGTAGCTTTAAATGATATGAAAGACTTTGGAAACTTACAAAACTTGCTTAGGCATAGCTTGATTTCCAATAAAAGTTGCAAAGAAAGGTGGAAATACCTGGAGTTATGCATGTATAGGTACACGCTTGTGTGTGTCTCTGTGTCATGGAAAATGGCAGAAATAGAATCCATATTGACATTTTCTAGCCGTTCATAAGATTTGGAAATGTCACTAAAAAAATAATCTGAAAATTCTCACATTTATTTATCAGTTCCCCAGATCTCACACAAGTGCTCTAAACGTTTATGATAAAAGATGTAAATGTTATGATAAAAAGATGTAAATGTTTATGATAAAAAGGTGGCACTTCTTGAGTTATGCTACAGACTTAAACTGGTGCCCATCCTTTGAGCCTACTATGCAGGCTCAAAGGTGCAATGTTTTACTTAATTTGACTGAATGGTGGTTACTTCTAACTGGGCCTGTAAGGATACGGTTGTAATCTGGTTAGTGTGTGCCATGAATCATCCCTGCTCTTCTTCCTTTCCCCCCCAAACTTTCCTATTTTGCTCCTATCCTTGGCAAATATTTAGGCTGCCTGCACCTTGGTGACAAAGACTAGTCCTGCTTGATTGGACCTTTTAAAATAGATACAAAGAGCTGTTTTGCAAATGGCCCAAACAGCTGTTCTTTCATGCACATTTCTGATACCTACCAGTAAATCTCCGAGCAAAGCTAGCCCAATCCTATTTGTGTGTTTCATTGTGTTGCTTTGTTCATTATTGTTGTATTTGCTTTTGCTTTATAATGATAAATACCATAAGAAATGCAGTGATAGCTCACTTGGGGTAAGAATGCCTCGGTTAAAGAAAAAACTCAGTTTAAGAAAAGAAATATTTGGAAATTGGATGCCTTGGTTTAAGAATTTTTTTTCAATGGAATGACCTGGTTTAAGATTTTTTTTCAAAAGGCATTAAAAGTTGGTGTGTGATGTTCGCATGATGAAAAGAATGGGGATGCCTTGGTTTAAGAAAATTTTAAAATGGGATGCCCCAGTTTGCCTTTTTTCAGACCTCTGGAACAGATTAATTGGTTTTCAATGCATTCCTATGGAAGACTGTGTTTTGGTTTAAGGATTTTTTTGCAATACAAAACAGCCAAAGAATGAATTAATTAGTTAATTCACTGTAATTAGAAATTGTTATTAATAGTAAAAGATGCTAGTAATGTGTATTTATTTCATTTGTTGTAGTGAACCATGCTGGCAATATGTGCCATGCAAGGTTCCCTCTAAGGCAAATATTTGAGCATGTATGTGCCCTTTCACACCCCTCTGAGCAGGGCTCCTCCTCCCCGTGTACCCAAAGGGATTGGTTTTGCATTGAGCACAACGGAAGCCATGTGGGGGGGTGGGGGTTTTCTCTAATGTACCCCTGGATAAAGTCATGAGCAGGAGGAAGAGACCCTTGCCCGGGGGGGGGGGTGAAAGTTACAGGGAATGTTGGCGCCATTCCCTGGGTGTAAATATTGAAAACAATCTTTTAAACTCGGGTGTATCTGAAACCATTATGAAGATCTCAAGAATCAATAAGGCTCTTCCATAAGTCATTTCATTTGTATCTTCCTTGTCAGGATCTATTGGTAACGTGGAGGATTTATTGGGAGTAGTTAGGAAACATACAGGCTTTAATATGCTTTCCAGAGTTTTCTTGCTTGTTTTGATCTAGCAACATCAAAGCAATTCCCAATTGGTTCCTACGACAAAGTACTCCAAAATATTACGTATTTTATCCATACAAAATTCTTGTTATCCTACATTTTATAGATGCAGCATTTGGGTTTCCTCCTCTTAGCAAGGATAGCAGCATTTGGGTTTCCTCCTCTTAGCAAGGATATCACTGAAGAAATAAAGAAAGGCCGCTCTATCTGTTGTTGGCATCAGAGAGGAGGCTGAGGCAGTTCTAGGAAGGTGACTTCTCCAGTAACAACACAGACTGTAATTGCAGTGGTGGTGTCCTGCATGTACTTCCTTGGGCAAGCCCCACTGGAACACCTGGGGAACTAGGAGTAGGTGCTGGAAATAGAGAAAACAGCTTATGACTACCAGCATTCTGAGCAGCTTGAGAGCAGTGCTGGCAAACTATGGTGGCAACAGAGAATGGAAAGAAAGCAAGTCTCTGTGTAAATATATTCAGGACAGGACACCTTCTGTATTTCTGTCGTTTCCCCCCAGAGTGTGTTTGTAGAGGCTTACTGCATTTGACCCCCTTCCTGACTGGCCAAGTTCCATAACTTAATGGTCAATGGTCATCATTAAGCTGATAGACTTTTGCATAGTTGGTGCATCATACAAAAACATACCAAGTAGAGATTGGCTAGAACCCTGTTATTTAGCAAAATAACTTGCAACTACAATGGCCCCATTGAATCAGTGAGGATTTGGTGAGTCAACTCCCCCCTAAGTTCCACTGATTCAAAGGGCTTACGCTAGTTGCAAATTACTGCACCAAGCAGTAAATGTCATGTGTTAATCTAAAAATATCCTATGAATAAAACAAAGCAATTTTTTGTCATTAATATTTTGTTAGGCTTTTCAGTAGGTAAAGTAGGTCTGCAGTCTCACTAAATAAAGCATGTCTGACTGATGCTCAAAAAACTGAAAATTTCCTCAAAATTAATATTCACCAGCTTTTAATGCTTGAACATAATATGGAGATAACCTGCTCACCCTGAAATTATTCCCCTGCTTATAATTTCAATCAAGAGTATTTTGTGTCTGCACAATCGGTATTCATCATCAGACTATGAGACAGTCCAAGATGATGGCCAATGTTGGCCCATGTTCAGAACCTGATTACTTCACCCATCACTTACACAGAAAATGCTGTGGAATGATTCAGACTTTTAAATATAATTCATCCTGGCTTCGGTTCTGAGGAATCATTGATCCAGGAATTTTCTGGTTCAGAAAAGTCAAGTGTGTCCATGTGCATCCCGAATGCCGACGAAGGTAGTGGTGGAGTGGCCAATCAGATCACTCAGTGCCCTGGGTAAAGTGGGCAATCAGGCAAGGCTACCCAAAGTTTATGTGTGAGTGTGTTCCTTGCATTTCCCATGGAGTACGGTCAGGATATGCCCGTGTCCTGGAAAGTGAATGTGCACCCAAAGAAATACATGCCAATAAAGGATGCTTGAAAGTAGACACATTCCCCATGGAGCATTCCCCGAATTAACCTTGTAATTGCTTCCTTGATTATGAGTTGAGACAGGAGGAATTAGCCCCTCTCCAAAACAACTATCCCCTGGGATTTCTCCGAGGCTTGATGCATACTTTACCACAAGGAAGGAAAGGATGCTGGCCCTAATGCTAGCAGAACTTTGGCAAGTAGGGAGATTTTTGCGGAATTTTGTTTTCTGAACAGAAACATTCGTGCAGGAGTGGCATGATAAGACCAAATCAGAGTGTTTATGTGTGCGATGTGATAGCAAGCCGTTTCCAAATTATGGGGGGCCTGATATGGCCACTAATGCATATGAGTCTTCCAAGGAATTACTTACCACTGCTATTCCACTGTTGGTTTTCCTGGTGAACCAAAGATTTGGCTAGCAAATTCTAGTCAGACCTTCCATGCAATACACCACATGAGCCCTTAGACCCCAGTGTGTGTGTAGTGTCGTTACAGTTGTGACCGACTCTTTGTGACCCCATGTCCATGGAGTTTTCTTGGCAGGAATACTGGAGTGGCTTGCCAGTTCCTACTCCAGGCACCTACAGCCCCTGGTATTCCCTGGTGGTCTTCCATCCAAGTACTAACCAGGGCCAACCCTGCTTAGCTTCTGAAATCAGGCGAGATCGGATGTGCTTAGGGCATCTAGGCAGCTTTAGACCCCAGTAAGAACCATGAGCTTCCATATTAGATTTCTTAGATTTTTTTTTTACTGCCAATCTAGCCCAAAGGCTACTCTGGGCAGTTTAAAATGTAACAAAATACAAATTATAAGCAATAAACAATAGTGAATAGGTAAAAATTTAAGCAAAATGTAATAAAAACAACCATAAAAATAAAAATTATCAGAGTATTAACGACATAAGATTAAGCTATTATCAACATCTTCATTCTACTAACACACTCAGCAGGGCCTATTCAGTCTTGTGACTATCAAAGGTTGCTCTGACATCTTTTTTTTTTGCCAGTTCCGGCTTAATGAATGCAAAGGTTGTATATTATGATCACTCAGCTGCAGGTGCATCAAAGGAAGCTGTCTGATTTCCCAATGAAAAGTACTGATTTTATTTCCCCTTCATCCAAGGAGTCAGAATATACTTTTCCAACACTTCACCGACCTGTGTTCTGACTCTTTTGAGTTTTTCCCATCTCACTTGCCTTGAGATAACAACATAGCACATGTTATACCAATGGCTGTGACTCACTAAGAAGGGAAGTGTACTTGCTGTAGTGCAATGCGAGTACACAGATCTGGCTTGGGGTTAGGGGTTAGCGCAAGGGCTAGGATTAGGGTTACTGGTAAGGTTAGGGTGAGTTACTGGGGTGCACCTCTGGGTGCCTCTCTGACCCACTAAGAAGGACAGTGTACTGGCATATGGGTTAGGGTTAGGGTTAGGGTTAGGGTTCGGGTTCGGGTTCGGGCTAGGGTTAGTGGCTTTTTATGCCTGACTGGCACATCCCAGAAGTCTCGGTCAAAACCTGGCCAAGTGGCCATGCAATTGGTGGAATGGCTCCAAAAATTTGCATGGTCCACTCCCATGGACAGCCCATCATTGCGAGTGTGCAGGTGTAAAAAAATAAAAATAAAAATAAAAATAAAATAAAATAAAATCAATAGAGAGACGTTTTGTTGCAAGAAAAACCCACTGCTGCTACTGAAAAAATTCAGGCAGTTTTAAAATAGCTATTTTCGCATGTTTCTGTGATGCTTTGGTGTGTTTTTGGACCATGCAATTTCAAAATAGTCATAGTCATATAAATTTTATTGCGTGGCTCACAGAGCCATTGCAAAGTGCATCAAGTAAAAACAGTACGATAAAAATATCAATAAAATAACAATACAGATAGGTAAAAAAGGGGCTGAGGGTACAGAGACCTAGATATCAATTTGACTATTAGAAGTAGTTAAAACAACTTTCATTTTAATAAGTAAAGAACAGAACCTTGCCATTCGGAACGTAACAAATTTATCAACGTGAAAGACTTTTGAAATTCATCTTAGAAAAATATCCTGGTAGATCTGACGAAGAAAAGCTCAAAATCTTACTCTGTGATAGAGATAAATTTCAAAATAAATATTGCGGTCGCCCCATTTTGGATCCCCCGCCCGCACCGCATGGCATGGCGAGTTGGCGAGTTGGCGAGACGACGAGGATGCGCAGCCCAGGAGAGGAGGGGAGGGAGGCCGGGGAACCCCCCCCAGAAACCACCCCTCTAGTAGGTGCCCTCACTCAGGCAGGCATATTTTCACCTGTTTTTTTGGCCGGGAATCGGGGTTTTTTTAAAACTTTTTTCCTGTGCCGCTTGGCATTGCGCGATCGCTGCGATGCCCAGGAACGACAACATGAAAAATCAGACCCAATTTTTCTTTAGTCGGTTCGAGTTTGAGTTCTGGCAGAGTAATTGTCATTACCGTTTCCGTTCCGTAACGGAAACGAGAAATGGAAACGGAAACGAGAATTTCGCCAAGTCGTGCCCATGTCTACTAATTTTAACCATATTGCATATACACCCATAGTTTTAAACTGTGCAGTGCCCTGATACCAATAATGAAATATGTGCTATCAAGTCAATTCCAACTTATGATGAGCCTTTCTAGGGTTCCCTTGGTGCTCAGAATTGGTCTCCCATTCCTTTCTTCTTGAAGAGGGGGTGCATGTTGCTTGTTGAAGACCAGAAAAGCTTACCTTTCTCCTACAAAGCATAGTGGGCAATAGAACGCCTGATCCCAGCTCCACATTCAAATGCTCCATCTCACCAAGTGATTTATGTCTGGCCTAAAATGAGGTCTTTGGGATTTTTGGTGAAAAGCTTTTATATTAGGAATTTGGTTATTTCTTGTTAGCAGAGCACAAGACAGGGTGAGTGGGAAGAAATATGATAGATTTAGCCAAGTCTCACCTGCTGTCCCTTAACACACAAATCTAGCCCTTTATGTAATTAAACAAATAACTCTAAATGCATCTTTCAGTAGAAAAAGTAACTTTACTCACAGGTGTCATCTGAAGTTACAGTCAGTGGTGCAAATAGGGCAAATATTAGAAACTCCGGCACACAGGTGCCCCTGCATGGCTTCTTTTCCTATGGAGGTTAAGGAAGAAGAAGGCAATCAACAAAACAAAAGAAAAAACAGTCCTAGACAAACAGTAAGAAGGTCTGATCCCATTGCCAGAGTTAGGGAAACTTTACCAGTCAAATCTGTGGCAAAGAGCAATAGTTTTAGGTTGTAAATCCCCTTCCTCTGATCCTCACTGTTCATGCCACCAGGGTTGCTATTTTTTTCCTCATTCTTATACAGCGCTGTATCGATAAGCACTGCAGGTCATTAACAGGGGGAAAAATCTACTCAGATGCATTTCACTCTGACCATAATGGTACAGCAAAAGGTGTCTTCCATGGGGAACAAGTGGAAAATTGGCTCAACTACTCAAAACATCTCAAGCCCTAATATTTTGCCTCTCATACCGATTCCTTCAAAAATGATGGAGCCTGATGGGTAACAGCATTTAGGAATACAGTGGGCATTCTCTGTTGCAGGGGGGAAACGGCCAGGGAAAGGAGAGCCCCCAAGGAGGGAGCACGAGCCGGAGGCCAACTGAAGAGAAAGCCTGATCGAGCCCTGTTTCAGATTTTGCCTACTTTTTGATTTTATTATGAAAGGTTTGTAAAGCTCGGTCTAGCAAGGCACCACCAGGCTCTCCGAGTTATTCTGCATGCTCCTCTTCCCTACGCCAAATGTTCTGCAGTTTGGCATTCATTCCAGCCAAGAAACTACAGCATGGATCATCTGAGCATGACTCACAACGTCTGTCACATTCTGCTTATTTTAAAGGCTGTCTAATCACAAACGCATGAAAAATGGGTGCTGTCCTTTTTAAAGAAAAGTGCACTTCATAACAGCAGCGGAGTAACCACAAGTTCATAACCAGTTCCTGATGCTGGTCTGGAGGACGGCAGAGGAACCTGCAGTGCCATTTTTCAGACAGTAGGGGGCAGCAGCAGGCAGAATCCTCACAAGGAACTGAACTGACCTATCACATCAACTCTTCT